>VZTN01036236.1:98337-114225 GCA_013400515.1 Erpornis zantholeuca | reverse complement strand
TAGGGGGGGGAACCATGAAATCTTAGGCATTTGAGGATGGGAGAGCCATGCTTAAAGTCCTCTTCAAAGCTCAGGAGATTGCTTAAAAATAGGCACTTTTTTTAGAAAATGTTATCCAAAGCCTTTACTTTCTTCACATACATGGAGTTTTGAGTCTTATACCTTTAAGCAGGGAGTGTAATTAAAATGTTAGAAGAAACTGGAAATTACCACATAATAACTGAATTCCAAGTTCTAGCATTTCTGTAGGAAAAAAAAAAATAATCCAAAGAGGACTCATGTTCCAGTTTGCCCTGGATGTTGGAGCAGTACATTGGGCTATACAAAACACAGATTCTAATTATAGCTTTCTTTTTATCTGCTTCCATTCCCAGATTATGATGCTTCAGTTTCCCACCCAGATACTGGTATATTGCTACTGGTCCTCACTGTGCTTTGAAATCTACAAATGAGAAGCATGAAAGGAACTATGCTAACATGAAAATGAAGTTGGGATATCACACAGGGGATAGACACTGCTTAGGGGCACGGTTTTTCTAGCAGGTTTTGGCCAGCTTGAAAAAAATTAAAATAAAAGGGACAAGGTATGAGCTTCTTTGAAGACAAAAAAGAAAAATCACAACAGGGAGTTGCTCAACACTGGTGCCTGCCCAGACAGCTAGATTTAGGTGACCTGAAACACACCATAGGCAACAAAATAAAGCTAAATTATATACACGAAAACATGTCAGGCATTTTGTCCTTGGCTCATCAAAGCACAACACGGACACCAGTGTTGTTCTGTATTTCATCAGATTTAGAAAAAACAATTTTTACAGTGATCAGGTGTACATATTCCTGACCAGTCATGAACTTGCCACCCCCCACTGTACATAACTGGCACAGAAGCTATCCTATACACCAGCAGCTGCTCAGCAGTGAAGTGGGGCAGGCAAAGGACTGCTAAGAGGGTGATAAAGACAGGACACTTCCTTCTGCTATGACAGGTTTCAAGGAGCATCTGAACATGAAGTTATGTCTGAACCGAAGATATGTCATTATTAAATCTAATTAACTAGAATCAACAGAGTTAGACTGGAAATTGTAAAAACAGAGGAAAAGTGTTCACTAGACTGCTGTCAGTAATAACATTATGACCCTGTCTGGACTTGGGTTATATTTTAAATACCATTAAGATATGCATTTTTCAAAACAGGAAAAAAAATCAGATACAAAATTATTGCTCTGTTCTTACTGGTATTTAATATGACACTGCAGCAAAATGCTTCAATTTAGATGCTGGGTTTATATTCTTAATTTTCCTTCTGGTTTAGTCTAGGAAACAAGGTTGTTGGTTCTTTGTTTCCATTACACACAACATAAATATGATAATACAGCAAAATAAGGTAGCTAAATTGGGAGCAGGGGTGTGAAGGTGGAATTTTCTCAGAGGGACAGGATGAGTGACACCAACACAGGCTGTAATACAGGAAATTCCAATGGAGTATTAGGAAATCACTTTTCAAAATGAAATAGTCAACCACTGGAACAGGGGTCCAGTCCAATTGTTGAATCTTTAAAGAGACTTAAAACTGGGTTGGATGGGGCCCTGGGCAACTTGCTGTACTTCCTCCTACTTGTAGTGGAGGGCGAGACTTAGGTCTCCAGAGGTCCCTCCAGCTTAAATTACTCTGATTATTAAGCCACCATGAAATACCTTCCCTTTCAAATGACCACTGTATCTAAGATATTTTAAATTACTACATTTAGCAATATGGTATTATTGTTATCATTTCCCTTGTAGGTGCATTTCTGCTTCTCAGGCAGGCAAAGAGCCCATGCACCAGTGACCTGGGAGGCTGCCTTGAACATCTTAAGCTTGCTTGACAAAAATTAATTTCTTTTTTGCAGTCTTGGCATGCTTCCTTCTCTCTCCATCCCTATCCACAGCTGTGGCCTATAACTAGTTTTCTGCCTGTAAAATAATCAGTGGCATTAGTTCTTTGTGATAACTACATCACAGTTTCCCCAAGCTGCTATTTTTATGAGATTTGATGTTGCCTGCTTCTAGCCTGGGCTTTGAAACCCTCCATGTGCAGACAACAACAAAAAAAATTAATTGTGCTTCCATAATTGAAATTTAACTACCCAGAAATCAGCAAATTAGTTCCTCATTGGAATAGGATGTTTGCAAAAATAGATGCTTCTAAATATATTGGCAAATAGCTGGAAAGGAACGTGGTCGATAGGCTTTCTATGCTCCTATAAAAGCACATTCAAAATCATGCAAAATTTCAAAACAATAGTATAGTTTCTGAGGTAGACAGCTGATACTGTTCTCTTTAGTACCAACATATCTTTATAGAAATCACCCCAACAGTAAAAGACTGAATTTTATAAACACTTGCAAACATTGAAAATATTTTTTAAGTGTAAATGTTCCTGCTGTTTTTTGCCAACCCTCCATTTTCTCCTAACTTGGTAAGAAGAGCAACCTCACAGGCACCTGACATTGACAACTGCATCGGATTAGGCTTTGGACAGAGTATTAAATTATCATGATTGTTATTATGCTATATATATCCTTCAGCAACTGAGCTTTTACAGACTTCAGGAACACAAGTATAGCTACAATGTCACAAATACCAAAATCCATTTACATGAATAAGGAGACACAAGAGGAGCAAAAGGGAAAATGGGGACATTTTTAAACTATGAGAAAATGCTCAAGTAGAGCAGTAGCTGTTGCTTTTAAAATATTTTAAGGCTTGAGCATATACAAATATATCCACGTATTTATGATGGTGACTTTGTCAATTGAAGGTTAGAAGTTTTTCATGTCATTCAAAATTATTTATTCTGATGTCTAATAGATATAGTCTTACTGTGTTTTTCCTCCCTTCATAACATCCAACATGAAAAGCTTACTTAACACAATATTAACACTAGACTGAGAAGAAAGGAGGGTTTTCTTTGTCACACAAAATTTCATTTTTTTCTAACTATGAATAAAATGCAAAAAACCAAACATGGCCTAAAGCCAAAAGTAACCCCAAATCAATCAAAATGCTTTATTTTGATAGCAGCAATTTTTTTTTTTGTTTTACTGTTAATTATTATAGCTATTGAAATAAACACCAAAGAAAACTATTTCATTTAAATAGTGTTAAATTAGAATGTCACAATAATTGCAAAACTCCATCAAAAACATTTCAGACCAGGAAATTCCCAACCACTTCCTAGTAAGGCTGAAGCCAGGAAAATTCTGGTGTAGCTTTCTGCTTAGGCTTCTTTGTGTGCATGACATGAAATATTTCTATTATGGAACTGCAGTGAAGAGATAGCATTCCAAAGTCAACCATTTTAGAAATTGGAATGAACTGTGAGTACATTTTTAAAACTATATTTACATAAATGAATTGTCACTGAATCAGATGAACTCAAGTAAGGAATAAAAGAAAACACAGAAAGTGCCTGCATGTAACTATAAGAAGTAACATTACAGCAACTTATGCTTTGATTTTTAATTCATTGCTTTTATTGGAACAAAAAGTATTTGAAAAATGAGTGGAAAGCTAATGAGCTTCTGTTGTATGGTTTGGGTAGTGAGTCAATCTCACACTAAATCATGCACAGGAATCATGAAATACAAAAAGGGATGCTGTAGATCTGGGTCTCAGCATTGAATCAATTATTTTGTCCCTGGAAAAAACACACTTAATCTTCAGATGTGCTACAGCTGGTTTCAAGATTTACTGATAATTCTTTAGATGTACAGGACTTAAGCGTGTTCCTATGTTTTAGAAAAGACTATCTGGAAAAAGTAAAATCTTTGCCTTTTCAACTCCCATGTTATATGTGGACATGCTTAGCACATGTCCTAGTACAAACTTTTGCAGTTTGCAGATGAGGAAATGGCCTGGGTTAATATTAACCATGAAGTTTATGTATTTAGGTAGGCTGAAAATACAAGGAATTTTATGGATTCTTTTCCCTTGGACACAGAATACAACTTGATATATACATTATCCGGTATTTACCAGCCCCTGCACAGCTGAACTGCCTAGATAGCATTGCCAAATTTTGAGGCACTGTCCTTACAGACCTGAGCGCCTGTGCAGTGTGCTCTGAAATCAGAGGAAAAGGAGGTGCCTCAGCTTCAGAGACCAGCCACCTGGCAGGGAGATGTCAAAGTTAGCCAACAGGAACCAAAAATGCCACCAGGAAAGCCCACTGGTGTATCTTCAACCCCGCCTCCCCTGGCAGGGGAGCACAAGCAGCAATATCCCCATCAAAGCTGCCTTTCACGTAATCAAAGTTAGATACATAAACTTTACAAATCTAAACTATTGCTTAATGTTTTTAGGTAAGTCTCATGTCTTTTTGTGTGCAAAAAAGCAGTTTCAACTGAGGACTGTCCCTCAGCCCAGATAAATGTCATCTGCAAGTTCAGACCATTTCCTGAGTCTGGGCTAACATATTCCCAGATGCAAGAATGAAATCATCTTCAATCTTTCACATCCTTGCTGAGGTCAGTAAAAGAGAGAAGGGAAGGCTTCCCCTTCCTCATGTTTTGGGGTGTTCCCCCCCCCCCATCTTTCATTCCCATCATAATTCTTCAGTGTAGAAAGATGAGAGAAATGATCATGTGGATATGGCAAACACTTTAATGCTTAGAATCAGAGCTCTCAGCAAATTTTAATCATAAAAAATCTGAGTACTAATTGACTCGAGACATGTAGTCGGACATACCTCAAGAACATATTTAGACTTCTTAATTTCTTTTTCTACCTAGCTTTGGGCCCACCAGGGCTTGGGTCTCAGTATGTTGCTGAAACACATGAAAATGGAAACAGGAGTGAGGCAGCAGAAAGCAGTGAACACTCTGCAAGTGTGTATGGAGTGAAAGATACGCTATGATGTCCAAGGACAAAGGGCATCTTCTATCATACTGCATCCCAGAGCAGAATCTTTTACATATTTGAAGTGTTCATAGTTATGTATGCTTCAGTGGTTTTCCAAACAGAAGTGCTTTCACTTGCAGCCTGACACAATCCTGAAAGACTGGGAAAAAGAGGTCCGGGAATGCACAACTTTCAAAAGTACTGTAGCAGAACTGGGAGGCCATTCACAACTTAAACCTTTCATAAAAAGCCTCAGGTGATCACTAATGTATTAGATGCTTCTACAGAATTCATAATGTCTCAGTTACTAAATAAATAATGGATTTACTATAACTTGATCAAGCACAAACAGCAGCTTTTAAAGAAAATTCATATTCAGGAGAAAACAGCGATCTTCACATTTGACTGATCTCTGACACTGGCTTTCATTTCCTTAATTTTGTCAATGAAGTTGCTATTTTGTAAACATATTTTGGTGCTAACTGGAGCAGTTGAGAAATTAGCTTTAGTAGTCTCAAGCTACTAGTAAAGAACTTCAGTCCCATCTAGTTATATAGAAGAACAGGAGCAGCATTGAAGGCTACAGGAATTTATTGCAATAGAAACACGTTGCTGGAGTGTTCACAGAGACTAACAAGTCATGATCCTGCTATCTTCACAAAAAATTATTCCCTTATTAGAAATAAGGTACCTATTTCATATTTCTGGAACTGGCAGTTGTTTTTTTTGGTGGGTCATTTTATTTGTTTGTTTTCTTCTCCTAGGCCATGTTTTGGGGAGATCTTTCCCCTCTTAACTACAGCAAGGATGAAACAGGTAGTGTAAATTGCTGAATAGCAATTTCAACAGAATTGCTGTTCATGTAAATTACCTACCCCCTGTGGCATGTTTACTAACCAATCAAAATATTTTCTTCAGACAAAGCACTGCAATAAATTTAAATGAAAATAAGGACAACCACAACACAAGACACATAATAAGAGATTTGTGCACAGCATGGAAAGTATCTTACAAGTAAGAAAATTATGTTCATGCTTTACAGGGCAGAATTTTCAGAATAATATAGCATATTTATCATTTGCTGCAGTACAGTTGTTTCCAACAACTTAATGAAAAAACTCCAGTAATAACTTGCTATTGGAATTGATGGGAATAAAAAAATTAATCTGAGCAAAGCATTTGAAAAGCCATGCATATTCTATGAGAGCAGATCTTTTATTAGTCTTACTATAAAGAACATTTACTGAAATGTACATTGCAACCCAGCCAAAAAATTCCATCTAATGATTCCTGGGATCCATTGCAAGTGTAGATGCAGTATAACACAGCTCTCATCAAAAATTATGGGGCAAGGCACAAACATCAAAGATGAACAGAAAGGATATGTAAATACCCTGTAAAATAACTTTACATCCCCTCAACAGACAGATGCTAAAGACCCTAGTTGCTAGCAAGCTCAGGAGGTCTCTCTTGGTTTTCTTCTGTTTACTAAAGAAAGGCCACACCCAGAATGACACAGTGAACTACCACCTTGGAAAATGTCATCTATCCCAACCCAGGATAGAGTCCCTCAGTCTGCTTTGGCCTGTGAACTGATAGTCCCAGCAACTTTCCCCTTTGGATTCATTAATATTTTACACATATATATACACACACCCCTATATATCAATATAGATACAAAAATATAAAAGAACCAATACTGACATCCTGAATCAAGATACAACAAAATTTCATCCCTCTTCAAATCCAGTTTTCCAATATGATGGCATTTGGCATCTCACCTGCTGCTACAGTGTGAGCCAGCCTCTGTTCAGACTCTTCCCAATGCAAGATCCTCTAAAGGCATGCAGTTGAAGCTGATGATTGCCTACAGCAGCAAATTGCTGGGGGCAGGAAAACAGCCCTGTGTCCCTGCTACCTTCTTCCTCATTCCAGATCTCTGAGGAGTGAGATGGCTGATGGTGATGCTGAGAAGGAGTGGGAGGGACAGCAGTGACTGCGGCCAGGGGAGAAAGAGCCAGACCCATCCTCCTGGGCAGACAGTCTACCCCAGCTCCCTTGTCTGTCTCTGCTTCTCATCCTCAGAGAAGAGTGTTGTTTTGCTTGACAGGATGGATCCAGTCAGACCTGGAGCCCTGCAGTCTTTGCAGGTCCTGTGGCAGAGCCCACCACATCACAGACCCCACTATGCCTCCAAGCCTCAGCACAGCACAGGTTGTGCCTCCAGGTGCTTCTGAGCAGTGACTGACTGCACAGCCACCTTGAGACACATAGCATTCCCAGTGCCTCTGGAAAAAAAGGCATTTCTACGTGAAATGTCCAGAAGAAGTTTACTATCTGATACTCCTTTTCATTACTACTTGTTCTTCCTCCAACAACTCCCTTCTAAACTGAGGCTGCATATTCAGGCAGCAAACACATCAACAATACGACAACACACGGAGCTGCCCAACTCAGGCTCAGTTTAAATCATGACCCCTGTATCACATCTGTGCTATGGAAACAAGTACACCATGGAAGAGTGCATTGCCACGAGTGCTTGACAGGCAAGAGGCAGAAGCCAACTGGTCCAGCAGTTCCCAGCCATCTCCATTACTCATCCAGCCTGAATGCAAGTTCATCCATCCAGAGAAGGCCAAATGTTTGGAATACATTAAAATAAGGAGGACATCATGGAACTAGAGGGGACAAAGCAGAGGCAAATAAGAACGTGGCACTGGAAGTATTGTGAGGGTAAAAAGGGAGAGACCATACACACAGAGGAATGTGCCATGATCTGTCATAGTCCATCAGACAACCTGATCTATACATTCTGAATAAGGAAGATGGGAAAAACTTGGAAGCATTAAATTGAAGAGACTACAATTTTAACTCTTTTTGCTTTGTTCAAAAAAAAAAGAAGAAATAGAACAACTAGGACATAAAAATTAGCAATTGCATAGAGAGGTTAGAATCAGAGTGCCTTATTTTGCAACATAAGGAGTTGTGCAATGAAACTGAAGGCAGAGAAATGCAGGGAAAAGAAGTCATCAGTATTGTTTTACAGAAGGAAAAAAAAAATCAAAGTAAGAGCAAGGATATACCTAAAGTTTTGACAGCCATAACTTGCACAGCTGTCAAGGTTACTCAGATTTTGTGAAACCAACATAACATCTTGAAAGGTTATTAAAATCTCATGTTTTATGGGTTTAAACCTGTCTTTAAATATCTGTAATCAGAGTGAAAACAGTTGGAAGAAGAAATTATATGCCTACTGTGCCATTTTTACAACTTCAGTTATCTGATGCTGTCAAGTACACTGTCAGAGCCAGGATACTAGCCAAGGCAGCACTGGGAACTGGTATTCCCACAAACAAAGGGCTCATTCCTCATCACTGAGGTTTCCCATAGACATCGTTCTGCAAAGTCAGTGATTTTTAAATAAATCAGGGTTAAGAGACCAAAGGAACAACTGGAAAAAACTATTGTGCTGCTGGAACTGGATTCACACACAGCAGAAAGTTGGAAACTACTGATCTGTATGCTGTATTTCATTAAGTTGAAAAGCATAATTCATGCTGGATTTTGGTTAAAAGTTTAAACATGAAATTATGGTATTCAAAACATAGGAAAGGACTTATTTTGCAAAAAAACTATCCCTTATGTTTTTAACTTACCCTCCTTTTTTTCATTTTTCCCCAAACCAGGGAACATTTAAAGAAATTGCAGGCAACACCTTTGGCTTAAAGAACTATTACAACATTAGGACAGGTTTGGCTATTCAGTTAAGACAACAGCTATATCACCCAAAGTGAAAAATCATGCACAGAGCTGAACTGAAGAGTTCTGCCTTGGAATGGCAAGTAAAAACCCAAAAGTTAGAGACTGCCAACAGGTCCTGAGGTTTTTATTTATTTTTATTACTATTTTGGGTGGAAACTAATAGTTACCTCGAGCTTTTTTACAACATTGCAATCTGTTTGTGTTTTATCTACAATTCCAGGCAGAAGAAAATATCTCAATACAGAAAATTAATGAAAAATAAAAGAAGCCCTGTCTTTTTGTGTTATGAATAGTTAAAAATTTTTACTGAATCTTGGCTGAAACCTCCCTACCTCCACAGAGACAGAAGGTTAACTTGAGTCTGAATGTCTTGAATCCTGACTAGCTAGCACAGATGGCAGCATGGCTTAGAGCCCAGGGTCTAGTTTAAACTGAGTTAGCACTTGCCCATTTTGTAGCAAGAATACAAATAAAAACACTGAGAATCCTCTGGTGCCCCTCCTGCAAACTTTAAGAAAGGCTAGTTTTAGAAAGGCTTCCCCATAAGAAAGTCTAGTTTTCCACATCTAGCTGGGATAACCTTAGGGCATCTCAACCCTTTGGAACGTAGTTACAGACACAAGGTTAGTCCACACTGTTCATCAACCAGTACAATAGCTACATTTAAAGAAAGAGATAAACTGAACATTAAGTTTACAAGCATGACCCTTCAGTACCTGAAATCTGTGCTTCCTGGTCTCCATCACTTTGGATGACAGATTCAGGATGTGGAGCTGATCAGATACAGCTATTACTATGACATACTAAGAAACATTGGGAAGGCCACCAAATAATCAGCTTTAAGATACAGTGAGGCCTCAGGTGGCTGACAATGGGGATATGACTGAGATCAGCCATAGGAGCCTCACAGCTCTGAAAACTGTGGTAGGTGGCCAGGTGTACCTGCAGCCATAGAAATGGGCTGGCTGCTCTGTAAGTGGGAACCATACACAGCCTTTCCCACCTCACATGGGCCACATGGGAGAAGTTGAAGCAGTGCTGTGGAAGCAGGAACAATTGTCCATTTCTTGAACACCCATGCCTGCCTAGAGGCTTCAAAGTCTTGGCATCTACATTTCCATTAAGGTCCATTCTTTATGGAGCTGTGGGAAGTGTCTGTAGTGTTCAGCTTTACTGAAAAATAGAAATAAGGAGTACTCAGTCAGTATCTTTTCACTCTTTGCTTTCTTTTTACTGACACTGCTTGGGATTGTATGTGTTTCTATTTCACGTTGTCCAGTGGCTCTTGAAGGGTAAACCCAGGAAAACCTGACCACTTGCAGCACCACACTGATTTTAAGAGAGGAATGACAACATATCAACTGTAAATAGAAAAATAAGACCTAAGAAAAAATATAAAATCTCAACCACTTTTATTGTTTAATATGCTTATTAAAATAAATCATATACAGTAGCTTCTAGTTTGCATACCAGTAGTTAAATTTACTTTCAACCTTCCATTCCTTTACCATGTTTTAATCCCCAGTTAAGTACATCATCTTATAGCCTTCAATAAGCTTTTCCTTCCCAATGTCTGCTAGGCAGAGCAGTGCTATTATCCCATGCTTCAGAAATATGGTGCCTGGAAACTCATTATTAAAACCATCCTTGTGAATGCTCAGGTTCTAATTCATGACTTCTCTGAAACGATTTAATCAAACCAAGATGTCCAATAGTCAAGAAAGTTCTTCCAATGGGCAAGAGCAACAGATCTTTCACAACCCTTAGAAGATGTGCCAAGACAAGTTCCTTTCCTGTGTAATAGAAGCCACAGGAATCAGAGTTTCTGATCAAAGTCCAACACCTCAGCATTGCCAAAAGCTGACAAGCCTTTTTTCTCCTCTTTCCTGAACACAGCTCTGTAATCACACTGGATTTTAATAGGATAACTATCTCTTGGACTCAGACTGAATTCAATTGTATTAAACTATGATTAAACCACATGACAGTTGCTACATATAACATTACTTCATATATTTATTTTTAAAGCATGCTGAGATTCTTATGCAATCCACTACTACAGTCCAGGTTGCTGGGGTTTTCTTACTACATAGAAATTTCTCTTCTGTAAGGGACATGGCATTAAGAATGGAACAAAATATTCAAGGAGCAAGTGACAATTCTGCTCTATTTGCCAGTCTAGGATATAGATACTGAATTTAATGAAGTTATTCTGGTTTTGAATAGCATAAGCATGAAGAGATTTTAACTGCTGGAAACAAATTTTCCTATACATTCTCTTATGCTGTGGAGCACTGCTCTGAACTTTTTCATAGCCACAGCTCTTAAGAAACTCATGGCTACAAAATTCCTTCAGCAAGAGTTACAGACTGAAATAACAAACTGACCATGCAAAAAAAAAACTAGAGCAGATCTGACAAAGTTTACCTGCTCAGGTTTTGCATTGCAGCTTACAGACAGGGTGTTTTCAGCTCATCAAGGAGGCACACTCCCATCAGTGAGAACATAGCCTGAGACCATGTGAAGTAGTCTTTAAAATTTGAAAGCATCATGGAACTGCTTCTGAGTAACAAAGAACTATAATGAACAGGGTCTCTTGCAGCCAAAAGAAATGAGACTTAAATATAATACTCTATACAGCCATTTCACACTTAAGCCAGAGCAGGGGGTGAGGAGGAGGAACATCGAGATCTATGCACGTGGCTTTCCACACTGTGCTGATGCAGTGCTTCCTCTGCAGAGGGGGGACAACCACACACACAGACTGAGCAAATCACACCTTAACTGAGGCACTCATGGACAAGTGCCACTCCAGCCAGCCAGCATCCTGCATCAGTAACATATTTTGGTAAATAATTTTACACCACTGAAATCCTTCAAAAATGTAAGGCTGGTTCTCACAGAAACTGCTAAACTTACCAGTTTTGGACGTACAGCTGAACTTTAGATGTTACTCAGTTAGGTGTACCAGAGGAAGTAGAAGTTCAGTAGTAACACAGAACAGTCTGGACTTATGTACTTCTTACCTCCTGTATTACTGATTTAGTGTACAGCCATAGCAATACCTCAGAGCTGACTGGTGCATCACTTCCCAGGAGAAAAAGTTAAACACCAACCAAAACGATCTAATTGTCCTCCAGAGGAAGGGTGGTAGCCATAACATGTAGCCTTAAGATGAAAAGTCAGGAGAACCTGAGGACAGAGAAAACTGCTCTTTCCTCAGTTCCAGTTCTTCTGTTTGAGCTAAATCACTGTTAAATGTGTGTGCCAATGACCTAATTCTGTTTTCTAAAGATGTATTACTCACGCAAGAGAGACCATAAAAACCTCTTCACAACTATTCCCAGTCAATTGCAGAGTTACATATTTAAAATATGTACAATGCATAGTGAAACATAATAGTGAGAAAATATGCAGAACCCAGTTTAGCAGAGGGATTATAACAAGTTAATACAGTCTCAGTTACATCTCAATTCAGTAAAAACAAATCTATCAGATTTCATACTACACATTTATGGAAATTTTAGCACCTACAGAGCAATGAATTAGCTTCCTGAGGCACTGATATTTCCGAATTTAAGATGTTATGGAGGCATAAAAATATCATCGATAAATGATAACATAACCTCTCATTTAGTGTAATTTTTCTTTTAAACCTACCAGATGAGGAAAGAGCCTATTTTCTCTCGCAGTTCTCTCCACTCAACAGTTACTTATATGCCCACAATATTCTTCAACTAAATAGGATCTAACTACTTATAATAGTGGAATAATCACAGTGAATATTTTGAGAGAGTTTCTACAAGCAACAATTTTCACTGTATGCTCGGACTTATATTAAGAACAGTTCTTGTGGATGTAATGTTTTGTGGTTATTAAGCTGCAAAATGCTGACATGAGGCCTTACAACTTGTTATATTGGCTTAACTCTCAGCAAGGACTAAATCACAGGGGTGTCACAGGTTTGGGTATAACATACCATTATTTTGAATTTTAAGTTAGTGGCAGACCTGCTAAAACTATCATTGCAACCTAACCTAAAGATAATCACACATTTTATGCCTGCCTATGCCTGCGCATGAATTACTTCTTATAAGCAGGAACAATGGGAACATGCAACAGATTCCTCTGTATCTGATGATATTTAGGTCTGTTTGAAGCAGTTCCAGTCAGCCCAAGGCTACCAGTGTGGTGCTGACCACACACAACCTCCCAGCAGTTGTTGTATGAGAAAATGCTGTGGGCTTGTGCACAAGTGGAACCAGCTTTTTCCTACCCATTATTGGCCTGATACTCTCCCCAGCCAAGCTCATGATTTTTGCTGACTGATTTCAGTACGTGAAGAATTTTAATCCCCAAATACTCTCATTATTTTAAAAATCCTTCATGTAAAGATAAAACAGACAAGCATCTAATCAGAAAAAAAAAAAAGTCTTTCTCTCTAAACACAGAAACCTTATACTAACAGAAACAATTGGAAAAAAAGAAAAAACAAGACTCTACCATTTTGCAATGAAAAAGCTAATGTGTATTGCAAAACTGAATGGATTTTACTTTAGACATTATATCTAAAATGTAGCTGTTCACATTCTGGCACAATCCAAGCAGACAGGAGAATGTTTGCTGTCCGGCCACAGTTACTTTGTAGCCTGAGCAGGTTGCTGCCCTTTATTTTGAGCACTAATTTGGCTGAAAAAGCCAGCAGATCAAACTCTTCTGGTAAAGTGGTCTTTACCCACACCACCACCACACACACACTCACTTCAAATGTTACTACTTGGAGCAGGAAACAAGTTAGTTCCCTTTGCACCACTTAAATGGAAGGCGATTATCCCATATTCTTGCCAAATGGGGGAAGCTGAAGTCACAAGAAGTGATCAAGTGCTTTATAATGTTTGTACACACGATGATCACACTTTCTAGTAAGCTAATTAGGGTATTTTGGCACATAACACCCATAAATGTCTTAGAAGACATCTATGCTTAGATATTTATAAGATAAATTACCTGCTATGCAAAAAACTATTCAGCTAGAAAAAATAGAGGAGATGAGGGCAGTTTTCCAAGTTACATCCTTTAATAAACGAAAAGGTTATAAAGAAGAGCTTTTTTTAAAATTTAGGTACCCCTTGCAACATACTTGCCTTGCAGCCAGACAAGAATTGTTTACAACCTAGTGGACAACGTAATCCTGTAATCCCTGTGCTGCAACACAAAAACCAATGTGCCAACAAAAGTATGTGGCTAATTGAGGATGGAGGACTGCTTGTCATTCTACAAGACCAGACAATAGTAATGTCAGTCCTGGATCCTCCGAAGTACTACTTTGATGTAGTTTACTATAATAATGTTTGAAAAAGAAATGTGAAAATAAAGGCTTTTTAAAATTCTCACATCAAGTGTTAAAAACCCAGAGACACTCATTCATCATGTCTGAGAATTAAAGCTATCACTTTCTTAGGAAGCTTCAAACAGGAAAACATGTTGGTACAGTAATGAACAAGAAAATGGATAAAGACTGCCTGTTTTATGCAAACAAGAAAAAGTAAAATATGTGTTGCAGAATTAGAAGTGATTAAAATTGGTTTTTCTCCACTTGCATGACATTAACAGCAAAAGAAAGAAAGATTTTTTTTTTCTCCAATTTTAGAGATCAATGTACCTTAAAAGTATCTCCACATATTTAGGCAAAAATTTGCAAATGCCAAACCCTACTTTGTCTCCTGCTGGAAGAGATAAAAATTATGGTGAGCAGGAAATTTTACCTGCATCTCATATTGCATACCTCTGAGATTACATATGTGTGTGTGTGTGGTGTGTGTGTGTGTAGAAATAAGTGTTCATGGTCACAATTTTCCTGAAACCTTACTAAAGTGGAAGCAACACTGCCCTCCATCTTTCCTCACACATGCATAATAAAAACTTCCAAAGATAGAGACAGAAGCTCATTAACAAACTGAAGACAAGTAAGATGAAGCATCCTTAAATTATTATTTTCCCATTAATTGTTTTGACATTACAAGATAAAAATCTGTGAAGAGACTGTCACAGCAAAGCAGTGTCTATAAAGCATTATGTAAAGATAATAAGCCTTTACAGATCAGATTTTAGTCTGGTTCCCCAAGATGCCACCTATTTCAATTTCTCTAATAAAAATAGCTCAATAGTGAAGAAATTAAATCAGCATTAGTGTATGCTTAAATTTTTAAGCTCTGAGAATTGTTATAGATGTAATGTCAACCATATGCTTATTATCTAGCTGAATGATCATCACTTTATCTGATGATGATTACAGATTCTCATGTACATGTTGAAGAAATCTATTTGCATGTTACATAAACCACAGTGGATTATGGCTTAATAAATATAAAATCCACATACATCTATTTTTTCCTTTCTAAACTGAATTATGCTTGTTTAAAAAGAAATTACTTTGTATCATGTACAGCTTTTTATCTTACATTAACATTGTCAAAATATGCCTGATTAAAATATCAAGGAGCATTTATATTCTGTTTCCTGGACATTTCAATTCTTTATTTCCTCTATCGAGAACAATCAATAATTCATTGCAAAAATGTGTGCTTCACATTTGTTTTCAGTAGTCATTCCATTGCCCTTTCACTAAGATGAAGATGGCCATAATCCAGTCTTGACAAGTACCCATCTCATTAATGCCTTTTTAATCATCAAGGATGGAATGTCTGTCAAGTTCTAGATAAATTATGTCAAAGCACATTCAACACACAAAAGCATCATTCTCTCATACATTTCAGTATAAATGGGTTTATTATAGAAATCTGAAGTTAAAAAGCAGTGGGCAACAACATAGCAAAAAGCAAAAGAGAACACATAAGAGGAGGGGTTTTAATGATATGCTGAAGTATTGAGGGAGGTTTTTTGCTTTGGGTTATTGGGGTTTAAGTTTGCTGGGCTTTGATTTCATCTCCAATCCCTGTCCTCCCCTGCATCACAAAAACATATGAACTCGCAGGATTACTATTTATTTTTCCTCCCAGTGTCATTCCACCGCCACCAAAATGCTTCAGCCCTGCTCTTTCCCTCATGCTTTGCACACTCCTGTCTGACAGCTCCTTACACAGGATTGCCTCAGGGCCAGCACAGGGTTCACCAAGAGCACAGCAAAACAGGGGCTATGATTTCAGTTTCAATGCTAGTTCTTCAGCAGGGAGCAGCAATTGCAGCAAAATGAATCCAGCTTTAATGACAGAGCTCCAGGCTA
>VZTN01036236.1:71727-98323 GCA_013400515.1 Erpornis zantholeuca | reverse complement strand
TTTAATGACAGAGCTCCAGGCTAAAGCATGTTAAGTATCTCGGGGCAGGGGGTGATATGTGCACAGACTGGCCAGCACTAGCAGAACTAAAACATGCAGGAAAATGGTCACACGCAAATTCAGAGAATTCAGGAAACCTTGAAACAAGAATTCACCAGTACTAACTTCAGTCAAGTGAGTTCTCTCCCCTGGCTTCCTCCAGAAGTAATGAAGGAAGAGACCAACTCAGCAGGAACCTAACTTTGATCCTTTGAATCATCCCAGAAAAAAACTTGTCTCCCATTAACTACAGAGAAGATTAGCTTTTTTCAAAATCTCTCCTTTGTCTCTATTCAGCCCATGCAAGAAGCCTTTAAAAGTTCGTAATTTGGCAAAGGAATAATAAAGGAGATACCCCTGACAAAAGACCACCTGCTCCTAAATTTCAATTATTGATCTCAGTAGATAAAGCTAATTATTATTATTAGCTGCTAGAATTACTTTGAATGCAAAACATTTCTCTCCTCATCTTATTTCCAGAAACTGTACAAAAGTCTAGTCCAAAAATTTAAAAATAAAAATTCAATTAAAACAAAAATTTACACATGTGTAAATGTAGTGCTCAGGCCCATCAAAAATATTATATCATGACTGCCGTAAGTCATTCCAGTGAGGTGAAAAATTGTCCCAAGAGAAGCAATGGCAAATTTCCATACCTCTAAATACCTGCAACACTGAGAAGAAAGGCCCCACAACACAGAAGAGTCATACAGAACAATCCATTCTCAGGGGTCAGTTTGCAACACTATTAAACATTATCACCACTAAACACATAAAATATTTCTTAGCCCAGACCCTTATCTTCAAAAAGAAAACTAAAATAATGTGAAGGCTGAAAGCTCTGCTAAATGCCCTAAAAACCACATCCCTCCCCATCAAGAGAGTATCACCAAAAGCCCTCAGACCTATCCCTCCTCACTTCTCTTCTTGCCCTAAGAAAAAGGAATAGCCTTGCAGCAACATACACTAATTTAGCTGCATTTCACCACGTGCTTTTTAGGTAGAAATTTATGGCTTTGATATTAGTACAAAACGAGGCAATAAATATATTCGGACCACACAAAATTCTAGCTCAGTCCTTCATTCTAGGAGTTTCTGTATTCAAATATTTAAGCAATGCAACTCACACCCTTTACTGTTTTATTAACTGACCATATTATAAAATTTTTATTATAAAAGCCTCATAATATCTTAAGATCTTAAAAGTACATTTTTTAAAAGCTAGTCTGTCTAGTCAATGCCAAGACAACTACCACACAACTGAAGGAAATTTCAGATACATTTCTGCATCCCTTACCATATGCCACATTTCTATAAAGTGAAACTTTTAAGACTTTTAAGACATAATACTTTTCTGATAATATGTGATGAAAAGCTTTCTTGCTATTATCTGTGGCTGGGTTTTGGAAAAGTTCATGGGGAGCTGATAGCCAAGTGGTAGCCTTAAAGCCTTGAGGTTTTTTAGAAACAATTAAAAGAGTAGCTATGTTAACACATCCATATTCACTGAAGGCTTTTATGCATGCCCTTGAAATATGGTTTTGAACATCTTCCAGGCAATGGAATTGCCTATCTTTACATTGTCTCGTCTGACTCATGTTGGCTAAGCATCTCCTCACTAACACTACAAGAGGACCTCTCATACTCAGGCTTTCTGATTACCATCCATAATTACCCCTTCCTTCCAAAGAGACTGTTACTCTTTCATACAAATAAGAAATAGAATATTTTATGTTTTGCTATTTCACAGAGATCAGGAGAAAAAAAAAAATTAGTGAAATATGCTGATAACAAAAATGCCCTCTAAAGACTTCCTGCTCTTCCAGGTATTGCTCCTTTTTATGATTATTAGGTTCCATCCACTGAATTTAATGGCATTGCATGAACATATCTGAGAAGAGAATTTGGCTAAAAGTGATTACCAAGTATGGCAGTGGGTCAATATTTAGATTTCTCTGCCAAGGGCAATAGAGTGTTGAATATTATAAACATTCTGCTGGGCTTCAGGGTCACTATATGCCAACTTACTCTCTTCCCACATACGGACCATAAACTTCTGAAAGCAGAGGCAGCTATCCTAGGCTTTAAAGCAGCATATGAAAGTTAGCCACTGAATGCCCCATTGACTGAGCATTTCATTCCTCAGCTTTCCTTCAGTCTCCTAGCATAATGGATGCCATACATATAAATTCATGTCACCATACATCAAATTTCTCCAGTTATTCAGCTGTCTCAGTGCCTAATTGGATTTTTAAAAGCACTGAGTAATTTAACATTTATTGATTTCAATGGAAGTATGCATTCACGTGATTACCTGAGTCTGTAAGTACTCTAACATCTATAATTTAACTGGACTTATAATGAGATCACCTAATTGGATACTCCAATTTTGTCACTGCTAGTGGTGTGACTTCCAAAGATGCTGAGTCTTTGCAAATCCAAGGGACTCAGAGCTTTGTAGATACTCAGCACTTCTGAAAAAGCAGACACTAAGCATACCTGCCCTAATCAGAAGAAGAAGGCTACCTTTGATCAAGTATGCCTGACACAGCATGTTTATTTAAAGTGCTGAAGTATCATGCACTGTATACTGAGAGAGTCTGCCTGAAGAGGAGACTGAGGGGTCCTTCCACTTACAGGCTTGACATTCTACCAGCTGCATTTAGGTAGACTGGAAGAACAAAAACAGATTCGTATTTCAAAGGTCCTTAGCACACACATCAAAACCCAGAAGGTTCAAACTGAATTGTCTTTAGAAACCTGTCTTTGCCAAACGTAGCATAGCCTCCATGCTGTCCTACTCTTTGAAGAAATGGGACCAAAGACGCATATCCATTTCTGTGAGACCTACTTTGGAATTTATTTATTTATGCCTGCTTGGAGATTTGGCTGGTATAACCCCATTGCTCAGGCTGTTACTCATGTAGCAAGAATCTACTCTACTGGAGACATTCCTGATGGAGTGAAAGTGTACCTAAACACTACAAACAGCTAATGTCAAAGGAATGAGAGAGTAAGGAAGTGAAAAATTCAAGCGCATACAAAAGTTTGTCAGGGAGATAAAGACTACTAGTTCTTGAAATACTCTCACCTTTGAGATACCATTTTAATTTATGCCCCTCAGGGAGCTCTCACTCTAGCCAAAAAATGGAGCTCAATGCAACAAATTATCTACTCTGTCCATTCTAAAAGGAAGTTTCGCATTAAGTTGTGGTGATAACAAAACTGTGTTTCATCAGCATTTAATATGGAAATCCACAATACAGAAAAGATTCAAACAAAATAAGGAAAAGGTTTTGTCTTATTAAAGTAATCTTATCAGTACTAGTGTAAGGTACAGAGTAATATAGCAGTGATAGTTATGTTGTGCTTTTTTTTAAACAAGACAAAAGAGATTGGAGTAGATATTATAAATACAGCTTTGGTTAGGACACAAAAAGGGTAAAAATCAAGACATTAATGGAGCCAAGGCTAAAAAACAGACCTTTGCTTCCACTGCCACAAAAAAAATTCAAAAAAACAAAATATAATCACATGATACAAAGAGTCTTGTAGATCAGCAGATCTAAATTCTGCCTCTGAAAATTTCTGTATGTGGGTTTTGGACTGCACTGGTCCATGGATTTGAATACATGAACACCTTGTGGTCTAGGTGAGATAGCAAGATTTCTCAAATGCTTTTATACTACAGGCTAAGTCTTATCATACTCTTACATGCAAAGACCTTTCCTTTCAAAAGAACTGACAACTTTCCTTTTCCTTTCCCAAGCCATATAACATCTTTTCAATGACTATATAAGTTGCTTACGTATGAGAGCAATATTAGTGATGTGGTTTTGTCTTCCTTTTAATGCAATTTTAAAATTAAAAATGAAGAGGACACATACATTGAGTTAGCTCTCTAAGGATCAAATGCTTGCCACATACTTCCCAGACCATCATTAACTTGTGAGTTTTGCTCACTTCACTTTACTACTCAAATCTTAAATCTGTTGCCTTAAATCTACAGTATATATATTTACAGTATATATACTTGTATCACTAACAAGTAATATTCAGTATCATTTTAAAACTAGGTAGCGAATTGAGCTTAGAAGGTGGGGAGGAAGATTTAAGGGGAGAAGAGGAAATGAAGGCAGAGAGTGGGTATGTGTGAGAAGAAAAAATGTTTTTCCAATTTCTGATTAGCCAGATTCTAAAGATCCTTTAGTCAAAGAAAATATTGAAGATGCAACTACACAAAGCTCTCCACTCCTAAAACAAATGATAGTGTTGCTGGTTACTCTTTTCTAGTAAATGCTTAAACAGTTAAGGTTTTCCTTGGGGCTTTTTTGGGGGGAGGGTGGGGAGTGGAAGAGGAAGTTATTTATTGGTGTTTTTGAAGTACCTCTTTTCAGTTATAAGAATACAAACATATTAAGTCAGAAGAAAGAAAAATACTAAACACCAAAATACTACCTGTTCAACTGCCACTGAAAGCTTTTCAATTAACAGTTGGTCTGATTTGTATTTTAAATCCAAGTACAAGAATTTAGGGGAACGGGAACATTAAGAATTCTTAAAGATAAGCTAAATAAAGCTTTTGCCCTTGGAGAAGACTGAGGGCCTTCTTAATTCAAAAGAGTTTTATAGAGACAGGTTTTCTATTTTCTTCCTTTAATAGATTCAGGATTTATTTCCTTGGTTGTCCAGCATTCTATTTTCCAGATAGTCTGGTTTGCTTGGTTAGTCACATGCAGACAGCTATTGATATAGTGCAACTGTAGGTTTCTGCAAAACACAGTCCAGACAATGAACACTGATCTTTAGCTCAGTCTATAGCTAGAAACAGAATTATATCCTGGCTCAGTCTTCAGTTCCCAGAACTCAGCTGGAAACCAAGCCAATGTAATCTCAGAGATCCCTAAAATATCTCTGTTTATTAATAAATAAAATGGACAGAAGCTGAAGGAACCCGAACAAGGTATTTCATACATTGTCAGTTTGGCTCAGGTCTGAACTCCTATAATGTTTAATTCAAAGCACTTGTTTCTTGTTGCCAGTCGTTTGCATAAGTTTGATGCCAGCTGGCAAAACCCAGCCCATCACCTCGGTAGAACCACCTTCCCAAACAGCAGAAGCCCCCAGCAAAATGTCAGTACGGACAAACTCCAATTGAGAACATATGCCCTCAGCTCCTCTGACACTGTCCTTTCACAGTATAGCACCTTCCACAGCATGGATGCATGGCACTGGGAAAAGCAGCCAACTCTGCATATGCTCCAATAATACAGCAACATTTGGCAGCTGTGGGCTGGCAAGTTTTTGGAGTGTTGTGCACACCAACATGGGAATAGGGGAGGTGTGGTTTGCATTCTAGGATTTAATTAAAATGAATACAATTTTCTTGAAGCTTAAATTTCTCTTCCTGTCCTCCTTTTGTACCTGATAAAATAAAAGGGAGGAAATTTTAAGGGGAGGGTGAAGAGAAATGAAATAGGTCCTTGTCACTGAGGAAGACAATTTGCTAGCAAAAATGCAGCCATGGTAACTTAGCAATTACATCCCAGCCTGTTGTATGATAATTAGAACTGACGAGGTCACTTATTCCTTGGCTTCTACAGAACAGAAAGGGAAGCATGAACATCAGTTTCAACTTTTAGATGACTATGATTTCATTACTGAATAAACTGACAACTGTTTTAGTCATAAAAGGAAAGATGCTAAATATCAAGTTTTAACAGTTACCGCTGAAAAATCCACTTTTCTAAAAGAAGTTACAAACCAAGCAGACCAGCACAGCACACACAGTATATCCTACTACATATTGCAGTATGCAGAGAAGCTTCTTTTTATTGCTCAAACTTGTGCACATCACTTGTGGTCAAAACACTTCTCAATCCTATCTGAAAAATGTTATCTGTCAGCTTGAATCAGACGGGCTGACTTTGCCAGACTCGAGGCAAATGGCAGTGCATTTTCAAGCTGCACTGCAAGTCAGCATGCCACAGATAAGAACACTGGTAAGATCATGACTTACTGGCACAAGGTAGGTAGGCTTTTGAAACTGAAAGCAATTAAGCTATTTGCACATTTATATGGTAACATTCATTTCTGCAAGAGCTTCTGCTGGGTCATTGCAAAGAAAGCATTTGAGTACCATTCCCTTAGATTTTAATGACACATTGTCTAGTCAGAAGTATGCCAGGTGAAAAATAAGCAATAAAAATACCTTTTTACTCAGAAGATACAATTCTAATAAATCAGGCTCTTGCTTCATATATAACAAAATAAATGAAAGATTCTAGTTCTTGGATTACAAAAATTCAACAGCTAATATTGCTGCTCAAGGGACAGTATCTCAGCAGACATCTGGAGAACCCACTGATTAATTAATAGATTCATTAATTAGACAGCTGTAGTGTTAGAAGAGAATTTAATTGTTCGGATTAATAACCCTACTAATTAGTCCTAAAGAAAATCATCATCAACCTATAGAGATGAGAAAACACTGACTTCCTAAATGCCAATCTGCATGATTAACTTCACATTTCCAGAACATGTTAACTAAGTACTGACAGACAAGACTGTATGTGCCATAGGAACATCCAGAGCAAATCTAAAAGCTGTGATTTTTCTGGTATATAACATATATACGCCACTGAAGACAAATGCTACTAACAATTGATTCTGAATTGATTCCTATATCTTGATTCTGAAGTATGGCCTGGCATGGGAATCTGAGAAAAACAATTATAAACACTAAGCCTGTGTGGGGCTACATAAAAACTGAGGCAGCCTATGAATATTACTTAATTTAAAATCATCAAAGGTATGCAAGTGACACACAACAGCAAGAGGAGCCTATGCAAAACCATGACAGGGCTGCAGGGTTTGTGAATAATCTTATTTGTCTTATCTCACCAAGATAGACATATCCCTTTCTAGAAAATAAATACTGAAATTATATGAGGTATTTCATACAAGCCATAATCATCTACAATATGTGACAGCCAGCTTAGAGTTCTGTTTAATAATGAGCTAAAGACCCCATTGCAGAATGTTCCTGTCAACAGAGTTGAATCTGACAGTATGTCTGCTTGATGCTAAATATGCTAAAAATTCTGATGCTGGTTTTCCTCCTTTGTGTCTAAGTTACCAAATGCATAATTCAGGTAGTACATCAAGGAGTATCATTAAAATAAATTAGTGAATTTTGTGAAGCACAAAGATGCTTCACTGTCATTCACCTCAAAACATCACAGATAAATGGGTCATTTTGCATGGAATATAATTTAATTAGCAAACAAAAATGCAGTAGGGATATAGAGAGGAAAAAGCAACATTTTGCACATCAAACATCCCACATGATGGATGTAAAAAAGTTTATAATCAGCTGGAAAAAAATTAAGTATGAAATAGTTACGCATGAAAGGAGAGGAGATAGGGTATAGTAGTTAAAATTGCCCAGGAAACAACAACTTGACTTTTTCTTTCCGTTCTGAGTACTTGCTTCTGCAGACATAATATTCTCTTCCTGCATTCATGAATTCTTTAGTTTTTTAGGTCCTTGCATGCCGTTTATTTTTGAAAAATTAAGTGTATTGGCTAAGTCAAAGACTGAAGGAAACCACGCCACATCAAATTATAAAAGATACTTAGTTAAATAAAAATTCACAGAGTGCCTTGTAGAGTCTTAATGGGGAAGAGATACCAAGATTTTTTTTAAAACTCTACAGCATCACTTTATGCACAGCTTCCTCTGAGTAAAATAAATCTCTTCATGAATGTGTGTCAGATTATTATAATAGACCTATAGCTCAAGTGAAACTATGACTTATATACATAGAAATCTTGTCATTGTTAGCTCTTGTCAGTGCTTATTTTACCTGCACTGTAATGCTTGGATATTACCATCAAAACAAGTATTTCTTCTCCCAAATGCCTACAAATTCTGTGGTTGTATGTTAAATCAGAAGTTTCTTAACTGAATATTGGTCAAGTAAGTTTAGCCATTAACTTCTGTCCTACCAAGAACCTGCACACTTGCGTGTACCACAAGCCCAGTGCTTCCAAAACACACTACAACTCACTCAAAATGCAACCTGCAGAGCAAGAATGGAGTAGAGAGTGGGAGATACACTTAGAGAAACCTTCAGAGACTGCTTGGGTAAAGATAGGGTAGAAAGATGTTGTGATTGACCATGACTGGACACCTGGTGCCCAAAGCTGCTCATGGGCCAAGGTAAGGACAGGGAGAGGTCACTCATCAGTTACTGTCACAGGAAGAACAGACTTGACTTGAGGAAATCAGTTTAGTTTATTACCAACCAAATCAGAGAAGGACAATGAGAAATAAAACCCAATCCTGAAAGCACCTTCCCTCCCACCACTCTCTTCTTCCCAGGGTTAATTTCACTCCTGATTTCTCCACTGCCATGAGCAGTGCAGTGGGACAGTGAATTGGGATTGTGGTCAGTTCATCACACTCTGTCACTCCTTCCTCCTCACAGGGAGGATTCCTCACACTTTCCCTGCTCCAGTGTGAGGTCACTCCCACGGAAGTCAGTCCTCCATGGACTTCTCCCATGTGAGTCCTTCCCACAGGCTGCAGTTCTTCACAAACTGCTCCTGTGTGGGTCCTTTCCATGGGGTGCAGCCCTTCAGGGACAGACAGCTCCAGTGCAGGTTCCCCACAGGGTCACAAATCCTGCCAGCAAACCTGCTCAACTCTGGGCTCTAGGAGCCTGCTCCAGTGCAGACTTGCCACACTCACAGCCTTCTTCAGGCATCCCCTGCTCTCCACCATCAGATCTCCCCAGAGCACATACTGATAACTAAATTATAGGCTAGAACACACTGGAGCATGTTTTGTCCCCTGTTGAACTGTATCTGCAAAGTTTGTCTATACAATGACACAATCAGGGTTAAAAATTAAGAAGGGGAAGGGTAAAGCAAAATAAATAACTCCACATTCTAGGACAAAGACATCCATTCACTTTTTTACCAACCAATAACTTTTCCTAACAGTTTTTTTTTAATGCAATTATTATTTCTATTTCATATAGGATAAAGACACAGGTAGCAGAATAGAGACCACAATACCAAGAACTTCAACTTTTACAGTTCAAAGAGCAATTACAACTAAGTGAAGAAGTCCTCTGAATAAATTGGAAAGATGATAAACAATAAAAAAAATGAGATGGATCATGGACTGGGATGAAGGGGAATGTGCCCACATTATTTCAGGCTCCTTTTATACCCCATTTATAAAAAGAGCAAACGATTTTTTTCAACTGACAGAAAAAGAACAAATGTGAATTTTAAGAAACAAGTAGAAAATACAGCAGAATATATTCAGAGTAATGTTGTGTGTGGGAAACCACCTTCCTGCCTTTTCCAAGTATACCAAAAGTTAATAAAACCATTCTAGAAAAAAAATTAACATTAAAGCCTACGGTAGAAACATATTTCAAGTAGATTTATTTCAGGATAAAATCCACAAATTCCTATTACGTGGTGTTAGGGAAAGAGAGATACCTATTTAGGTTGCGGTGACTGCAGTCAGTAAGTGTATTTCATCACTGCTGCTGCCAAAACAGACAGTATAGAAATGTGTCCAACAAGTGCAAAGAGAACCTGAATGATTTATTATTTGCATTACATTAATAACTGAAGTGTCTGAAGGAAGATGAACCAAGTGGGATCAACTGGTTAAAAATAAATCATTGTCATTGCATTTCAAGAAATAACCTTTATCTGTAACTTATAAAGTGACTTTTTCATATTATTTTTCTTCTGCATCTGACACTCTTTCCTCCTGATGCCTATTTAAGAAAGTATCACCTATAGTTAATGATTCTGTTTACCTGACAAACATAAAAAGTTCCCTGACATAGGAGTTACCAAATCATATATTAAAATTGCAAATATCAACTAAAAGCAGATTGTTTTCTGAGCATGGAAGAGACTTATTGAACAGAAAAGTAATTTAAAGGAAAATGTATTGAACCAAACTACTAAAATTAAGCAAAGAGCACAGGACTCCTGTTGATGGCTTAAGCAGCACCTCCAAGGTCCTTTAGCTTTCCCTTTTCCTTTTTTCTTTGGCATTTTGACATTTGAAAAAATAAATTACTCGAACTACATAACTATTTAGGGTGGTATAGATTAAGACAATTAAGAGTCTCTTTTTACCCCCTTCAACTGAGTTATCAAAGAAAGAAGACAACTTCTAGCTATGCTGAAGCATAACTGCACTCAGCCTTCAGTAAGTGGTCACCAGCAGCAGATGACAAGTGATCTGTCAGTCAGTAAAGGTAATGCCAGAGGCCCTTGCTACCATTGCTGAAGATTTCTATAATGACCTTAAACATATACAGAAAATATTGTTACTGCTATAGTTCCAGCTACTGGAATATCTCTTGCAGCTGAACTAATTATTACTAAAACACTCTATCCTTAAATTGTTTGCATCATTATGCTGTATTGAGAGCAGCAAAGTGCAATAAAACCCAATTCACCAACCCAACAAATGCATATTTGTTTTAAGAGAGACGAATTTTTATAGCAGATGATGCAAAAATAAGGAAAGGAAATTAACATGGGAAAACAAAGGTCACATAAATTAAAAAGATTAAGAGACCAATTATGGAAACATAAACTTGAAGACTGGAATGGGAAGACAGAAATCTGGGATAATGGGTTTTTTTACCTGTGCTGGACCATAATAGAAGTCTCGTGACACTGGTATATTTAAATGAGATTCTCATTTCTTTGTATAGACACTAGCAGCGGAAAGAATAGAGTTTGGGGGGGTTTTTGGTTGTTGTTTGGGTTTTTTTCTTGTTTTGTTTTTAATATGCATGTCAGCCAAATAATTTAGAGTGTCAAAATATAAATGTCAAAGTCAGCCTGCCCTTCTGTCAAGAACACACAGAAAATATGAGCATGTTGCCAACTTCTACAACACTGTCAAAAGTATTAACAGCACTTTTTTTTTTCCTCAAGGCATATGGTTCAGTAACAACCCAACAAGCTTCCATTTTTTAATAATGTGTTATTTGTAGCTGGGTGAAAAGCTTAAAAAGCACAAAAGCAAAAATAACAGACAAAAATTAATTGATGATAATACAGTGACAACACAGCTGTGGTGGCCTGGAAGAGCTAATAAAGGGCTACTGCACTCAGTAAGATCTGTGGACGGTAGTGCCCTAAAACTAATTAGGAAGGAGTTGGAGTAATGAAGAATCACCATCAAGAGCACAAGTACCACCATTGTGAATATAGCATCAAAGTCTCAAGTACGTGCTCCTCATGCAATCAAAAAATCGTCGCAGCTCCTCAGCCCATCCAGCACAACAGAGATTTACTGCAGAATCCTTTACACTGGGAAGAATGACAGTGATGAATGCAGTCAGAGTTTTGTGCAGGCCTCTACAGCAAATACTCTCCATTGCCCAGAACTGGGTTAAATTATGCCCACTGCTGGACCAGCACTCCTATTCCTGAGAAGGCAACTGAGATTTTCTGGAATGAGCATATAATGATTTCACGATATTGTTGCTCACCACCATTAAGAGCCATCTGTTAGACACACCTACAGATGTGGTACTTCTCTTTTCCTTTCTTCTTTTTATTAAAGAAACATATTTGTACTCATGGGCATGAAACTCTCCCTGGTTCCCAAAGAGAGCATAGAAAATTGAACTGAAACACCATCAAGAAGTTGTAAGGACAGCATCCTTTCTCCCTCATTCACCTCATCCTCTTCACGGCATGAATTCTCTGACTGTGCTCCGGGGCAACAAGTCTGACCCTTCTAAAAAGTAAGACATATTTCCCTCTTTTCACTTCTTTATGCACACTGCATCCTAGATACTTAACATCTACCTCATGTTTTTTGATATATACAGTTTTACAAAGAATGCCACTGCTCTGCAACAGATTCTTGTCTCAAAAGTCCCATATTGTCCCATGGGACTTTCTGTCAAGGTACTTCAATAAGTAAAACTGCACCATAACAAATAAATTTACATAACAACTACTCTCCATAGTGTACAGGGTCTATTTAATGTGTACATCAAGTATAACTACACTTTCACAACCTGCTCCACGTTCATATCACAAATGCATGAAAATGTTAAAAACTATGATAAAAAGTAAAAATTATGATTCTTTAATGTTTTAATTGGCTCCAGGTTCTGCTCCACTTGTCTCATTAGAGCTCTTTAATGTTTTTACACTCTTACATGCAGCACTGTTCATGCAGCTCTGTACTGCCCAAAGATGCTTCTTAAGTGCCACACTCAAATAAACCTAGACCAAAAGAACCCCAACATCTCATACATTCTTACAGCTCCATGATTCTGGGTTTTGTTTTGGTTGTTTTTTTCTCTCACCTTTATTTTTTGCTTCTCATGTCTTAGAAAAGCATAAGGCAAAAACTATTTGTCAGGAATTCTGAAATCCTCTTAAAATCTTAATCTCTTTCCTCCTCTTGAAACTGCCTCCTGACAGTTCTTTCCCCTAAAGTAGGATGATGGCTGTACCTCGTACTGGAGCACGCAACAGAGTAAACAGTGGATTTACAGGAAACCATTCTATTTCAGTATTACAGATTCTCATTATGTAATTTATTCTTAAGAGCAGTAACTCACAGATTAAAGTGGTAGATACACACATGCAACACCAGGTAGAACACAAGATGTAAATTTCAGTTCTGAAACCAAGGCTTTCAGAAAGCCAAGAGTGCTCTTTATCTCTCTGAGCCAATTTATGATGACATGGCAAAATAGGTCCAAACCAGGAAGGATGACTGAAATCAAAGCCATGTGCCACTGTGTTAAATGCTGCCAACAGTGGCTGTGAAAGTGTTCCTCCACCAGACTTAGGATTTCTGCGTAAACAACCAAAGCACATGCCCTCTCTCAACTGAGCTGGCTCAAACATCTGACTGACAGCTTGCTGCCTTTAATGAACTGGAAAAATGTGTTTTCTGCCTCTGCAGATTTGGGCAAGTTCAGCTCTGAGAAATCATGAGCTGCTCTTTGCCCTCTCCATCATCCCACTCTTTTCAACAATACACTTTGGGTAATTAAAAAGACAAAGGCTTGTTGTACATTTCGAAAGGTTTTCTTGACTCTCAAGACATATCACTTTATCTTCCCTGTTGCTTTATGCCATTCAGACAGAAGATTCAGATGTTTGGAAGGTACAAGGCCTCCATTAGAAAAGCTTTTACTCCCAAATGAAATGGGGTCTTCTTTTTTCTCCTTAATATATGTTTATATCATTAGCAAGATGACATTTTTCCACAAAACTCCAGCTACAGAATGTAGCAGATCACATTCACAGCACTAACACCTTCAAAGAACTGTGCTGACTCAGAACTGCTGGAGCCAATATCCACATACTGTGTAAAAGATATTATGGAATAAAGATAACTGAGTTGCTCATCACCTAATTTTAACTCCAAGTTGTTTTTTTTTTTCTTGTTATGGTTATTAGAACTAGGAAAGGCATTTTGATTTTAAAAAAAAAGACAGGAGGGTGATAGGAAAGCCATTTCCTTAGCAAAGCACTGCTAGACAGGATATGGAGGTTGCTACAATGCTTCCTTGCTGTGAAATTAAATTAGCCTCAATGTAGAGCTGACTAACGACTGCAACTGGTACCACTTAACTGTGCAGCAAGAATCTAAAGTTCATATCCCATTCTACCTTTCTGTAAAGTTTTTTTTTAACTTTTCTTCTTCATCATTCCTAAGCTTCAGCAGTTTTCTCCAGTCTAGAAAACATTTTCAGATTAGTCCTGATTTCCTCCTGACAGCTTCTCCAAGAAGCTCATCTCTGAAGTGGCCAGAGGTTTTTCCTCTCAGGAAAGAGCAATCTCCTTCTGACACTCCTCTTGAAGATGGAGCACTTTACACAGGAGCTTGCAATGGGCCCCCTGAAATCCTTACAGATTGTTTTATGGCTGCTAAATGAGAAGAAATTCTGTTTGTGATGAAGGTTTCTGAATCTGTGTACTGACACTAGAATAATAAATTAAAACCTTCCACTCTTAACAGCTGCAACCTCAAAAATCTATGACTGACTGAGCTCACTGGATGTCAGGCCACACAATTCTAGATTTCCCCCTTTCAGTAGTTTTTTTTCCCTCTGGTACATGGAATATCCATTCCCTCCAGAGGCCCCCTGTGACATCTGTTGAAACATCTGCTTCAATTTCTATTCTGCAAAATATCCACAAGAAAACACTCAAAAACCTCACAAACCACAGAAACAGTACTTGCATTTTTTGCACTGGAAACATAATAAAAGCACACACCATTTGGAGAACTTTTAACAACTTGTTCTCATCTTGAGTAACATAGTAACAAGCTTTACAGAGTGAGTACACTTAAACACCAGTATGCCCAGTGTATCCTATGACATTTACTTTTCTCTACCAGTTCCAAAGAAAACATGTACATATACATTATGCAACAGAAAGTGGAAAAAAAATCATATCTCATCATGAATCCACATTGCAACACTGCCAAACTAAACATAATCAAGAGTAACCGAACACCACTTCTTTCATCATCATCATAACCCAGCTTTCTTCCCTCACGTGTCCTTATTCCTTTAGCATACAAGGATAAGGACTCAAGGATTTTTCAGCCAAGGTCCTTAGCTTTCTGTGCTCTGCTTCATCCCTTAAAATAAAGTCAAACCAATCAGTATGCTTATTACACACTTAAAAATCAGTTCAGAAGTGATTTCTCTTCATGGTATTTTAGAAGAAAGGCACTGTGGAGAAATCATATCTACTGATGTATTTTAATCTAAGAGTCACAAGCAAATTTCCACAACTGAAGGCCCATTGCTCTTGCTTGTTTAAAAAATCTTTTATAATAATGAATTTAGTACTTATCAAAGATATTGTGTTTACAGTTCTAAACAACTATGACCCTATCTACTAATTCTGACAGAGGAAAAAATTGAACTTTCAACCTAGAAGTTAAAATACTTAAAGAAGTGTCATACTGCTGACAGTCCCTTGTTCCACCTGTGCAGGTAAAGAGGAACAGTGTAATGTAGCATAAGAAGATTAAATCAAAAAACAGTTTCTCAGTAAAACAAAGAAATGCTTTAAAGATGGAAATATTAGAAATTACTGTTAAAAAAACACTGTTCAAGTGAAGTTTAGCATTGAAGAAAATAATGCTGTCTGGAGCTACTATATGTTCTTATACTGTTTTCCAAATTACACTCTTACCTTTCTAGACAACTACCTATCTGACAACCACCAAATTAAGCACAATCTGTTAAAAACCCACATACACTGCACTTGCATCATATGAACACAGCTTCTTTTAGGACCATCACACCAGGAGATGTGCTCCAAAGACTCTAGCTATCGGAGGAGTTGCCATTCAAAGCAAAAGGATTTCTAGGCACTGAGCAGAACAACTTTGGTATAGATGTCCTGCCAGGCTTCCCAGAACACAGCCTGCAGCACAAGCCATAGCCTGATGTTTCTTGGATGTGAGTCCACAGAGATCCAGAAATTCTATACCTTTGCACCACCTCATTTAGTTCATGTTACTTCTCTAGACAGCATTTCAAACCCTGCCATGACAGTGTGAGGAACATATGATTCAAAGCAAGTGGTGCATGGTAGACTCCATGCTGATCAGCATTCTGTTAATATAAAAAATGTAACTAACCAGAAAAGAAAGATGGTCTGCTGGAAAAATTCAGCCCTTTAAAAACAGCCCAAGTGATTCTAATTTAAAAACTTGAGACACTCTTCTCCTGACACCCTTTCTCCTGATTTTGAAAACAGGAGATTTTGAGATAGCCTCAGGAAGATCAAGTTACAGTCAGCATAAGAAAATTAGTCATAAGCACATGACTATGCATTATTGTATCCTTGTAAGTGTACAAAAATGCTTTTTTTCCTCACCAAAATTCCCAATGAGATTTATTTGCAAGCACTAGCTTTCTCCTACAAAACAGTATTTTCTACTACATAGCATATAGATTTTCAACTGAGAAGAAAATGAAGGTAGAATCAATTTTGGTATTTTTCAAGTTCTGCTAGAATAATTTTGAAGAATAAAACCTGATGAGCCATACCTTGTTTCTAATGTATCTACCCTTACTAAACAAATGCAGATGTTAACCCTAAGAATATTATGGGATTATCATACTAACTCATTTAACACAGCTTTTCATTTTCTAAATCAACACTCTACTAACTTCACTTAAATAGCCTGGGGATTTTTTTCTTCACAAAGGAAAATTCAGAATTATTACACAACACAATGTGCAAAGCATCATAATTTCATCCAGAGGGTGGCTGGGCACTGGAACAGGTTCCCCAGGGAAGTGGCCACAGCACCAAGCCTGAGAGAGTTCAAGAAGCATTCAGACAAGGTTCTCAGGCACAAGGTGTGACTCGCAGGGATGGTGCTGTGCAGGGCCAGGAGTTCGACCTCATGATCCTTGTGGGTCCCTTCCAGCTCAGGATATTCCATGATTCCAAGATAATACACAAAATATTAATTATACTGCAAGCCTCCCTAGTAGTTACTGTCAATAAATCTTTAAACCAACTTAGCAAGATTTCTGAAGTCTTAAAGGCAGATGCCAACTAATAAATTTTGACAAGTGGTAGATTGAAGATGAGCATTTTGAAATACTGTGAGAAATAAGAGAACACATATACTGTTGTGCAAATAGCTGTATTTCAAAGTGCTTTATACAGTAAAGGGCTGTCAAATGCACAGTTTCCCTTGAAATACCATTTATTTAATAGTTCTATTTGTTTGATGCATTAGATTTTTTTTGCAGTCATTTACTTAATATTGCTGTACAGATCTCAAGGGTCTCTGTTCCAGGTTATTTTTATGCAGCCCAAAAGAGTTTTAAATTAAACTTCTGTTTTAAACATATCGTTTTGCTACAAATGCATTTATGTATGTGATATTTGTTTAGTGCTGCAGACTGATGTGACATTCCATTTGCTTTTTTTTTCATTGTATAAAAGCCCCTTTTTATCAAAGTTGCTGCCTTGATTTTTAATGAAGTATGCAGTTCAAAAAGCAGTAAAATACCAGGTTTGCAAAGAGTCCAAGTCACTGTACAACTAGATTTTCTTCACTTGACATGTTTTGTATGTGACACAAGCTTCTCAAGGGAGAAGCCTGAAGTTGAAAAGAATTTCTTATTTTTATCAGTTTAAGTAGAGAACATTCAGCCACTGCATTTAATATCATTCAGAATGACATTGTAGGCAACCACAGTTGTCATGTTCATATCCTGCTTTTTGAGATGGAATTAAATTCAACCACACAATTTTGTATTCAATTTTCTATTAAGTTTGTTCTTATTTTTAAACTTTAAGAAAACAAAGAACTTCAGTGAGTTTATTCAAGGGGTTGCAGTGTCAAGAGACACCCACAAGAGTGTTTTTCAATATATTTGCAATATTACAGCTCAGTGGAAATACTGAGCAAAACAGTTGTATACACTGAAGCAGACACAACTTGGTATGAAAAGTTATGAACCCAAATAAAATCTCCAGATAGCGAATAAGAAATGACTTCTGGATGAAACGAGAGAAAAGATACAATTAACAACATAATGAGTAGAGGAACTAAAAAGGTAAGGTAAAATGATGGAAGAGAAAAGCATAGAGTATCCATATAAATTGATCAATGAGACACAGGTACGATCTACAGTAACACAAGACAATCCAATTTAACAGTTCTTAATATACACCAGGAGCCTGAGAAAAGATCTAATTATGTCAATTCTGCAACACAATTGGTTTAGAAGAGCTTCTGTCTTTCACGATAAACATTGGATGTTAGGATGGCTGAACCTCCAGCACACAAGTCTCCTTTCAAAGTACAAATACCTTCAGGAAGGAAAAACACTACAGAATTTTTATTTTTTTTTAACTGTGCTTTTAAGTTCAGCATCATGCACTTTTTTTTTTTTCATTTTATTTTCCCTACACTTATAGGTTATTCAGCTTTTCTATCAAGCTACTTCATAAGGGAGATTACAAAACCAAGGATGCAGCAAAGCAAAACAGCATCTGCAGCTCCTGTGCATAACTGTCCCCAAGGGTAGCCTGGGGTGGCAGAGCCCCCCCAGGCTACTGCCCACAAGTCTCTCTGCTCTGTGGTTGAGTTAATCTCAGAACTGGATAATCTGCTCTAGGTTAATCAGAAACAGACCTCAGCAAATCAAGACCTACAAATACCATCTTTTTTCATACAAAAACTGGGTAGTAAGATGCCAGGCTTGGAGGGGGCAGGGGGGAGGAGGGGTGTGAAACACAGGAAGACTTTCAAGAACAGTCAATATCCAATGTTTGAACTTTTGTTTTGGCAAACTAACAAGAGTATCTGAACAAGAGTAATATTTTCTTCTCCAGAAAACAAAGACCAAGATCCACAACACCACCTGAGATTCTTCTTTCATGACTATCATCTTTTACCTAATATTTACAGACAACATTACACTGCAAAACCAGAATGTTTTCATTACCCTGGAAGTTTTTTTAGTTTTTATTAACTTTTTTCATTAAAATCACTGACAATAATGCAGTTATTTGATTTTAATATAACAACTTCATGTGTGTAGTCTTGTTCACAAACAAAATGACAAAATTTCACAAAGTCAGTATTAAGATATTGATAGCTTTTTCCCTGATCTTTGTGCTGGTTAAAGACACACCTTTAATTACAGAAATGCACATTACCCCAAGCAAGGCTGAAAAATGATTGATAGTCACATTTACAGTTTGTTCAAGGATTCTCCTTTATAAATAACCATCTAATAGTAAGCAGAATACATATTAGACATATAACACCATGCTATTTAACTGCTTTTTGAGTTGTATGAGGCTGGATCTTGAATTATCCCATTATTGACAGATGATTGTGTAAACCGGTACATTCTGAAAATCATTATTCTTCTTTGAAATATCAAAAAAAATCTATGAAGTAACACAAATTGTAAATCTCTTAACAATTATGAAGATAACTGCTAGTTCCAGGAGACCTAAACATTTTAAAAGCTCTTTTTATTTTATCCTTACAGTTCACAAAACATATTCTGCTCAACTAACATAACCAAGTGATTAGAAATTGGTATTTATAGAAGTTAGTTATTTTAGATAAATTTAATTGAAAAACTTCAATTTCATCTAGGTAGTAAAGAACATACTGGATCATTAATATGGAACAAGCAGGATTAATTGAGGTTATTTTAAATAAGAGCATCCAATATAGTAAAAGTACTTTCAGGAGAGGAGCAGAAGGGTGTGAAGATGTAAACTCAAGGCTTCTAAATTAAAAATCATTCACATCCTTACACATGCATTTCAAGGATACTATCTAGATAAACACAGGCAAAACTCCCTGTGCTATGTTTCAGATCGTTTTGATTAAATTCTCATCTCAGTAAGTAACACATACTCTTCACAATTTTTCAGGGAAAGCTTCAACTTGTTTCTAAAGATGGATTTTTTCATCTCATCTGTTTTGTACTTTGTCTGTTAATGGGAAAGAATGTGGCATGTGAAACAGATATTTGAATGAGATAAATTATTTCTAAGTTACTTTAATTTTCTACTCCAACAACAAGCAATTTGACTAGATAGCAAAATAAGTTCATATATTCTTCAGCATGTGTTAAAAGTTTATTTAAAGTAGAGCTATTTTCTCATCTTATTTAACACACTCCCTATGGAGAATACTTTAAGGTTTTGTTATTTTCCTTATTACTTTCCATTATTTCTGGGACTTTCAGATGCAACTCTGAAAGCTTTTCTCCCCTTAATCCCTACCCCTTTCTGCTTAGAAGGCTGAAAGAAAAGATTTGCCTTTCATTTTTCCAGAGGACCACAAACTCTTCAGATTACTGAAAATATTTAGACTTTATTTTCTTCAAATCTGTGAGGGTGTTTGGGTTTGGTGTTTTCTAGTTTTTGACCTCCTGAGTCTTCTGGAACCAGGCTGGGAGCAAAGGAACCATAGATGCAAATACGTTCTGCTGGAACATAGTGTAGAGCTATGGAAATAAAAGTCTGGAAATTCTTCATTTCATGATGGCTTAATAAACAAAACTGGAAGTATATAGGACCCTGTCCAAGCAGGTAAAACTGCACCACATTTAATAAAATAAAATGAATAAATCATTATTAAGGCAGGTGCTTGCAAAGCAGGATGTTTTGCTAATCTCCTCCTTCCTAATTATAAGAATTAAAGATGTCTGTAACATTTAAGTGTTATTGAGATTGCCTGCAGCTATAGCCCAAGCAAGAGTTTTATTCACCTTTTTTGAAAATTACCATTTTGATTGAAAACAGTTTGGTTTACTGTCAAATAGAAGAATCCTGGGTTTATGACAGGCTCAGCAGAATTGTTGGTCCCTGGTTCCCTGCAGACTCAGAGGCTGCAATTGTACATTTCTGACTCTAGAATAACAGGCCTCAACTATGTGCTTCTGGTTTACATTGTCCAGTCAATCTTTTAAGCAGTGATTTTAACATCTGATAAACGGTACCTTTTTATTAACAAATACAAGGCCTCCCACATCCTTGATGGCTGGAGATGGCACATGGCTGCAGACCATTGCCACCAGCCTACTCCTGCTTTGCTCACACTTGGGCACAAGCACATTTTACTTTCAGTGGCAGTTCAATAAAAATTTCAGAATACTTCAAAGCTAAGGTGTTATTCAATGGAGATAATGGCATCAAGTATAGCTCTACCACAACAATGGCTTAAAGTAAATAGAAAGAAAGGAAAAAGTAACATTTATGCTGTCTTAAAAGAATAAAAAAATCCTTCAGAGATAAATGTCCCTCAGAAAATCCAAATCAACAAGGAAATACTTTTAGAACATGATCTAAATAAAATCAAAGACCTCACACACTCTTATATAAGCACTCGCATTGTTAAACAAGCCCCAGAATGATTTTTCAGGGACTGGGCAGATTTCCTTTTTCTTAGAGGATTTCACTGAATTAAGCCATTAGTGCTAGGTCCTAAGAATGTTAAACACTTTGAATCATTAAAATGAATACAGGAATCAGTGATATGCACAACATTCAGTCCCAGGGATGGTTCCTTATTTTATCCTGTACATATCTGAAAGACTGCTTCATTTTTGAAATAATAAATGCTGCATTTTTATAAAAGTCATGATACAAAATACAACCATAAAAGATTTTTCCGGTCTTAAATTATGTTTAAAAGTTTATTTCCTTCCTAATGTTCCAGTGGAATGACTTTTGGCAGAACTAGCTGGAAAGTAGAAAGCAGATTTAAATGCAGAGCTTAACCCATTTATTTCTGATCTGAAATGAATACTAATATTTGTAAAATTTTGAAGTCTTCCCCAAGCTTTAAGTTACAAAAATAATCTTTTTATTCATTTCACCTTATTTGCCTTTTGACATTTATTCTTCTGAGAAATTATAGAGAGATTACTTGGGAAACTAAGTGAAAAGCCAAACTTTTTCCCATTTTCTCCAACTGTTTAACTTATTTCTTCATGACTCTCAACAGCTCTTTCCATTGGGAGAAATTCTTCCTAGCCTGACTCTGCAGTGAGCTATTCACTGCAGCCCTGTAGTGTTTTGTCTTAAGTAATATAGAAGCAAGGATTAGAATTAAACACATACATTTATTAAACACCCATGTAAAACACATGTATTCCAGAACAAACTGATCACTAAAGCATGCAGATTTTGGCCCAAGACCAAATAGGGGGGAAAAAATTAACCAATCACTCTTCACAACAAAAGGGAAGATGCCCAAGCCTTGAATAAAAAAAGAAATATCAGTAAAGCACATGCAACATATTAAGCCAGGAAGTACTCATGATTATAAAAAAGAAAACCAAACCAAACAAACAAAAGAAAAAGAAAAAAAAAAAACCTCAAATCAACCCACCCCACCAAAAAAACCAAAAACCCATTTGAATCATGGTAAAAAAAATCATGGTCAAAACTTCCTTTTCTTCCAAAAAAGCATTGTCTGTCTTGTGGAATATGCAAAAACTACAGTAATAGTTGCTTTATACTAACTCCCTTTCCAGAAAACACCTTCCATAGGACTAACCCTTGAAACCTTTGAACTTTAGACATGAGTGAATTATACTTTTTTCTTCTAGTGGAAACAACTCACTTGAATAAAAGTAAGTTAACATCATTAGAGTTTATAGACTCTTATTCTACAAAGCCTGTTAATTGCTCAGTGTATCAGTTTTATGAGTGCACTGCAGCTTTATCTATATCCTCCAGTAGCTGTAGTCATTCCCAGAGTGCTGTATTTCATTGTTAGTTGCTTACAAATTTCCAAAAGTCAATGCATCTCTTCTCCTAAACAACTGTTTCTTCTAGATTACAAAGGAGTAAATAATATAAAATGCAAAAAGATCTATTTTATAGACAATTATAGCTGAAACAAAGGCAAGATTTGGCAGTTTTACATGGAGGCTCTGAAGCTTTTCTTGGGATCATTCAACACAGTGATCTCCAACTATAAGCACGTTTTAAGTAAAAATTAAGCAGGGGCTCTACTGTACAGCTTCATCATACAAAGCTGTCACTGGTTGACTTTGAATTAAATACTTGGAGTTTGTACAAGGTGTCTTTTCTTTCTGTAGAAACAGTAGTGAAGAGAAAATAGATGTAGTGATGATGAGCTTCCACAGAGAGACTATGAGAAAATATCAGTCAGGTCAAAGCAACTATCGCCTTCTTTGCCTCAAAATAATGTGGGGAGAAGGAAATTAAGTTCTTTTTCCCCTGTGTAGATTAAGTTGGACAATCTTGCTATGTCAGGAAGTTAAAAGTGAAAGTCCTTTCAGAATTGCACCTTCAATTAAGTATATAAAATGGGTTATTGCCTTCATAGCCAGTGTAAATTCTCCATAGCTTCATTTGTTCTTTTTCAGATATTCACACAACATGACTTACCAAGAGCATTGCAAGCTCAGCAAGTGCATTCACATGTGCTGCTGCTGAACTTCACTTGACATTCCATTGCCAAACTCAGTTCTATTATTTTAACTAATAATATACTAAGTGTCCTACTGCTTGAGGATGGACAACACACACACCCCTCTGAAGCAAAGGAAGATTTTTGAGGATAACACACATAAGTCAATTGTTGCAGTAAAACTGATTTTTGTCAGAGACTGTAATCTGCTAGTTCTAAAAATATATCATATGTGTGTGGATAAGTGTACGAACCAGTTTTCATAACAAATAATTACTGAAAACTTCTAAAGCATTCATGTGATTTGTACAATAAGAACTACACACTCTCGCGATAAATCCCTCCAATCATGTAGGGTCACATAACTAAAAAGCTCAAGCCCTTTAAACTGAAATAGTCAAATACAAACAATAGTCCATGGCTAGTGGCAGCTGTGTCTTCAAACAATAGCCTATTCTAGTTAAAGCCACACAAACCAAAAGACAAAAACCTCTTCCAGTCTGCATGAATCTCAGCAATCACTTCACACATTTCATGACCACTTCCTTGATGATTACTTTATATTACAATACTCCACATATTATTTCATTTCAAAGGATTTTGAAAGCCAGGCCTCCTCGCTTTGTCTTTCTGGAAGAGCCTTTCCAAGTGCTCATCCCTTTCTACCTTCCCCCCGCAAAGAGGAAAAACTACTTAAACATAAAGCCTTTTCTTCTAGAACAATAAACAAGTATCACAAATATTACTAACTGATAATATTTGCTTCTATGTTGCACTCAACTAAAAGCAACTAAGTTAGTGAAGAATGCAAAAAAACTTCTGCCATATATTTTATTACTGAACTCCATCAGGAAAACACTGAGCGCTGGAACGTATTTAAGTTACATAAAATTATGTGCTGCATAATCATGGCATATTTATCCACGGCACTGTAATTAATAATCAACTGTCAACATCCTGGAGAGGTTTTCCAGACACATTAAACATAGGATGCTTAAATATTTTTAACTTCTTTTGTTAACATGCTTCTTTGAACAAGCAGAATTATTTTTCCAAAGCACTGCATTATTATGAAAGCCTGAATAGGAATAAGAGGCTTTCTTGAAATACAGAGACCAAGTGGACTTCGTCTGCTCTGTGGGAAGCCAGAACTGTTCTTGGGCTGCTCAGGTTTCTATTACATTCATTATCCCCGAGCACTGTTAGGTGTTGACAGTTCTAACTGCCTTCATTGGAACGACAGGCCCTGCAAAACTGAACGCGCGCAGAATTTATGATTCACCGCCCATCTGCCAAAAGGCTGAGAGTCAGCCCTTCAGAAGTGCCTGTCACAGCAGGCACATCTCCCCCCACCCTTCTGGGGGAAGCGAGAAAGGGGTGTCCGGGCCAGAACCGTGACGGGGGCTGAAGAGAGGATCCTCAGCCATCTCTCTAAACTTCAACTTCACCCAACATCTCAGTCACCAACAAAAATCTTACCAAGAGGTTTATGCTTTGTTTAAAAGGTACATTAATTTTGTGCCTCAACCTGCTATGCTGGAGGAGTCAGCATGAATTTGTAATTTGATAAAGATTTCCAGGTCCAGAGGAGGACCTCAAAGATGAAACAGAGGGCTGAAGCCTTTTCCTGTGAGGAAAAGCTGAGAGTTAGGGTTATTCAGCCTGGAGAAGAAAAGGCTCCAGGGAGACCTTTTTGCAGCCCTTCAGTTCCTAAAGGGGGCCTACAAAAGAGCTGAAGAGGGACTTTTTACAAGGGCATGTAGTGACAAGGGGGAATGGCTTCAAACTGAGAGTAGGTTTAGATTGGGTGTTAGGAAAAAATTCTTTATATTGAGACTCTGGAATAGGTTGCCCAGAGAAGCTGTGGATGCCCCATCCCTGAAGCGCTCAAGGCCAGGTTATACAGAGCACTGAGGAACCTGGTCTAGGGGAAGGTGGCCCTGCCCATGGCAGGAGGGGTTGGAACTGGACAATCTTTAAGGTTCCTTCAAACCCAGACCATTCTAGGATTCCACAAAGAGTACAGAGACACAGGTGAAATTAGGAGAGATTCTTTTGTCAGTGATATGAAGATGTTTAGACCATCTATTTTATGTTCCAAAAGCAGGGAACACCTTCTCCTAAAAGCAATCAACAGATTCTGAAGTATTCCTATTCTAGACTTTTAACATTCCCTTTTCCACAAGCAACATAAGTTATGTCTATAGACCATGTCATTTTATTTCAAAGCACGCTCCGATACATTAAAAGCATATTTTTATCCTATATTATTTTCATTATGCTAAAAAAAGAAGTCACACTTCAAATAATTGTCTGATGGTGCCAGCATGTTAACTATGAGGCTGTAACTAATTGATTTTGTGTCCAACCACACTGTATAGTGCAACCACAAAATGCTAGGCAGATTACACAGAGAATTTCACTCATGAATCTTCCAAAACTACTGCTTACAGAATTTTTAGAAAAGAAAAATTGATATTATAATATTGAACTAAGAAAAAAAAATACAGTGGAAAAAATAGATCAATGTTTTAAATACAAATTTAAAAAAGACATTGTGTTGTTCCATACCAAAAATGACACTAAGCAACCTTTAGTAACAAAATTGTTTGACCAAGAATAAACTTCAAAGTATATATAAACACCAGTATTTTATACAAAGTTGACACTGAGAGACAAAAGTCAAATGATGACAAGTAAAACCTCTTGTTTGGTATTGTTACCAATACTGGTTGTTTACAACACACATTGCATTATTTAATTTTTTTAAAACATAAGTGAAATATAAAAAAATAAAGCCCTGATGTTCGCTCTTGAAGATAATGGTATAAAGTAGATTATCTTCTGCAGTGACTAAAGAAAGTTTTGGAAGGTATGGACAAAAAACTACTTTGACTCAGTTTTCAATAGCAGAGGATAGAGAACACAAAGGCAGGAGATATGAACCAGAGAGGCCTGAGCTCTTAAACCCATCAAGGCAGAGGCTTATGCCTGGATTTGGAGAACTAGACGAACAGTACTCCATAAGAGTGAGCAGAGATAAAAGTCATCAAGACTCTTGCTCAAGCTTAGCAAGAAGATTTTTGCACAAAGCAAACAGATCATTTGTTGCAGAGGAAGAATGTTTTAGTGGTTTAGACTTCTCAGTTACATACTCTGTCCGTAGCATCAGCAGCAGAAAGAGGGTATTAGAGCAGGCATGTGAACAGACATTTTCTGCAGTTTTAGAAGTATCTGACTTGATGTGTTAGGAACAGTGTCCTTACCCATTTTACACCCATGACTTATAAGTTTTGAGTCCACTGTAGTTTTCACATTGCAAGATTTGATAAAGAGCAAATCCACTCTGTCAAGTTGTGATGTTCCCATATTGTTTCTGTCATTTCCAAAGTCAGAAACAGGCAGGCCTGATTTGCATTATTCTTCCTCTTGATGTACTCTTTAGCTTTAGTGCAGAACAATATATATCTGATGCCTTCGCCCACCCACATCGTGAAGCTCCTCCCCAACATCACCACACCATTTGAGCACTCAAAGAAACAAAAAAAAACCCAACCCCAT
>VZTN01036236.1:58673-71564 GCA_013400515.1 Erpornis zantholeuca | reverse complement strand
AAAAAAAACCCAACCCCATCAACAAACTCCCCCCCACCCCCTCCCAAAAAGGAAAAGAAAAAAAAGCCAAACCAGCTCAAAATCATCCATATAATTAAGGATTTAATATGAGAAGAGAAGCAAGTTTCTGAATGTTACAAAGCAGAGAAGGTTCACCAACACACAAAAGGGTCAGTCTCACACAGAACAATTGACTCAAGGATTACTGTAAGGAAAACAGACAAGTATAACACTTGAGAGTGAAAGGTCTGCTTATATCAAAACACTAGAGACCTGTATTTAAATCAAACTGCAATTAACCATGAGTGTCAGCAGGACAACCCCACCCACAGGAAAAGCAGATGGATCAGCAAGGTATATACAATGAAAATATTCTATTTCAGCTGTAATATATGTATTATGTATATGAGGCATTTATGATAAAGACAGAAGAAGTTTTAATCCCATTTCAGAATTACTTCCTTTGGTCTATGCTGGAAGCCAAGAATAACGAATATTAAAAAAAAAAACAACAAAAAACCCTAACAAAACTTCATAGAAGAAAGAAGTCTCACTTTATGCAATAAACCAAATCTACCCTTTTTCCCTCTCATTCTTTTAAACTATGGAGATTGATGCTGTCATTGGAGAAAAGACAGCTTTGCCTGATTGAATTTAAAAATGATATTAGCATTGTAGATAATGAGGAATATTAACGATACTTATAATGTACAATAAAATATAACCTTGCAGGAAGTTAAAATAATTAATGTTTGCAAGGAGCCATCAGTAAGCATGCTCTATATATAGCACTACCTGCACACATGTATGCTACCTGTTACTATTATCAGTAACTGCCATCTACTTTTTGCAGGGAAAAAAAAATTCAGGAAAAAACCTGTCTGCACAAGAAAGTATTTTTTTTACCAAACAGAAAACAGGAGAGCAGCATGGGAATATTGTGATTTATTTCCAGATCTTCAACTGATCTAATGAGCACATTCAGGTGACTTAATTTGCTATTATCCATAAGTTTCATCACCTGTAAAATGGTACTTATTTCCATTGTAAGACACTTGAAATGTACTGATGAAGATCTCTACATAATCAAGTACTTTTATTTTTTAGTTCACTAAGTAGGCATCTAGGTCAAGAGATTATAAAATCTAAGATTTAGGGAAGAAAAAAAATTATCACATGCAATATTAGAAAGTATTCCCACAGCCTTGAGAGTATCACTGCTGAGATAATACAGAATAAAAAACCCAAAACTCTACCAAAATAATTGTTCCTCATTAGTAAGAAAAGTATTTTGGTGGGAAGTGATTAATTATTCCAAAAATAACCTATAGCTTTCTTAAAAAAAAAACTCTCATACTTCAGTTTAAGTACATATTAATTTAGATTTCTACATCTTCTCCTTCTACAGAAATACGATTACCCTGGCTAGAAAATAAAAAAACTTATTAACTATTAACTTTCTCAGCTCCTATTAAAATCAAATTCGTGGAGTATTAAACACTAACTTGAAATAATTGACACTGAGCAACAATGTTAATTAAAATAACAAACAGAAATGAAAACCAACAGTAGCACAGAGGAAAGTAGTCTGTGATTATGATTTGCAGAACTACCATGTTCTTATCTTTGGGGAAATATTACCAAGTACTTGTTTAATATAAATATTATAACAGCATTTTTGACAATAATACTATTTTATTCGTGCTCAGGTTACTCTATCACTGAAAGTAACACTCCAAACTTTACATTTCCTTTGTCATTGAAAGATGACAGGAACTAGGAGGCTGCCAGCCAGCTCATCCAGCTGTCACTTCTACTCCTTCCTACCCGAAAAGGGAAACGGGAAAGTTTTTGTATTGTTTCAAGCAAGATACAAAATTATGTCACTTGGTACAATGGCAGTACCAGAACACTAAATGCAGACTATATCCCCCTAATGCATGAAGCCATCAAGCTTCATACATTTGCAATCAGCCAAAAAGAAGATTCCACCAACATGTCTACAGGGCTGCTGAGCCAAGGACAGGAGTGGCTAAGACAAAGGTCCCTGTTTCCCTTTATCAGCAGAGCTTTGAAGACAGGCAATCCAACTGGAAAACCCAGTTCAGCTCCACCTTTCATACTTTTTTCTGCTTTGCAGTTCCTCTTGCCTACTCAGATCGCAAATCCAAGAGCTCCTCAACATGGCAGCAAAAGATAACTTGGCATAAAGATAATTCTTACTAACAAATATCACAACACTATGTAACAAACTAGATACTGTTCAGCCTGACACCTCCAGTCACAGATCCTGTAGGCTAAGTGGGAACCTGGGCGATACAGATGCATTAAATAATAAATTCAGATATCTCCATTAGCTTGCAGGACAGTTTTTTACCAACAGTCTCCCAAACCACTCACTGTTGGCTGAACTTGGTATATCTACATTTTAAAGGATATTATAATTATTTAATATTTACTGTAATAAAAATTTGCCTACAATAACTATACATTGACGAACCCTGGAGTTTTGGGATTTGTTTCTGTTTGGCTGGATTTTTTTAAACGACACTTGACTCCATCTCACATTGATCACTTAGTTCAAGTTCCACCCCTCCCCAAAATGTTTTCACAAACAGCTTGGTCTGCTTTAACTTCCAACTGCTCCTTCTACTATCCCTCAAAATTCTTATCTTTTGAGACCCGCTGCTTCTAGTTGGAAAACCAGCACATGATGTACAGAATAGTGTTGCACAGATGACAACATAAATTCTGTGCAGCAATTAACTCTCTGAAGTCCTGGGACTGAAGTAGTGCAAAGCTAATTAAAAATGCATATAAACCCACATTATACAAACAAATATGCATGAAGCTCCCCATTCAATTGCAGTTGTGTATCTATTTTCCTGACTCCAGCTCCAGGACTTCAACCACTCTCCATCAATTGTTCAAAGATGGAACACCTCAGTATCTTTTAACTTAAAAGTGAATGCCAATAAAAAAAAACCAAACAAAACAAACCAAAAAAACCCAAAAAAGGCATGTCCACTGCAGTAAACCTTCCTAATATTAGTTTTTAACACTCATGAAAGAATTTTCACTTTCAAATGCTTTGCTTTTTCACTTATATGGCAATGAGGAGTTCAACCATGTCTGCTATTGTGAAGTTATTTTGGTGTTTTTAGTATAAACTGCATCTATTTATCTCTGTTACAGCCCTTCTGCCATCTGTGACAGATCATATTTCTTGAATTCATCATCAGGAGATGACTTGTTTCATATGTTACTCCTTTATGCTGCTGTACATGCATTCCAATTGCTGGTATTTTACCTCTAGGAAAGTAATCCTTGGATTTCAAGAAGCAGAGGGAGACTAATGACAGAGCCCTCAGCAGGACACTGCAGCTCCTCGACACCAATCAGGGATTACATTTCCTGCCTTCCACTGCAGCAGGAAAGCACCAGCTGAGCAGTTCAGAGGAGATCTAAGTCATTTAGAAGAAAACCTGAGTCAATCACAACTGCCTACTGGACACAGCAGTTGCAGAGAACTGGATTAGTATGCAAAGCAGGAGGAAAATGCAAGTTTTTATTAACTCAGTCATCTGAGTGCCTTGATGAACTACTAGTAAAGAGGAATAAGACAGAAAATGACAAAAATTACATTAGGAAAAAAATCTCCCTCTTCTATGACAACAACTAATTTGATAAACCCAGTTATTCAAATATCAGTGCTCTTAGACAATTGATGCAACTTTCTGCTGCCTTATCTCCACACAGATTTCTTTGAAGGCCAGAAGGACCCAGAACATAGCTCCCTTCCCAAGCATACCAACCTACATAGAAAGGGCAAAGGCTGGAAACATGAGGGCCTGAAACCCTCAGCCAAACAGTGCCCTGAACAAGAAAAGGTCGTCATCTTGTCTGGACAAATGGAAATCTTGAGAGAGGTACCATTCCTAGGCTGAGCTGCACTCCTTCCTAACAAGACAACAACAAGAAGATATGCAATGAAGTATCAAAACTGGTATTATGAAATGGAAGAGTCTCATTCCTGAAATGAACAAGATAAGCAAGAGAAACATGAAGAGATTCTCCGTACCTCCCATACAGGAGTCAGACTGGTCAGATAAAGAAAAGCACAGTTAGCTCTATAACATGTAAGGCTGGTATAACTACAGTATCTGATCTCAACATTTCAGTTCCCATGCAGCAGTCAAGGTCTGCTCTGAGTTGTACGAATGTAACAGGAATAGTTCTATGCAAACTTTGTGTGACACATTGTGCACGCTGCTGCAGTAGAGTCCTAGTTTTGTACAAAGAAAGACAATGGGGAAAAAAGCTGCTCTTATTCATTGCAGAATAAAAGAGGCTCTGGAAGCAATCAATTGCAACAAATCCTGATCATAAGGGGCTTAGGCTGCAGAGGAACAACCCCACATGTGTTTGTGGTCAGCAGACAGAAAACCTGTCACACAATGCCACGACCCAAGTTTACTTTGATATACTGATAACGCAAACCTTAAGGGTATGAACAAATATGCAAACTGTAGATGGGCTTTAGAAGACCCCAGTTATCTACAGCAAGTCAAATAGTCACTTTCTTATCCAAGAGCATTTAGCTACTATTCAAACATTCAACAACAATAACTATCAGTTTATATGACAGGCCACTGCTTTATCCCCCATTATACAAAACCAACTCTCCCCAAAAGCCACCATATTCACACACACAAGGTTTTGTACTTTGGCATAGGATGGCCATACTAACCTCTACTTCCATCTCAGTCTTCTATGTGTTGCCCTTACTCTGCTACATTTCCTTCCTAGTTTCCAAAAGACAAAGAATAAACTTACAATGACTCTCCTGTGTAGCCTCCACCCCATCATATCCCTTTAGTTTCACCTCCCACATTCCTTACATCTTGCAAGTCTTACATCAACACTTACTATTTTTTCTGAAGTCAAACTATCACTTACATTTTCCAAAAAAGAGTATCACCATTTCCCTAGGAGGTAAAGACAAAACAAACCCTAAAACACAACACAATTTTATTTAAATAAGTTTGTACATCAAATTAAAATACTCTTTTCTAGACTGACCATTTAAACCCTTGTTTAAAAACTATGACTGCTGCTGTTTATTGTGATAAACCAAAACATTAAAAAAAAATCCAATTTTACATACTTAATAAAAATACTGCTTCACTAAAATATTGTCATAAAAAAATGCAACCAGCATTAACAACCCAAGTAAATATAACAACTGTTTTTAAAATGTGGAAAGGGAAGCCAGAGGATTCTGAATTTTCAGGATTAGTCAGAAGCAAAAAACTCTGTAAAGCATAGAAGATGCAAACTCAAAGGAGTTCATTTGTGTATTAGCAAGAACTAGCAAAACTAATAAAATGTAGCTGCTTACAGCAATATACATTTTCTCAACAACAAACACAACATCTTCTCTAGTCCTTTTAAGGCAGCGTATCCTGTTTGTACCACTCTCCTCATTTATACTTGGAACGAGAGAATAAAAAAGTTCTGGCCTGCCCTTTCCTCAGTTAATGTATTGCTTCTATTCACACTCGTGAGATGTCCTTGGCAACTAATGATTTACCTCACCTGTTCCAGAAACAAGCTGATTGTAATAAATTAATCTGGCTTTCAACACCACTTCTCCGTCCATATGGCCCCTAGTACACACTCATCACTTATCCACAATGTTTTCTGAAACAAGTGGTGCTGGTGAAGGAAAAGCTCACACAGTAAAACAATATTCTCATTTATTTAAAATAGGCACAATTTAGAATGAATACATTCAGTACTGAAGCTTAGCTTAGTGCTAGGACTGATCAGTCACAAGTGTCTGGATCCAAATAAGCCCCTAAAATTGGACCTTTTACAATTATATTCAGGCCAATTACTGAAATAAAGAGTCTGCTACAAACTGCTTCACAGGCAAGTGACAGCACTATTGCTGTAGGAACCAATACACAAGATATTCATAATGCAGACAATTACTATGATCACAAAATCACACTTGAAATTATATAAGTTCATGCCAGCTGCTGCCATTTCATGCATTCTCTTTATTACTCAATTTCCCTAATTTAATAATATTTTAGAACTTGTAAGTAATCACAAGCATAACACTATGCCTTGCCTCCCTTTTACATCCTCACCATATAAGTCTCAATATTTTGGTCACTGGTGTGGGGCATTGCATGCTGTGAAACATACAATAAGGTTTACTTAACACAAAAATTTTGTTTAACAAAAAATTTTGTTTAATAAAAAATTTTCAAAGAGATAATTTGCAATACATCAAGAGAGAAACCAGTAAGAGGGAAAAAATAGTATAAGCTAAGTTCTGTCTCACACTTCATCACATCATTACATAAATTGAATATAAAAGTCTATTACAAAAGTCATTCTGGGACAAAGAAATGAAATTTCTGATTCATTAAGAAACAGAAGAAGGTATGACTGTGATGCAGTTCTGTTATTATATCCAGAATAATTGTCCCAAAAGCAAATAATGAAGTGGTTCACTTTTCCTAGTCTCCATAAATCTATTTTGTGACAGTATAATTTACCACACATCATGCCTTAGAATTTACAGTATCTACAACATAAATCTAAATTTTTCTTACTTAATATTTTTCATTTGCTACTACTGTTTTAATATGAAAAAAAACACTCAAGACAAAACATACCAAATTCAACTCTGCACTGACTCCATTGAAGCTCTGTATGTGACACTGGGCACAAACACTGCCCTTCAAATTTTGTGAGCAGTCAAGCAAAAATCCCAACCCTTTACACTCTTGCAATAAAGATACACAGACAGAATACATTTACACCCCTACAGAAGTAACCTGACCTAGAAGAAAGCACCAGCCTTCTTCCCTTGGACAGCTGGAGAAGGTCAGCACACACTCCATGTGGTCACAGCAGCACACTGTCTACCTGTATCGCACACGGATGTGCTGTGAAAGGGTCTGGAAGGCCAGGACAGCCTCAGGCTGCAGGTGCAAGCACTCCACCTGCCTCAGGTATGCAGCTCTCAGACATCAGAGAGGAGATGCTGCTCTACCATCAGCCAACTGAGATGCCCAGACATCCAATACAGTGATGAATGTGACAGCTTTCACTGCTGGTGATCCTCAGGGTCCTGACTGCCTTTGCAGGCACCTAAAAGTTTCCCATGCAACCTATATGGAATCAATAATGTAAAAAGAAGATAGAAGTTATTATGATCTAGAACTATGAACTAGACCTTTTGTTGATAAGTTGTACTAAACTATCCCAAAAAGTTACACTCCAATCTCATATGCAGTCACTGCAGCAGTTCAAACTCATGTTTTATATTTGCCACAAGAAAAGCTGTTCATATAAAGTTCATTTAAGTATTCATACAGGACATACATACATTCTACGTCCTAGCCCAATCTCCTTTATGGATACAGACTAAACTCACCTGTACCTTCAGTAATTTACATACTATCTTTTACTACTTCCAAGATTAATTTTGGAAGTAGATCATCCCTGTCTACCCTAGTTTAGCCCAGGTACTTCAAATACTATTTTTGAGCCCAATGGCTTACCCAGCAGTCTTAACTCTACAGAACAATGAAGACTTAGCTAATTATGCTAATTAATTAAGCTAATTAGGCAGCTTCAGCTAATGTATGTAAATGCAGCTGGTTTCAAAATATTTCATTTTAAAAGGCTAACATAATTCAGCATGACTTAAGGCAAACAGACACTTTTATAGTAAGTGTTAGCAAACAGCTGTAGTGGGTTGTTTCACACAGGAAACTACTGCTGTCATATTCCCACAGAGAGAAATGCTCAGGGGACACAGCATTACTTAACAAATCGAAAAGACTAAGCTCAGCTCCAGGACAGTCAAAGTGTAACTTGTACATCTACCTAACATATGTGCCTTCCTGTCCAGAAAATTCCCAGCAGAATTTCAGAGCCAACACTGAAATCTAAACTGTGCTAATGTTGCTATCATGCAGTTAGCTTTAACCCAAAACAATCTTCCTTTGCCTTTGCACAGGCAGAGGTCATGATTGTAAAAAAAGCCATGGGCCTACTTTGCCTTATAGACCACAAATACCCTATTCAAGCTTTGCAAGCTAAACCATCAAAATAGAATTAGCAGGATATAATTCACTTTTTAAATAATATTCTGCTCCAAGAGGGATTGAATATGTAAAAATATTTCTAGGTTAAAAATGTATTAACATGTCTTTGATTTTGCTAGCACAAAGATTAGCTACAGATTACTACTGCCCCATGAAGATCCAAAGGCCTCAAATGTAATTTCTATTGCTAGACCGAGCTTCAAGTGGTAGATTCATCTGAAATCTGGCTTACTAAAATGTAAAATGGGCACTCGCATTTGCAGAGTATACCTCTTTCTCATCTTGCTGAATAAAAACACTAATACTATTAAAAAATAGTATCAATATTTGGTGGGTAAGCATAAGGCTAGAGAAAATAAATGTCAAAAGAAACAGCCAAATTGAAACTCTGACCTACATTCAATTTGGGTTACTAGCAGGGTAAAAGGCCAACAGCCTATAAAACTAGAACTAGAGACCCTATATTTCTGTAGAAAAAAGGTACTGAAATCTTAGCAAGAAAGAATTTAATGTGACAATTGACAATTCTGATTAAATAAAACTAGGAGCAGCAGTGCACATACTGGCAGTCTATCCCATTTTTGCTTGCTGTTTATCTTATTTCCTTGTCATTAAGGAAATGCCTCTTTTCCCTACATGGAACTGTAGTGACATTTGACAAAGTAATTAAGAGCAGGATGATCATGATCAGCTGCCTTTGCCCTGTTACCAAACACAGTCAATACACAGTTCATGACTCCAGCAGATGTTTGTGCTTTACAGGCTTATTGGGAACTTAAGGTCTTAGTTTTTCTGTCCTTCCTGTATTACATGGAAAAGAGAATGTAAACAGAGAAGCCCCTGAATTACTAGAAGTAAGAATTAACCCATCCAAGACAATCTACTATACAAATCAACAAAAAATAAACTGCCCGACAGTTTTATTTCCCCAAATACAGAGCTATTATGAAACAGGCAAGCTTCAACTCTCTTGACAAATGGCAGAAAAGCTTGTTTGGGCAAAGGACTCTGTCAGGGTCGTTGGCTACTCATCCATCACGCACTACCCCTCCCAGTTAATACTTGGCTAAAATAATCCAGCTCACAAGACAGGAATCTACAGTGCAAAGGACAGAGGATCACATATTTTAATGAGGCAGAGTCAAACCCTGACTGTAAAGATGCATTTGTGAATTCTCCCATCACTTATGTCCTCATCTCTGCCTCTACTCCATCTCCTTATGCCACTCATCTTCACACGACCATGGACTTGTTTATGTTGCAGGATCATTCCATATCAGAGTTGAACCTTCTCAAAGGACACAAAGAGGAGTTTTGCGTGTGTGTGTGTTTGTGCAGGGATTAAAAAAGACAAAGGCAACGAAGAAATTTAAAATTAACTGCCTAATAAAAAGGTTGAGTTTGGGTTCTTGTTTGTTTGTTTAAACACAACCAGTTTAAACTGCATACAAAATGAGGGCCTAATTCTAATACAGACTACTTCAGCTAATTTAGTGAAAGTACAGTAGTCAAAATCTAATTTGGCAAAGGGCATCTCTAGTCATGCAAGAATGCAATCTCACTGAGCAGCTAGCTATGAGTGGTGGCAGGATACATGGCTCCTAGGCAAACTCTTCCTCATCCTGACAATTTCAAACCACTGGCATTTTGGCTACACCATAGACACCCACCTGAGCCTCATAAACAGATCAGATCAACTGCAGAAAGTGGGGACAGATACCAGCTAGGGATTCTCAGATCCTCCAGTGAGAAAGCTGAGAAGGAGAAATAAATAGATGAGGCTTTACATATCAGAGAGATTCTGCAGGGAGCCTGGGCCAAGTCTCACTAGAAATCAAAAGTTCACTCAAAATGTAAGATAAATAGAACACTTCAGATGCTTAATTTTAACCAAAAAATATCCAATAAACTCTAGACCCAAATAGCCTATGGTGAAAAAAATCTTTTTTCAGCTTCAAGTTTGGTTGGCATCTCTCCTGCTTGATTTTAAAAGTACGTAAGTCCTTAAGGAAAGAATAAAGATAAAATCTTGCTATTTTCAATTTCCGATGCACCGTCTCACACTATTGTAACCACTAAATGTGCAAAGCTGGAGAGAAGCTGCCAGAGTGTGCAAACCCCAAAGCAACCAGTACTGAGGTGATCTCTGTTCCATTTCAAAATCCATTTTTTGATGAAGAATCTTAATACAGTCCATTCTTCAGAATATTTTGCATCAGTGATATGAATGCAAGTGTTAATGCAAGATAGTGACTAAAATCGTAGTCAGCTAGGCACTCCACAAAAAACACAAGCTAAAATAAAATACTATTTATTCTTGTAACACTATTGGTCAAAAATAATAAGGGTCCTGTATGAGAGCATGTAGAAACAAACCACTGTCATTCAACTGTTCGAAACTTTTCTAGATTTCAGTTTTTCATTCAGTATTCCTAACTAACAGGTATATAATCAGTAACTATACCAGTACACTTTACATCGTGACTTGACTGCTAATGTACCTGACTTCTGTCTTATCTTAGTTAAAATCCAAGTTTAGTAAGATGGAAAAGTGCTCTCTATGCTAATACTCAAGAATGTTCTCAAAACACATTCTTTTTAAAATGGCTTTAACTCAGAGTACCCAAAGCCCAACTCAAAACCATAGAATCATTGAATGGTTTAGGTTAAAAAGGATTTTGAAGATCATCTCATTCCAACCCCACTAACATGGACAGGGACACCTTTCTAAACCAGGTTTCTACTAAACCAGGCTGTTCAGAGCTCCCCATCTAACCTGTCTGGAACACTTCCAGGCATTATGCCATCCACGGCCTCTCTGGGCAATGTGTTGCAGTGCCTCAACACCCTCACAGTAAAGAGCTTATTCCTAATATCTCATCTTAACCTACCCCCTTTCACTTCAAATCCATTCCCCCGTGTCATGTCACTACATGCTCTTGTAAACAGTCTCTCTCTGTTTTTCATGGAGGGTCCATTCAAATAATACTACAAAAGGGTAGCTATCTGTTCTCCTTGAGTTTTGATGCATGGAGTTCTCCCCCTCCAAAAAAAAAGTCAGAAAAGTGAGAAAATGGACAGAAAGAAGAAAATGTGAGCAAAATTCTTCCATATATTTATTCTATTCAAATGCATTTAAAAATAATTTGCAAGTAAAATAGATCTTCCTTCTTTCTATATGATTTTAAGTGCTCAGAATTTCAGTATATATGCTACCTTTCCAAAAACTCATATATACCACGATATCCATTTGGGGTATGGAAAGGAATAAAGAAAAAGGACTTAAACTATGTGCCTTAAAGAAAGGAGGTTGGCAGCTAGCCTTAAAATTCTTAGACCATAATAGAAACAAAGAGGAAAAAATTCTTATGTATGCGACTCTGGCTGTTGCAGTCCAACTAAGTCATTTTAGCTGCAGTTAATTTCCAGCAACAAAAGGAGATACAAAGGGCTACATGTGTATTCTTTAATATACAAGATTATAACTAATATAAAGTCATTTTTAAATTTACTGTTATCATCTATTAAAAAATAACTAATTTTACAGCTCTCTAACGTGTAGCTCTTAAGCTCTAAATCACTGACCATACCTAATAAGCAGTGTAATAGCATGAGTGTCTGAAGTAAAACCACACACTGCAATTTTGTTGATTGTAAATCATCATCATTTTAATGCAAAAGTAACAGCAAATCTCTGTAATTACTGGGTGCATTTTGAATCACTTTTATGATTACTGCTCTATACCCATTAAAAATCCAAAACACTGAACTGCACAGGGTATAAAACAAGAATTATGATATACTACATACTGTAATTGAAATCCATAAATTTCCTTACTGTGTTCAAAATTATTTTGCTGCCAAGAATTGCAGCTCTGCAAAACTGACTTAACAAACATTTACTTTAAGAAAGCAGTAGGGGCAGTGATGGTAGTAGTTGCTTTGAGATATGTAAATAAAAAATCAAAAACATCAAGGATCAGATTTGGCACTCCTGCTTGTTTATGTAATACATGTGGCTACCAAAAAAAAAAATCTAAGTGCTAGAAGCAAAAACTGAAAAGGTCAGCAGTGGTATACACACAGTTTGGACCTGTAATTAAACACTTGAAGACACAACTTGTAACACCTGGGATAACTTGCCACCTACAGCATTGTCCAAGAATATACCACAAAGTAGTGAAACACTGTGTATCATTTTAAAAAGAGAAAACCAAACCAAACCCAGGAAACCAATAAGAAAATGCCTCCTACACCATTACTTGAGCAACCTACTGCATTTCCTCAGTAATAAAAAGAAAATTGCTTCTAGAAGTGTATGCTTTTTAGGAGAGGTGGAAAGGAAATCAGGAAAATCAAATACCTCACAACAGGAAAATACTTTAATGTTTCTAGAGATATGAAAGTGTATGCTAGCTAGACATCCCATAGAATACCAGATTAAAAATTAATCTGAAACAAACCCACATTCAAACTTAGATGGGTGCAGGAAAGGAAGACCAGGATGCTTGAGGCTTTGGGGCATTTGAAAAGCCCAGTTTACAAGGGGAGACCAGAGGAGGTTTCCTTGCTTCAGCTATCAGAACAAAGGCACTGAAGAGACGTGCCTGCTCTCATCAGACTGTGAGTCTGGGCCACCCCTCGAATGGGAACTGTCGCTGCAATTCATATCTTCACACAAAGAGATACTCCCATGTTGGAAACTATGCACGGGGTGCCATGTTGGGGGGGCTCTTTTTGCACAACAACCTTAATGTCA
>VZTN01036236.1:41440-58649 GCA_013400515.1 Erpornis zantholeuca | reverse complement strand
TAATGTCATTATTTGTACTTCTTAAAATATGAAAACCAAATCCATAATAAATGTAGGTTGAAAATTAGAAGACAGCTTCTATTTAAAGCTAAAAGAAAAAACTTGGGAATACACTTTTGATGATCTTGCAGTGCATATATTAGGATGACTGATAGGAATAAAGCAATTGATGAGTCAGAAAGATTCCTCCACATGTACATACTGATGTCATTGTCTGCTTCCTGTGGTCACTGAATTTTATTCTAGTGTACAATAAAAATTGCTTTTTATTCTGGTGGGGGTTTCCCTAAATTATTGACAGTGCAAAAAAATCAGTAAGAGATAATTTGCAGATCCTTCCTCCAGAACCTCCAAGGATAGAATTTGAACAGAACAAGGTAAAAACTACACTTTGCCCTTTCTTTCCCTTCCCTCCCCATCACCCCTCCATCCCCCAACTTCAACACAGTAATTTCTACATGATCAGATTATACATTCTATTCTGTAACATTTTACTACGAGCCACAGACATGGTTGAAGAAGTATTCTTTAATCTAAAAGCCCCTTTACACAGATTTATAACTTCCTCTAAGTGATTTCCTAATTTTCCCAAAGCTCCAGGCTAGGAACAACTGCAAAATGTTTCCCCTAAAAGCAATATATTGAACCATTTGTTTTCAGGAATTGTGTAGTGAAAGTGGGTAACACCAGTATTATTTAAGAATGTTTTTTGCTATTTAAAAATAAACTGTTGAAAACACCAAACTTCACATAAGTAGATGAATGTGTGGTTCAGCAATTAAGCATAAAAAAATCTCCAGTATGCTGCAGCTTGCCACCTTCTCATTAAGATCAGCATTTGTGAATCCAAACATATTCTGTCCATTAGGATAATAATGCAGACAACATTCAAAGACACTGCACAGGCTTCACCGCATTAACCAGATCTGCTGATTATACAAGTATAATAAGATATAGAGCACTAGAGAGAAGCAAGCATGGGGCATTTTCTCATTTTTCCCTTGAGGAGACACACGAGTCAGTTGGCTTTCATTTATCTTGCCTGTGCATTTGAACCATCCAGGGCTTTTCCACGAACTTGATTTCTTTCAGCAGCACATCCCCTGGTTAAATTACCAAGCGATGTTTCACAATACTGTGCATGTCCTTTGCAGACTCTGCTTTTGCACACACACATTCCTGTAGCACCTACAGACAAATCCCAATAAGGCACAAAGTGTTTAAAGTGGAGAACAAAGTTACCCTCACAGCTCCCTCTACCCACTAGAAAACTAGCAGGAGCTGAAATACAGAGGGCACACAGGTGTCTCTGTCTGACAGACACTGTCGTCTATGTAGGTGTTAACAGCTGTGCAGAAGTGCTCACCTATGAGGCTGGGTTTATGATCACAGCATGGGAGAGAAATCTAGACTGCATGCAAGGAGATGGGCTGCTGCTCAGCAAGAAAACATGCTACCCTCACCCAAAACTGGTGGTGTAAGTGACCAAGAGCAGTGACTTTTTGGGTAAAGGAAGATACCAGAAGGATGAAACAAATGTTTATTTTATGCTGTACAGGCAAGAATTATTGATCCTCCCACATAAAAATGCTTCTTTTTCATTAATTGAACAGTGGCAAGATGCTTAACAGTCAACCTAGACTTGTCTAGAATTAATTATGCCAAATCAACCTAATCTCTTTGTATACCAGACAAGTTGCTAGGAAAAAAAGGAAATAAGTGGATGACAAAAAATCTTTACTTCATTATATCTTTTGATATTGTTTCATGAGACATTTGGATTAGTAAACTAGAGAAGTACAGTATAAATAAAAATAAAAAATTAGTAAAAAATATGAGGAAAAAATATTTTTACAAACAAAAAATTTAAAAAGGGAACAAGACAAGTTTTCCAGGGGGCTGTCCTCAGTACAGCAATAATCACTGGCTTTAGTACTGATTTGGGTAGAGAAACAGAATGATTTTTTTTTTTTATATCAGCAGGCCATAGTCAACTTGATGGAGTATTAGTGCATCAAGCAACAGGCTTAGACTTCCAAATGGTCTTAAACTGAAGGGAGAGCCTGGTAAATACAGTAATGTTATTCATCAGGGACAACAGCAAGAAAGCACAACTGACCACAAAGCCTTACATACACCAATAATGCAAAATAAATGGCTGGCTCTGCTACCCAAGGTCTCAGGGCCACTTGTGGATCCAAGGCATAAAACAGCAGTATCTCAACATTACAAAATGAATGGGGGTAAACAAACCAAACTATAAACTGCCAAAAGAGAGTTATATCCAACTTATGTCCAACACCAGCAAGGCCCCAATGGGATTCAATGCCCAGAGCCCTTCAGTCCAACAAGGGAGGAGACCAACTTCAAAGGACAAGAACTGGCCTAGCAAGTATAACTTAAAAGGATTAATGAACCATCTTTATGAGTTAAGCAGAGACCTTTAGGTATGACTTAGTAACATTCTTGGACAGCTAAAGCTTGTCAACAGAGGACAAGACAAAAACCTTTATTCTCCATGACCACGGCAGATATAGCAAGAACTAACACGCTAAAACTGTTGCATGGAAGCTAAAACTTGTCACCAGAGGACAAAACAAAAACCTTTATTATCCATGACCATGACAAGAAGTAACATGCTAAAACTGTTGCATGGAAGATTTAGGAAAAAAATCTAATCATAAAGACAGCTTAATGTTCTCAAACAATTCATAGCCAAGATGAAGATCACCAGTAACATGACCATTGCAAAGTTATACAACTACTTGTCAATCAATAGTTTTGAAATCCAACTCACAGTTGAGGAAAAAAAAAACTTACCAGTATGTCACCTCTACTCAAAGCTATTACACAAGTATTTCAGTCACAAAAACTACCAAGAGTTAGTGTTACCAATCAGCTGAACAGCTAAAGGACATTTAACTCCCTGTGTGGATCTGATGTCATATAAACAGAATTATTTTTACAACTTTGGCAACATCCATTTGGTCAAATCTTAGATACATTGAAAGGGAACACATGGAAAATGGCTGAACCATTTTCACTCCTTTTCCTGGTATTTAGAAATACACATTTCCATGCAGCACTACCACTTATTTGTGCAGGGGAAGAAAGAAGCTTATATAAAACTGCAAGAAACATTCTTCAGCTGCAAGCTGTCTAAACAACATCCAGAGCTGTGATTTAAACAGCCTCTGAAAAAAAGTATGCTTTTCTTTTCCAATATTTTCTTCTATTTAAAAGACACTGACAGTATTCAGAAAGCCAGGGTTTAACTATTCTTTATACACAGTTTTGAGAATACAGAAAGAAAACATCCTTAGGGTGTTACTAACATACCCTTTCAGGCTTTTATTTTTTCCCCAGGCTGAGAAAATGGTCTACATGAGCAAAAGCAATGGGCTAACAGGTCTAAAAATGTGTGTTTTTATCAGAAAAGGGAGCAGAAACCATAGATTCTGAAGAAAAAGCAAGGAAGCACATAGGCAGACAGCTAACAACTCCTCTGAACATGACTTTAAATTTATACAGAACAGAAAATTAGTTACAATGGTTGTAAAATTTCCACCTTCAGGATTGACCAGATGCAGAAGTAAACCAATCTAGCCATCTCCATACAAATCCCACCCCTTCACCAAATGATCTTGTCCTTGGGTCATAGAGCTCTAAAACCACATGGTATAAACTCACAGTGCAAACCCCCTTTTTTCTCACTCAGGCTTTCCTGCAATTTCTTTACTAAAGCTCATACCTCCTTTCCAAGTTTTGTTCCTCCCAGGCAGTATAAGCCTAGTAAGGCACTAATAATTAAAATATAGGATTACTCTTCTTAAATAGGTGCATCTCATTCTTACTGACTACACTTTCTATTCCCTAACTTCCAGCTGAAAAATGGAAAACCATTCAGAATTTCACTAGACTGTTTGACAGGCTACAACTTACAAGCCTCCAAACTGAAAAAAGAAAAGAGGTGGGTGGCTGGGGAGAGGGAGGGAGTGAGGGTGAGAGGGACAGAGAAAGAAGGCAAGGAAAAAAAAAAAAAAGAAGAGGTACAGATTTATTTAACAGCATTTAGCTGATGTGAACGTGTGGGGGAGGAAGGACTTCACCAGCTCATGAAAATAGCAGCTAATAAAAACATGTTTTAACAACCATCTAAATCAAGGCAAGATTTCAACCAGAAACCATAATGGTTACATTTTTTAATTTAGTACTTTGAAAGCACAGTCTTAGCTCCTTGGCAAAGCCCTCAGACCATTCCCAACAAAATCAACAGCAAAATTTCCACCAACTCACACGATGGGAGTAATGACCACAGACTACAAACCTGACAGCATCTACTGTAAATATGCCTTTAATTTGAAAACCCTAATATAGGAGAGGTAACTGATAGCACTTAAACTGCAGAAGTTTCCTCTTCCATCAGAGAGCTGTTTACCCAGCAACACACAATCACACATTCTCCTAATGAGCGGACCACAAGAAATTACAGCAAGACAAAAATTCGATTCTGTAGCCTGTTTAGGTTTTAGGGGGTTTTGTAATACTTTTAAATATTCATACATGCCCCTAAACCCATGTAATATTAAAGCCATAAATATTTATCTTTTAGCTCATTGTTGTCCACAAGATAAATACCACCACTAATAGATGATTTTTAATCAGGTAACTACCTGAAAGAGTCTAGAGAAAATTCTTTTTTGGTAAATGGAACACTTTGCAAGACAAACACACATGAAAATAAAGGAAGACAGATCAAAGAGAGGAGAACAGGGAAAAAAAAAAGGCAGCAGAAAAAACCAAAACTGCCAAAGAGCAAAGACCAGGGAGGGGCTGTATAAAACAGCAAGGTATTAGTAAAAACACCCAAGACATTCTGAAAGTCATTTTTAAGTTGCCAACTCTAAAAGTTTGGAGCAGAATTTAGATACCATTATTGATTTGAAGGCAAACCAATACTAGCACTTCAGTTAAAAATAATACATCTTGAAAACACTTGATTAGACTGCTCTGAAACTGAAAACTATCAAGTACATGAAGCATATATTCATACTGCACAAACTATCAGGAAAAACAACAACAAAAAGGGAAGATTTTAAAGTTATAATGTGCTAAGTAAAAGGATCACATTGTTTTTGTCTAGTCCTGTGGCAAATTCAAATGTGAGAAAGACATTTTTCCATGGTAAATATGACAAGAGATGCAAGGAGAAGAAAAGAAAAATAAGCTCTTCAAATTCCTTCACTACCTTCACCTTGAATTTAATTCCTATTCATTGTAAGTATAAAGCTGCTATTTATTATTGAGAAGATGATATTCATTTCCCTGTGGGAAGAAATATGCTCAGCACAAAGGAATTTCTGCCTTATTTACCAAAATGAGATCAATAATAATAACTATTACATCAATTTCAGCCACTGAGAGGTCTATAAAACAAGTTCTATAAAAACTTAGACAAAACCATGCTTCTTCCAAACTCAAACCCATCACACACACATAGAGGAAGGATATACTGCAATAGCTTCTTTCCTGACAGACACCATAGGAATTGACTTAATGAATCCAGTGGTTGCATAAGCAGTTCTTTTTAATATACATAAGTTAAGAACAGAAATCCTCTTTTAAGTATGTTTCCAGCTCTATGATGAAATAATTCTTTAGGGAAATACCTCAGTCGTTCACAACTTCTTATAGAGGTGAATTAATGCCCACTACTGAAGACTCATAGGAAAGCCAACCAATTTCATAAGCAATGCAATATTTTTTAAAAAGCACAACACCCAAACTAGCACCTACTTGCTGTAGTATCAGTATAAGCCAACCTCCACAAGAGATTCAAACTACTTCTTATTATCATAATATCTGCTTTCATTGACATGCATAAAACCTACCTATGACAAGGGTCCTTGCAGGCAAAACTCCCTTGGAAAAATATCCATGCAGTGCTACTCATACTTATAGCGGTAAATGAGCACTGAGGCCACCAGCCTGGGAGCACTCAGGAGCAACCCTGGCTCAGCTGATTTCCATTGCTGCCTGATAACAAATAAGCCCCCTTCCTTCCACCTGGCAGCACAGGCATGCCTTTCCATCAAAGAGAACATAAAAAATGCCCGAGGAACTACTGCATCAGGACCCAAAAGACTACTGAAGGAAGAATTTTTCAACATTGCTTCAAACTAGGAGTTTTAGACAAAAAGCCTGAGTAATATTGAAGAATTTTGCCTTAACTTTGGCTAGGCATACTACTCTTACTTCTTAAAGAGATACAAAATGAGTGACTGAGGGGTTTGTTTGGTTTTGACATTACTGGCAATGACACACATTTTATTACTTCTAATCACTGGCTTTATGAAGTATGTCCCTACTGTATGTAATTTTTAGAGCTGGACAGAAACCAGCTAGTGATATTCTTGTCGAACTTCCTCTTGCTCCGTCCTGCTCCACAAACGACAGAGCATTATTTTTAACACTGTGCAAATACTAAGTGCATGTGAAAATGCTCTCTCTGAAACATACTCTTGGAAAAATCTTATTTAGAAGTTATCAAAGGAAAGTCCAATAAGTTTTCTTCACATGAAAACAACAGGTTAAATCAAAATTATTCTTGCGTCAGTCCCATTTCAGTCCCATTTCCATATTTTCTGTTTTCTCCTGTTTTCAGTGTTAATACTTTAAAAGGAACAAATCTTCTTGGTTAGCAATTTCAATTTCCACCATTAGTTTCTACAGTTTAGTGTTTTAAAATGAGATTCCCTTCTGATGTTTGATGTGAGAGAGAATGTAGACTCAGAGGCTGAAATAGTCACTTGCCCTCATATTTAGGTTAAAATTTTTAGCTTAAGAACTAGCATGTGAGTGCCTATGATAGTTTCAATGACTCTTTATTCTGCTACTTTTTATTCCCTAACTGCAGAAAAACCTCTGCTAAACTAATAGCTGAATATTTAGGGGGAAACCTTATCTACAAGGTAGACAAAAGGTCAGAGATGCTTTTGTATAAAAATTCTCAATGCAGCACAATACAAGCAGTTATAAGTAGAACACATTTAAATAAAATCTGAAGAAAAACATTTTGGTAAACCAAAACCAACTGGACAAGAATTTAGAGATGCTGCAATTAGAAGCAATTATTATCATCACATTATTAGAACTTCAAATTTTCCAAAAAAAAAAAGAAAAGCCTTTCAAAAATTTTGCATTGAATGCACTTTGCATTGAGGTTACAACTTATTTTTAAGACTATATTGAGTCCTGCTTCAAAATGACCAAAACAGTCCCACAGAGAGGTTCAAGAGCTATTATACATCCTCCTTTTCCTAGACCAATCCCTTCTTTCTGCCTCAGAACTGGGGCTGAAGGGACTTTGGATAAGTGCTGCTTGTGGCAGTTTTAAGATTGAAATTTTTAACACCAAAGTTTAGAGCTTTAGTTTTATGAGAATAATCTGGGTTCAGCCACCTGTGTTAGTCAATGGGAAGACAGCTGGGGATGCTGAGCATAAGAGGGAGAGAGATTTTCCCACTCTCCTGAGTGGGAGAGAAAATTTTTCTTCTCAGTAGAACATGAGGAAGGAGAGAGAAAGATCCAAATAGTAGCCTGAGGCACTGGGCAGCAGGAGAGGGAGATGGAATGAAACTCATACAGAATGTTGATTAGGAGAGAAAAAGGTTAGGGAGACCAAAGGCTAAAGATGTTCTTTCTTGGGTGGTAAAGAGACTGCTCTTAGGGAAGAAGATAGTGTGAATTGAGGCAGACTTTGGGGAGATGATTTAGAAGTCAGGGAATGGGCAGCTCGGGGTTACACAGAAGGCTCTGGGACAGCAAGGCTGGGAAATGTGGAGCCCAAGGGACAGGAACTAGTTAGTCTAGAGGTATCACTTCCAGCAAACGTCTCTATCCACAAACTAAGGGCACTGATGCAAAAATGGCACACACTCCTAGTTTTGTCTGGAGGTTGTTTTCTTTTTTTCCCTCTATGGAATATTAACTTATTAAGTTTTCGGCTTACACTGGCTTTTGGCCTTCTTCACAGCATGAATAGCCTAGTTCCTGATCTCAGTCACAGAAGTTCTCAATGCCTTTTTCTCCTAATAATAATATTTCCTTCTGTGCATGTGAAAGCATGGCCAAGTGGCCACTTAACTAACTCTGGGAAAAAAAGCACTACAAGCTTTCCTTAGTCCTTGACTGAAAGACAAGGGTTTTTTTCCCAGCCTTTTAGCTCTTTTCTTAACCAGACCAAGTTTACTATGTGTTTTTTGAGGCACAGACATCAGAACCAGACTAAATTTACCCAAAAAGTTTTGATTGACATCAAATACAGTGATAACACCACATGCCTGCATCAGGGTGTGTTTCCTCAAAACCAATGCAATTATTCTGGGAAAAAGCCCAAACATACAGAAGACATACATTTGTACCTGGCTGTAAGCTTTATTTGCTATATATTATTGCTATTTCTCCCTGATTTTAAGTTACTCAGAGGACAGCTGGAAACAAAGATGTTAATTCCAACCCATACACATTAGTGGCGATTTCAGAGAATATTTACCAAACATTTATTCTATCACAGACCTGGAAGATCTATGTTCAAAAGTCTGCCTCGCTACTGTTGGATCTGTTAATGGTGATACTTAAAGCTCTGAAAAGTTCTGATTTCTTTTTTTTTCATGCTTCTGTTGTGCTTACCGTTTGTGTAATCCCATTCTCGCCCACCACCACAATTACAGCCTGTAAGGGTATGCTTGCTAGCTGATTTAAATTTGAACACCTCACTCAAAAAGCTGCATCAAATGTAATCCCTGGCAAAACCCCCACTGACCTCACTGGGAATAAGACCAACTGGAAGAACAGGGCTCCCACGAGAGGCATGAATCACTGTCATTCCCATCCTGCTGAGTTTGTGAGAATGAAGATGAGATACTATTTGAAGGCCCTTCTACTTGTGTTTCATGTGACATGCCACTTCTCTGTTTTGCAAATTCATAAGAGAAGTTTTTTTACTATCTTCAAGTAACAAACTTAAGAGGCTGTATGAGTCACTGGAGACAGTTTTGGGCCGGCCTGGCTCGCAGACTGCCGGTGTCAGGGAAGGTTCACCCGATTCTCCCCTTCCTGCTGCACAGCCATTCCCAAAATAACCTGGCAGTGCTAAACATAGCCATGCCATGCTCTTTTAATAAAAGACGATTCCTGCAGGGTGCACAAGCCACCACATTTGTCAAGATAAGCACATCAATAGGAGATGTCATATTAGCCTAGACAAAGAGATTGAACAGATAGCTTTGTCAAACACCAAGCTGAGGGTCTCATTCAAACTGACAAAGACAGAAATTTAAACACTGAACCTACAATCTAGTATTAACACATTCCATCCTTTTCTGCTTTAGAACTCTCAAACCAGTAAGCGACTTCCTTTAAGTGATATAACAAATTTATTCCTAATCTATAATAATAGTGTTCCTGTCAATTCAAACCTCTCTGCTGCACTTTTCAAAAATTCTGTAATGACTGCTAGTGTGTTTCAGGTTATACATATGGATCTATACACCTTAGTGAATAGGGACCATCCATAACGACATATGCACACAGGGTATAACTAATATGGAGAATTAACAGGCATAACTAATTGCCATGCAGCCAGGTCAACAATTATTCTTCGATCGCTTTTCTGTTACTTACATGTAAGGAAGTTTACTCTTAATCCTAAGGCAATAGACAAAGACACTGCAGCAGTGAGTCCCTGTGCCTCATCTGTCTAAATTTTGTCATGACTTTAAACAAATTCTTCAATTCCACATCAGAAATCACAGACATGGCTGCCCTATAGGTTATGGAATAAGTGAGATAGTGATATTGCTCATAAGCAAAACTAGAAACATGGCTCACAAGATTACTTCTTTGGTGAGAAATTATCTTGGTTTCTTTTGCATTCCACATGCATAGTTGTGTGTATGGGCTTCATCATCCTACATATGGCACAGACAGAAGCTCTGGGGGTGGGGTTATCAACACAAATATTTTCCTTAAAATGCATTTACTTTTCAGAAAGACTTCTGATAAACAAACTTACTTAAAACAAGACAGGTTATGAGTGTATGGGAGTGAAACTGGTAGACAGACTTTTGTCACACCGCTGGTGGTATCCCTGTTGAGGTGCAGTATTTACACAAAACCCTACATGAGGTGGGAAAAATCAGTTCAGCTTTGCATTACAGAGCTCTGACTGAATCAAGTCCTTTGGGGGAAGAAACAAGCCCTCAAGGAACTACCACAGGTTAGGCATTTCTCTCTTGCCAGGAACCTGTAAGTTTAGCTTCTCCTTCAAACTTAGAGCCTTGTGGAGGATGCAGGAAGGACTCCACTTGCAGGGCAGCTGCTCAGTCCCACACAGCTCCTCTGCCAGCCACACCACGACCGGAGCTCAGAAATTACTCTTAACACGATCGTGGAAAGGGGGCAAGAAAGCTATGGAGTTGACACTATCCTCTCTCAGGACTACACCTGTAATGTACCCTAATGACATCTCCCTCCCCTCAAAACTGAAAAATAATTAAACCCATGAAGATTTGCATTCAACATTTCCAGAGGAGATTGAATACACCTTAAAATATTCAGGAACAATTCAAATGCAAATACAATATAGTACTGTATTGTTCATATTCTGCAACATTTTGCTTTAATGGGCTGATTGAAAGAAGATCTTTTCCAGTTTGTCTTCTGTGAGTTTAATAAACCAGGACTTTGAAACAGCTGCCAAATATATTAGGTGCTATGTTTTCTTTAAAAGAAAACAGTTACTAAGTCAAAGGCAAATTTTGTGGTATCTTATATAAAATACCTTTTCACTTCCTGAACATTGCCTGTAGCTTTGCTAATTTATTGCCATGAAAATATTGTTACTACTTAATGCACTAGTACTTCTGTCAATAGGCAGCTTTCCCCAAGGCATATTTGAGAACGCTCTGCTAATCAGAGCTGATGCAGTTATTCTAACGCAGCCAGGTCTTTAGAAAAAGGTTCATGTTTAATTCCAGTATAGGTGAGTGTTGCCATTTCTTCAACGCACAGTATTTTTAATTTGCTGAATTCACTTCTGTAGATATCTAAAGTGCTGATTACATTATCCAGCCTCAGCTTGAACCAGTGTATTTCAAAGCAATATTGCTGGCATCTTTACCTCTTAACACTTAACTTATGTGAAATATTCCTCATTTTAGAGTGGCAAGGATTAAACAAAGACTTAATCGGAACCACAAATCTGTGCTACATTATCAGCACATAACTTAAAAAGAATGTGTTTGGGTGTTTAGGCAGAAACTCACTTAGATCTGACATTTTACTTTTCTACATCTGCTTGAACTCTTGAGATTATGATCTCATGCATCTGAATTTTTACTGTTTGTTTTCCAAGCATGCTGATAATCATGAAGAGCACAGTGAGTGACAATGAGGTCATGTACATGTACATATGTCACACTAGAGTTTTATTCTCTCTAATAAATATTGAAATCTACGTGACTATAACTTTACTGGTGTGGAAGATTTAATGCATATATGTTTTTAATGTACTCACAATTCTCTGCAGATGAAAAGCTGAATCAAGTTCTTCAAGAAACAGGTCCAGCCATTTATTTCCATTAGAAATAGTAATGAAATTTCAGTAAACTATTAAATGTCACTTAATCTATATTCAAGATAAATAGAGTACTAAACTTTTCTTGGCATGTTCCACAACAAGGTACCTTACTTGTCTTTATATTGAAAAAATTGATGCTTCTCTGCTTTCTCTTCCACAGTGACATTGAATAACTTTACTTCTGTTCAAACCCAGCATGGACATAATCCATTTTGGAATAAACCCACCATAGCAGGAAGTTGTTTTGGGTGGAGTTAATGGCTATACTTCTCAGATCCAGGTGGTCCAGGTCAATGCTGCATTTTCCTTCATTCATCTTCGCTGTAATGCAGGGGGGCTGCTCATTTTGGTTTCCATCAATTCATTCCCCAAAGCTTTTACAGGGCAAAAGACTGTTAAAAGAATTTCTACATTGGACATAATTCACTTCCTAATTAAAGACTGAATTATAACCCACAAAGACAACTTTTTTGAGCAGCTAGATGTTTAGAGATGACAAGATCTTTTACTTGACCATGGGCTTTTGTTTGAAGGGCATTGAATCCCATCACCTCCACAAGAAGTTTCTTAGACATGTGAGTCTCCTAGGGCTACCAGCCAGCAATAGCAAACTTGGTAGACAAACTAAAACATAAGGCTTTGAGTACTGTGGAGCATTACAAACATGGAACAAAATCTGACTTCTGTAGAGTTCTCTTCAGTTACAGCTACATGCCTTGGTTTATACCTGAAATACACATACAATGCAATATGAGGAGGTGAGGCCTCATTCGAACTCTCCATGGAAATAATCAAGATGGCTTATGATAATTCTCTGTGTCTGAAGTCACCCATACACATGGCTTCAATTCCAAGTCTGCACATCATTTAAGGGATTTATATTAAGCTCTGCTAAGTAGTTGCTAGCCATTTCTCCTGACTGTAATCAAACGAAGTTAAACTAAAATTTGCCACAGCAGTACATTTCTATTCTGCCCACTCTGCTGTTCCACCTCTCATAGGAAAGCATAAAGGAAGGACAGCAAAAGGATGCTTTTAACATCCCCACAGCCACATCCAATATTAATCTTTGATTGTTTGGCACATTTACAGCTCAGCCAGCTAGCAAAGGCTCTGAAGAAGCCAGAGGAGTGACACTTCCAGTTCTCAGGGATATTTTAAAATAAAACACCAAAATTGCTTAAGAGCTACATAACTGAACCCAAGAAGTATTCTTCAGGAAACAAGTGAAATGCATATACATAGGTGCACATATATACACCAGCAGGCTCATCCGTTCATGGACACTAATTTCCATACAGAGATACTAAGAAAAGAAGATGGCATTCTCCATGTAAACCATGAAGGGAAATGGAAGACTAATATGCAGCTCAGCATAACCAGAAATGTAAATAGATAATCCCCCACTCCAAAATGTCCACATGACAAGGTAAATGGTCAATGTATAAAAAAAAAGTGGTTAATGTGTACAAAAAAACTTGACACAAACTTCAAGTCGATTCTTTAATCCTGTGTGCTGCAGAGAATACATTCAGTTTCTTTTGACATGCAGAAGCCTGTGTGCTGTTTAGTCTATATTAAAAATCTAATGCTTAAATTATACCCACAATTTTCTGAAGTTTGGCTTTGTTGCTTTTTTAGATTTTACTGGGGTTTTTCTTTAAGAGACTCTGTTATAATATGGCTCTTTCCCACATGAAAAAATACAATATTTCATCTTTCTTGCTCTAAACATCCAGTGAATAATGTACAGCGACGTGATCTTTTGCTATTCACTTTAAGCCATTTTGGAGATGGATTGCTATGGTGGGTGGCATTCAGAATAATGCATGTTGAGCAACACACTCAAATCTTGCCAGCTTTATGGTTTCTTACAACATGTTACAATGTTAAGTGATTCACACTGAGAAGAGAGAAAGTTTTTTGTTACTGTAAAAAATGATGTTTATTATCCAAAATAAATACATTGACATCACAGCCTGAAATAAAACTACAAAAGTAAACTTTGTTTCTCTTTCTATTTCAAAATATTACATTTAGATTTAAAACAATTAAAGCTGAGTGACGCTTTCTGCATATGGCAAGCTTGTCCTGACAGTTAATCCACATTATTTTCAGACCCATCAAATTAAAATAAAGTGAGATAAAGAAGAAATCAATGCCAAGGACTTGAATTGCCTTGATGTCATATGCTGGCATCTTATAAATTTTTCCTGTGGAAGACTATCATATAATCATTTAAGTTGGAAAAGACCTTTCAGACCATTGAAAGCAGCACTGCGAAGCAGCAACCATTACGCAGCACTGCAAAGTCCACCACTAAACCAGGCCCCCAAGGGCCACTTCTACACAACTTTTAAATACCACCAAGAGAAGGCACAGGATCCACTCAGTAAGACTGAATTGGTAACTAAGAACACACACAAAGGCAAAAGGAAGGAGTGATACATAGCTGTGGAGGTGAGTAATGTGGTACAGCTACACTGAAAAGCCATAACTTCCATGGAATTTCTTTTCTATCAGACATGTAATGGTAATTTCAGTCTAATGATGTGTTACTCCAAAATGTGGGGGGAAAAAATCTCCCCAAAGCAATATAGTAACTTTTGGAAGACGCTGTTCTTAGACTATATGTTCATGAATGTCAAATTTGACATAATGTCTCTGACTTTATCAGCGAGAAGTTTCAGAAAGAGGGAACAAATAAACATCTCAAACCAGACAACTGTGCTCTACTTGAGAAGTGACTATGGGCTTCTGTAACTGAGATTTTAAAAAACTGGAGTACTGAAATTTACAGTTTTATTATCTGCACCTTCACAATGTTATACAAGTTGAATTTTACCCAGTATCTGTAAAACCCAGACTTGCATCTGGGATCAGACTCCCCATCACCTTGCTTCCATACATTTATAAGTATTTCAGAGGGAAAAAGTACCCACAAGCTGAAGGTCAATTTCAACTGCTCAGTCTTTCTGAAAAATGAGACTTCAAATCATTGAAGAAAATACAGGCAACTTGGGTCATGAAATTACTCTGAAGCACTTCCTTCTGAACTCTAAAGCCCCCAAGCATTATAATACTTTAGTTTCTTTCACAAATCATTTTCTCCTCCATGGTATTATTAACTTTATTCTATTTTACTTATTCTGTGTATTATGTTTCCAGCAGGAAACCTAACAAAAGTTTCAGACAAAACAATTTCTAACTTCCAAAACTGATGAATCTTACATTGTAACCTTTTCAAAAGATAAGAATTAGGTAAACACTGAGGTTTCATCAAACTCAAACAGACTCTTCTGAGATGTACCCTTTTCTGGTCTCTCCGCAGACTGTGCATCCTGGAAATTGACTGACCTTGCTGGAGCAGCAGATGAATAGTTTTGACGTTCACCAGTCACTGCCATCAGCCAGCAAATAAATCCAGGCAACACTACAATTCAGCTGCTAGAGCTCTCCCTCCAGCCAGAGGACCACCACTTGCTTCAGAAGGCATTTCATCAACAGAAACTGATCCTTAAACAGGACCACTAGCAAAAGATGAGAGAAGCCATCCCTCTTCAACAAACTGGAAAAGTTTTACGAAAGACAAACAAACGCCCAAACCATTAAAACCATCCTGCCAATTTCCGCTTTACCACCTCAAACTAAACGGGACTGAAAGAAGTAGTTAACAAAAAAAAAAAAAGTGAGGCAAACCCAAAACACTGCCATGCCATACCACCAATGCCAAGAAATGCTGGTAGATCTGACCCTTGCTGGCCCCACTACTCTTCACACTTTGCTGGTGCTCAGTCCCTACCATATTCCCCTCCGAAAATGCCACCGGCACAACTGGAACCAGCACCAGTACACGGCAAAGGCGGGACCAGGCCCTGCCGGACCCCGTACCTGCAGCCCAGCAGCCCCGCTGCTCCCGCACACCCGACAGCCACGGCTCCTCCTGGGGTGGCGGCCGGCGGGGACCCTCTTACCTTGTTGGAGTAGGGGGGTTTACTCAGGTTGATGCCGTCGCGGATGAGCTTGTCCCGGATCATGATCTTCAGCTTCAGCCTGGNAGCGCCCGGCGGGGGCGGGGGGCGGCGGCGGCGGCTCCAGGGTGAAGTAGAGCCCCGCCGCCCTCTCGTCCGCTTCCTTCAGCCGCCGCACGGCTTCGTGGATTCGGCGCCGGTGGTGGGGCACGGCCACGCCGATGGCATCCAGGTCCGGGTCGCCGATCTGCTTGCAGACCTCCAGATCGTCGTAGCCATTATCGACGAAGGATTCCGCGTACTGGGGGAGCTGCAGGGTCTTCAGCCACTCGTAGACTATGTTGGTGCACATGCTGGCTCCAAAATAATAACGACTGCAACTTTCAGCACCGAAGCCAGCCTCCCCCTTTTCACTTTTCACCAAAGGAAATAAAGCCACAAAAACTGCGATGCAAGTAAGAGGTCTCAAAATCAAGGTCAAGAAAACATCCACCAGGAAAAGGAAAAAAAAAAAAAGAATCCGTAAAGCAGATCGGTAGGGCACCGCAAGCACTGCTGAGCGAACCCTTCGTGCTTATTCCTCCTCCTGTTTTCTTACCACCAAGTACAGCTGCTTTCTGCCACCGGAGAAGGGAGGCTCGAACTAGAGAGAAGCAAGATAGAAGGGTGCATCCCCTAAAATCCCAGGTCGCTGCTGCACAACATCCACCCACTTTCTCTGGAAGTAATTCGCAGTCGCTGTCTTTTTTTTTTCCTTTCTTCCTTTCAGTGTTAGTTTCTGTTTCTGCTTCTGTCTCACCTTCCTGCGCTCTGTCGCATGATGAATCTGTTTACTATAAGTAGCTGCTTTGGTACACGATGGTGTCGGGCGAGAGCCAAGCGCAGGATCCCGCACCCTCGCCCAGCGCGGGCAGGGGTGTCGGTGTGCAGTGCCCTCCTCTCCCGTGCCTCTCCCAGCAGCGGGCGCACACGGAGGCTTTTGCTTTCCTTTTAAACTGCTCTTTTCGGATTAGGAGCAAAACAGAGGGAAAAAAAAAAAAAAAAAAAAAATCCCACTCACTTTTCCGAGTTACTTTCCCAGATTCCCTTCATCCCCATAATGCTGGTTAAATGCCCTTCGCTGGCAGCGAGACCAGAAACTGCATTCCAACCCCACTTTCTCAGCGCTGATGCCGGCGGTACCCTCCTGCCTCAGCGGGGCAAGCAGCCCTACGCCCGGCCCGCAGAACTTTCCCCGCGTTCCCCTATCTCCTCTGGCGCTCTCCCCGCTGCCCGCAGCCGCCCCGGGGAGGAGGCGGCGACAGCGGGGCTGTGCGGGCTGCCGGCGCTTCGTGCATCCTCCGGCGGCAGCGGATGAGCCGATCTGCGGCAGGTCACCGGCGCTGCCCCCGCCTTCCCCGGATGCCCCCGGAGCTCTCCTTTCCCGGCCACCGGTACCCGGAGCGGTGCTCCCCGCCCGGGTCCTCCTTCCCCTCTATCCCGGAGGCGCCTGACGCGCCGCCCGCAGATCTCCTTCGGCTCCTCCCGGTGCGGCTTCTCCCCGCTCCTCCTCCGCGCCCGCCACCCCGCTGCCAGCCCCCTGCCCCGGCTCTCCCCG
>VZTN01036236.1:2139-41175 GCA_013400515.1 Erpornis zantholeuca | reverse complement strand
TCCGGCCCAGCCCGGCCCGGCCCGGCCCTGCAGCCGCCCCCGGCTCCCCTCGCCGACCCTCAGCGGTCTGAGGCATGGACTCCCTCCCATGTTAATTTAAAACTGCTTGAAACTCGTTTTCTTGCGAGGATCCCTCCCCGTGCGGGCTGCGGAGAGCTGGGGACAGGCGGGGGGGCATTCACCAGCCTCCCGCAGCACAGGGCTGCCGGAGGAGGGACACGCTCCCCTTTTGTAATTTGGCCCGGGGGTTATTCGCAACGGGTTTCCCGAAGGACTGCTTCGAGCAGAGTTAGGCGCACATTTGTCCTCAGGCTTCAGGTAGTTCGCCACAGGATTTCGGAGCACAGTGGCATTCTCACAGAAAGCATTGCACAGCAAGGTGTTTTGGAAAGGTTAGCTACTTACCAGCGGTTGGTTAAAATGCACCCTCTGGGTATAAAGCCTAGGGATCACAGGTTCGTCTGCTAGAGAGGGAGAAAAGGAGGAAAAACATTTTACTCCTTTTAAAATCTCCTTCCGTCCTTTTTTCCCCCCGCCTTAATCTTATTTTCCTTCCAGACCACATAGTATGTCAAACCCTCTTCTCAGCCCAGAGACAGATTGAAGTAGCAATTATCTTCTCTTCACAGACCTGGTGAAAGACTGACAGCACCGGCAAAATTAGCAAGGAGGTTCTGTGATCTGGAGCTGGAACTGATGGTATGAGAGGCAGGAAAAATTGACTGATGCAGGCCCTATTCATTAGGCTTATTGACAATACATACAGAATTATATAGTTTTTATGTGCATTCTGGAAGGATCTTGAAAGTCTTTTAAGGTATTGCAAATGTTATGCTTCAGCTGTGCTTGGTAAAAGGGTAAGACCCTTCTGATGGGATGGCAGGAGAAGTGTTGCACCCCCATGGGACTGTCAAGTCTGGCCAGGTTACAACATTGTGAAACTCTGTTTTTTTGGCACTGATTTTAGTTTCACAGAATTAGTTCACTATATTAGCAAATATAGTAAAGTTTTGCGTGACTTTGAAATGCAAAAATAAACAACAATAAAAATAAAATATTATGTCCACCTTTAAGAAAGACAATCAGAAGTCCAGGGAACAAAAGACTGGTCCAGCTCACCTCAACCTCCCAGGGAAAATCTGGGGCAAGTCTTTGTGAAGACTTACATGGAATTTTGGTGGGTAGTTAGAAGGAGTGCTCCTCAGGGGTTGATATTCATGACAGCACTGTACAACATCTGCACTGGTGCTCCCAGTGACAAGGTGGAATACGTACTCAGGGAGTTACCAGATAACACCAGCTTGGGGGCAGGGGGGCAGGTAGTAAATATGTTGGGAAGGTAATTCAAGAGTAAAGAAGAAAGAAAGTCAAAGAATAGCAGAGCAGAAAATGGAGACATGTTTTGATTAGTAACAGCAAACTCAGTTTGAAAAATGTGCTTTTTATTAAGTGCAGTGATATTATTCTGGAACACTTAGAGTTGTTTATTTTTTCTACCTTCAAGACTTACTTGATTTTTGACACATTAAGGAAGGAGCATGGGCATTTGCACTGGATACCTGACTACTGTTCAGTGTTTTGAATCATACACTCATATACTTGATGGCTGAAACAAAACTAGACAAGAACACAAACACTTAGAAGAGTACTCACATAGTGGATGAATGTGAGGAAGACTCTAAAATGAAAACAATTCCATCAAGATATTTGTGAAGGTGTTCAGGTAGAACAGGAAACTCAGATTCACACGCAGAGTGAGTACCCCATGATTATGGTGCAAAGAATAATGTGCAATGAACGAGTGGAAGCTAATATTTCTGAGCTTTATGAAAAGAACAGAACCAGACTCAAATATTTTACTAGGTTTTCCACTAGGGCACAAGGTGAATAATTCACTAGAAGTGCTCATACACAATGGCAAATGTTTGCAGAACCAGGCCATTAGTTCAGGTAAATAGAGCTATTTATTCTTGTGTGTAAAATGTTGCGATTATTTGACTGTACATGGTGTACATTGGCAAAGAGTCCAGAGGGAAATAACAGTGACTGTGAGAGAAGGTTTGAATATATCTAATGTATTATCCAAACTGTTAATCCTAAAAAAACATATAGCAATATAACTCGGCATGTAAGGGAAGATTTGCCCATGTAAACTCTGCAGAGAACTACGCTGAGGGCTTCAAAAACTGGTATACATCATGTCAATCCCCACAGCTGTACTAACTCTAATGGAAAGTAATATCTGTTAAGTGTTCTGGAGATTGACCTCTCCTCATTAAAAAATCAGATTACCATTATTTAAAGTACTCTTTCATAGAAGATTAGGAAAATTTTGATTGCAAAGGACCCAGTCCCATACCCCACTCAGAGCAGACCTAGTTGCAAACTCCAATCAGGTTGCAGACAGGTTTGCCCTGTTGACTTCTGAAAATCTGCAGGGATGGAGGTTCCCCAGTCTTTCTGGGTGGTCTCTTCCAGTACTGACCTATTCTCACCATGAAGAATTTCTTCCTCTTGTCTGGTCAAAGCAATTGTGACCTTTGTCTCATGTCCTTTTGCTGAGCACTTCTAAAAATGGTTTGGCTCTGTCTTCTCCATGGCTTTCCCCACAGGCAATGAAAGACTGCAGTTTGGTTCCCTTTGCCTTTTCATCTGTAAGACAAACAAACCAAGTTCTCCTAGCCTCTTCTCATATTTTGTCAGCAGACAAAAATTTGAAAACATGATGAGGTATGTAAGTAAAAGTTTTATCACAGAAAAGCTAAACAAAAAAAGGAGACTAATATTAGAGAACATTGTGATGAGGAATTTATATGAAATTTAAATGTAAAAATAGAACTGTTTACAAAACAGATATACCACTTGGAATTTTATATAAACAAAGCAATGTTTTAATTATAAAGGAAACTTTAAAATATACAAAAACATGACCCCGCTCTAAATTTACTCACTATGTTTGTAATAACTTAATGTTCACTGAGACTATTCAATGGGGAATGTGAAAGGATCTGATGAAATATCCATTTTTCTTTGTTGTGAATATAAAATTAATTTGTACTTGAGAGTGCATTTGAAACAGAACAGCTACTTTATTTACTGTGATTCTCCTTTCCCATAAAAATTTACAGGCATTAATTTCAGTTCACTTTTTAATGAGATAGATAAAGAAACTGAATAGAAATGGGAATAAAATCAAAATTAAAAGCTATCCAAATCAAGGGTACTGTTTTCATCAGACCAAGTTCTGTAACAAGAATTCACTCTAAAACTTATCTTCTTTTTCCTTAGTAACAGAAAGAAAAAGAGCCCAACTTGTTCCACAGACTAGCTAATTCTCCATTAACCAGTCAACTTCAAACACTTTACTTTTGATGTCACAGTCAATGAGAAGGTAAATGGGCTTGCATATGTCTTACCTTCTTGGCCTTTTGTAACAGCCTCTATCCTGAAAGAAAACAAAATTATCCTAAACCAAAACAAAAATACACTAAAAATATATTGTGACTGCTATTTTACCAGCTGCTGGCAGACACCTACTTCCAATGGTTCTCTATAACAATTCAGGGTGGGTTTGTCTTTATAAATATGAGCCACTGACCAACTCTCACTGCTGCTAGCTTTGAGCTAGAAGGTAGTGCTGATACAGTGTGTCTATGGAATTTTACCCAAATTCACAACTTTCTGGTTCACACTGAATGCTCTTTAGGTGAACTGTTTATTGTAGGTAAATATAAGTAGAAATCCTAAATTATTACTAATAGCCACATTCTTACTACTCCATAAGTTGTGGAAGTCCCTAGAAATACCAGCTGAATACCAGCACAGTGGATAGAAAACTAATAAATATTTACATCCTCACAATTTACAATCTAGTGCTTCCATGTGATACTGTCTGGTAACCGTAATGAAGAAAAAGCTTAAAGCTTTGCTCTCTTGGTCATTTATTTCTGTTTCCTTTTTTCTTTGAAGTTTCACTCACTCTTCTTCAAGAAGAGCTTGTTCATCGGACACATGCATATATCATTAAAAAACAATCTTTATGCAGCTTTCAAGTTGGATTTTTTTTTCCAGTGAGGAATTTAATTTAAAGCATTAGCTAATGCTTAACAAAATTGAACTCACAGTCAGTACAGTCATATGCCTTAAACAAATACATTGTGAAAATCCACAAACATCAAGCACCAGGTTTCCAGGAAACCAAAGGGAAGAAAAGGATTTAATAAAATGGGCAAAAATGAACCCATCATTTCTAACTAGCCTGTGCAACTTGCCCTAATACTTCTGGTACTAGCTGTAATTACCTGCTGTAATTACTTTGGAAGAAGAAGCATGTGTCAGGAAAGGGGAAAACCCTTCCACCCTCCAGAAATTATCCTCTCGCTTCCAAAAGGGTCCTCCAGTGTCCTAGAACCTCAAAGTAGTATCCTGACTCCGGGGTATATTAGGGAAAACCCCCTGCCATTCAGTTCAGACCAGCTGAGCCTTCTGTGTCCTCCCAGAGCAATCAGAGCTGCCCTATGACAGACAGCTTCTAGTTTCCCCCGTGTTTGTATTTACTCTGTCTCTCTTCAGCAACATATATGTAAGGGCCCAGATTTATAAAGTATTTAGGGGAAGATAGATAAAAAATAATGAGATTTTCAAAATTATTCAAAACCCAGACTCTCCTAAGTAAATATACATTACAACTGTGTCCTTATGTACGTAGCTGATAGTAGAGACTGACTGTTCCTATTACCTGCTGACATATGTGCAGGCTCCCTTATTCCATGGGCTCTTTCTTCAACTGTTTCATTCTTCCATCCTTTCTCCATGTCTCCATTATCCCAAGCAATTTTCTGCAGTTCTCTCTTCCTTGTGCACTGTGTTATTTCGCCATCTCCTATTTCCACAATTCCTCCCCTTTTCCTTTACAATATCCCTTCCGAATGGCTTTTTTGTTCACACTTCTCACTTTCAGTTATTTTCTCCTTCTCTTGCTATGTCCAGATCTAATTCTTTCCCCCTACACCTCCAAGAAAAATAGTGAAGTTGGAAAATTTCCTTGTAATGTTTTTCCTGTTCATATACTTAAATTTTTTACTTAGGCACCTGCTACCTAGACAGAATGTTGAGCTAGAGGGACTTCTTGTCTGATTCAGCGTGGCCATTGCTAGGTGTGGTTTTCCTGAAGGGGGAAATCACCATCCTAGCTTTGCCCTTCTCTCTTGAGCTCAGTTGTTGTAGATGTTATAAACACACAGAGCTTCATGAGTGGCACTTCAAACACAAGGTGTTAAAGCACGAGCCGTGCAAGGTAGAAATCAGCAAGAGCAAAGAAGCAAATACTTATTCTATTTCTTGAGGGTCATCAAACAAAAAGTGCTTCCTCACAGGAAGAAGGCAAGATTATTATCCAGGTAAATCAGGTAAAAAATTACTGGAGTGAAGCAGTACTACAGGTTAGCAGTCAGGATTTGTCCTCTTATGGATCTCAGTCCATCACATCAGCAGGACCATGTGTCCTAGAGGAAGAGAAGGAACCCACTGGCATGAAAACATGGGCCAAGTATGTTAGACCACCTGAAACAGCTAAGGATTTTTTTCCTGGCTTTGAAATAAAGAGTCCTAATACTGCTGAGACTGTGAAGAACCTTCACCAAAAAATTAGAAAGCTCCCACTGTGCCATTTCAAAACAAAGACAGGATAAAGTGTTTGGATTTGTGCAAAAGCTTTTCTCCAAATAATCAATGTTTGAAAGAATCAAATATTTCCTTAATTCCCCCCAGACATTCCCATTCTGGATGAGTAATGAGAAATTAATCATCCTGTCAAAATAAATGCTGTGAGACCTTTTAGTCATGCTCACCCCTCTCCCCATAATAGATTTTTGTCAGTCATTCAGCTAGGTGTCCCAAAAGACAGCACTGCCATCTCAGCTCCTTCCTTTTGCAAAGTCTTTTTTTTTTTTTTTTTTTTATGTCTGGGACTCATTCTGACATTCCTTGATATGTCAGGAGTCAATCACACATCACAGGAGCCCGACCCATCACACCCTCCTTGCCTCCACTGACTGCCACATCACCACACAGCACCAGCTCTTCATTAAGTCAGAGTTGATTCCAGCCTTCCTGCAGCTGATACCCAGGATCTTCCTGATACAAGCAGACACAGCTGGTGCATCTATGGGGTTTTAACTGCTTAGATGGATAAATACAAGGCTAGCAGAATATAATAAGGTCAGGGAATTAACAAACAAGGCTTCTCACTGTCTTATGAGTTCATTTATACCACACGTATTTCTGTTAAAGTTGATATAACAGTATAATTAGAAATGTGAGTAAGAAAAAGGAAGAAATAATTTGGTTTAAAAGAACCTGGCGTTTTTCTGTAGATACAAAATTGGGATGATAGGTTTTATCCCCAGGAAACATATCCATTTTATATTTTTGATGTCTTAGATTTTAATTCCTTTTTCAACAACCAATAGCTCAACAGAAGTTTTTTTAATCTTTGTATTACTGTGTCTTCATTTCTCTATAGCATGTATGCAGTTTCCATTAATTTACAAAGACTTTCATTAGAGTGAACCATTATCTATCTTTAATTATGAGTTTATATTTGAAGTGAATCTGGGAAGACTGCTGAGGGGGTAGAGACCTTGGCTGCAGAAAGAAAGACAGATCTGAGAGTTAGCCTCTGCACCTCTGGTGGGAGAAGACAAGAGAAAAATTAGTTATAAAGCCAAAAACTTTCAAATTTAAAAAATCCCAGATGTGCAAATCACTGATGCTTTTTAACCCTGGAAGTGTTGGTAAGGGGATGGAGAATGTTTTCTTTCCTTCCACACATTTGTAGACTTCCATATCTTACCCCCTTCAGCTGAGTATGCAATATAGGAGTGTTGTAGAAGTGAAAAAGGGCTGCCCACGTGAGATGATCCAAGATTTAACACCCACTCTGATCTAGACATGGGTCAAACCTAGCCCAGAAACAGCCTCATTGACAACAGCTTGGCATTGGTCAGCACCCTGATTCTTGTCATTTCAGGCTGTCACATTCAAAAGAAAAGTTTTGAGTCTATAGCTCTGTTTTTTGAGTATCTGAGAAAGGCTGTATCTTAGCTTGGTGGACCAAGGACATTTCTGAGCTCCCAGATGTGCAGGTAAATTCTGCAGCTGTGTCACAACCTCTCACCAGAGTAGAATTTGGGGCGTCCAGTTAGTTATCTTTGCATTTACTCTTAAGAGTAAGAACAGCAGTCACACAGCCTGGAAGACAGCTATTCCTGATGTCAACCCAAACCTCAATTCAGATGTTTGAGAGAACATGTGTCCAACTGTGTCATGCAGCAGACCCACCTTCCCATCTAACAAGCCTCTGCAATCCTGCTAATGATTTGAGACAGGCCAAATCATATCCTCAAAGTTCAACACTCTGATTTGGGATTAAGAGTCAAGGTTTGATCTAAAGCTAACATAATGATGAATTAGCTTATTTTGGATTAATCAAATATTAGGGCAATTCCTCTTTCGTTCAAGCCCTGTTGAAGACCAGGTAGAAGATTAATGTATCTTTGTCTTTGACCTGTCTTAGCCTTAAAAAAACATCATTTTCAGGCTGGTCAGCTGAAGTGTCAGAAGTATCATGAGGAGATGTGCTGTAATTAATAATTTTTCCTTTTTCCAGAAAATATAAAAAGTCAACTCTTTCTAGTGATGCCAGTCAATAAATTCATGAGGCAATCTGTAATTTGCCTTTCCATTAGCAGACATGTAAGATACTGTTGTGGACATTCCCTGTCTTTTTACAATAAAAACTGATCTCTCTTATGTGGTGGTGCATGTGCCTGCACAGTGGATGAGCTTGGACTCTGTGGGACTCTTTGGCAGAGACTTTTACCCATGTTTATTCGAGTTTATGTATGTTAATTGTGTAATGTTGTTACATTTGGTATGTTCCGCTTGTTCCCCCCTTGTCAGTTGGTGCAACGTGGATTGTTCCCCCCACTTACTCCTCCCCGTGGCCCTCTCTTAGTACCTCCTCCTGTCCAAGTTTGGTGTGGTCCTCCTCCCCAGTTCTAGAATCCTCCCTGTCAGTCCTCCTAGCCCAGCCCCACCGCCCTGTCAGTCTTTCCCAACTGCCATCCGCCCCTTTGGAAATCCCCTGCTCCTTCGACGCCCCAGTGGATGATTTCCTTGTCCCTTAACCCGGTTTTACCCCTATTGGTCCCGAACCGAATGAGCCCACCCCCTCACTCCGCCCCTGAGTTCCCCTGATTGGGCTAGCTGTGTTTCACCCCCCTCTTCCCGCCCCTGGATAAAAGGGGCTGCACCCCTGTATCTGGGCCCTTTCTCGTGGGTATCCCCTGCTGGAATAAGCCGTGGATTTCTATCCCGAGAAAGAGTCTCCTCCGTTCTTTATCCCTGCTCTCAACGCTTGGATTTTCAACCCACCCTACCCCAGAGGAAGCCCCTCGCTGCCCTGACAAGGGTCGTCGAGCTCCGGTGAGACACCGGCCACTGCGAACCCTGAGAAGACGCAGCCCTTCCCTAGGAGCTGCCGGGCTGGGCTTTACCCTCCAAGGGGGACAGGGGACCGCGTCAGCTGGCGCCCAATGTGGGGCAGAGGTGACCGCCTGCCTCGCGGAGACGACGGTAGTCGCTGGACCGTCAGCACCCTCCTGCCTGCATCTCCTGTTTTAAGGAGAGTGCTGTGGAGGGAGGAGAACTCCAGTGAACCCATGACCCTGAGATTAAGAGTCTCATGCTCTACCGACTGAGCTAGCCGGGCTGGGCTTTACCCTCCAAGGGGGACAGGGCACCGCGTCACTCTTACAGCAGAAAAATCAAACCAAAGGAAGCTTCACCAGCTCCAGCCCAGGCAAAATGCCCTACCTTCTGTGAAGGGCTCATGGGTTTTGTGTTACCAGCTTTATAAAAAATCCCATTTCACACAAATGAGCTCTTTTAGTTTCAGAAAAAGATAGTCCTCTATGGATGCTTTCAATCAGAGCTTTTAAACTCTTTAAGTTCCTATTTCATGCATATTTTTTCCCTTAGTCACTACTATGCTGAGCTATCCATCACCTGTCTACTGTGATTGTGGGAGGGATCATTGGAAGTGGCACATTTTTGAAGTAGGAGCAAGAGAGATGCTAAAGATTTTTCGAATTAGATAAGAAATATGAAATGGAAGATCCTATGAATGAGATCAAAGAAAACTGTAGAAGTAGAACATATATGTGTCTGAGTTCTGCCTAGTAATTCAACCTTAAAACAAATAATTATAAATTTTAATAAACAAATAATTTAATTCAAAAATTAAATAAAATTTTGAGGGCACTTTGTACAAGACATGTAGCTAAACCTTTGCTATGCTAGAAAACTGCACTGAACTTCCAGAATAAACTAAATGTGAACACTGGCGTACTCCTAAGTGAGGTGTATGGCAAAGAACAGTGTTTGTAAATGCCAGACTAATAACATTGGAGGCTTTCAGACCTCAAAAAGTAAAGATAGAACACCACATTATCTCCATTTTTCCCCTGCTTGAAGTACAAATAGAAAGATGGGTCTTTTTCCACTGCAAACTGAAAACATTTAATGCTGCTCTTTGAATATTTTCTAATCTGACCTGTGTTCCAAAAGTCTCCTCAATTCCCCTGATACCTAACACCCCTGAAACATTGCTGTAGTCGTCAGCCAAAGACGTGGCCTCTAAAGTGCTAATTCTGACAGCTGTTTAAAGACATATTACTCTGTAAACACATCTTGTTTAGATGTGTTTACAGACAACTTCTTGTCACACATGCTGGTTTATATGATAAAATAAATATAAAGAAGGAAGGAAATTTTGCTTTATTTACTTACCTTCCCCTCAAGGAGTAATGGACACCTCGCACTCATGGCATTGCACATCCATTGGAAATCATCACTCAGAGACGGCAGCAGTATAGGCAGTCTCTCCCTATTTGCATTTAAGGTAATCATATTAAAAGTTTGCTATAGCAAGATCTTATTACAGCAAAAACAAACAAAGAGGAAAAAAAGGAACACATTAATCAGGAATATGTCCTGTTTTTTGTCAGTGCACAGCTCAACTTACTTTGAAAATTTTAATTTCATGAGGAAGAATGTTAAAGCTTCCTCATTTCATCAGATTTTTACTGCTAGAATAAACAAGAAAGAGAGAGGTCTTGCAGGAATCATTCTTGACAGCAGTGCACTGTAAAAATGATAATAATATTTAGAAACTGGTAATGCCAATATAATTTTTATACTTTACAATAGGAACATCACAAATACATCTGCCTCAGTTAATAGCAATGCTAGTGAACCAAAGCAAGTGACTGAAGTGTAGCATTCTGGAGATCACTAAAGTGAGTTAAGCATTATAAATTCATTTCTGTTTTGCTTCTGTTATTTTCTCTATCAAAAATTTTTTTTCAAGTTTTTAAAGGGAATTTAGTTAATTTTATTTTCCTTTTTAGTTGCAGAACTAGCTCTTGCAGACTCTGCTGCCTAACTCAATGTCGTCAGCAAATTATCTCAAGTACATCTTGAGCAGTTCTGCATATTTCAGCACAAGTTTTCTTTGAAAAGATGACTTACGTAGATCCATCTGCAAGAAGCTCATTTGGTGAATTTGACTTCAGCAGACACTTAAATGTCTTGCAAAATAGAGGCAGACTGAACCGGAAGTAATTTCCTTTTTGAATGCTGCTAGATCATCATTATTGAGGAGAGATGGAAGGAGGGGTAAAGCATGCCTGGAAAACACTATTGCTGGTCACTAGCCTGTACTGCTTTGAGAAGAATTTTTCACTCACTTGAGCAGATATTGTTCTCCAAGTATTCCAGAGATCATACAGATTTGAAGCACTTTCAGATCAAGTTTTTGGCTCTGTTTAGCCATCTCCATTTTTTCAGTGTAACACTCAGACCACTACAGAGACCACAAATAATTATTCATAGTTTTGAGCAGTTGAAGAATAATTACTCTTTGCCTCTGTAGCAACCACTGTGTTTTCAATCCAGAACATTGAGAAATCATGAACTAGGTTGGGTGTTTGATGACATTAATTTGATTTTCATGGTGGCTGTTTTTTTTTGCAGGGCAGCTTAGAATGTGAAGGAGTTCCTTTTCTTTCCTTTTTTTTTTTTTTTTTTAATTTAAAGAAAGGAAGATTTTCACAAAATTACTTGCTTTGGTGATTTGTAGTTTTAGCAAATTTTAGTAATCTTTGCACTGCCAGCAGTGCAGGTGGCATCTCAGCACAGCAGAGCAGAGGGGCAGAATCACCTCCCCATACCTCTTGACGCAGCCAAGGATATGGTTAGCATTCTATTGTTGTGGTCACTACAACAATAAGATAGTACTATTTTAGTATTACTAAACCAGTAAGATATTGCTATATTAGCAATTGCTTCTGCCTGAATAAATACCCAAATAACTGCAGGGGTGAAACTGATGGATCCTGCCCATGGTTGTGGCAGGCTGTGCTACGCCAAGGCCACTGTGTGGCTTCACCCCACTTTTGGCTAAGCCCCATGGGTGCTCAACACAGACAAGGGGCTCTGTCTGTGTAGCTGTTGCTGGGAAATAGAAATAAGCATTTCTGCTTCCTTGCCTTCCCTCCATCGCAAACAGCCTGGCAGACATCTGAGTAGCAGGGACTTGTCATGTCTGCCTTCATCAATAACGAAATTAAAATCTTGATTGCCATTAAAGAAGCTTTTTTTTTTTGCATTTTTGCTAGGCTGTAACAAGCATTTCAACTGTTCATTTGTGTTAATGTTGCAAGATAGGGTGTAACCTGTAGACTAACTAATTAAATGCTCTTTGATTTTGAGTGAAGTGTTTGGTACAGTCTAGACAACAGAGTCTAATTAGCGCTGGATGTTTAATGGAACTAAAGACCCATGAAAAGCAAAAGGTGCTGAAATAAAAAGTCAGTGAGAGAGATGTGAAGATAAATGAGAGTGAAATAAAGAAAACAAAATAACTCTTTGCAGTACTAGAAATACCATTCCCTCAGAAAAAAACAACGCCATATTAATTATGAAAATTTGAAAAAATCCAATCAACTCCAATGTCCAGCTGTTTAGGGTAATATAATGGAAAGCTATCCAAAACACATTATGTCAGCAAGCAACAAATTAAGGCATTTAACACTATCTCACTGCATTTCATTTCTTCCAGGCAACAAATTCACCCCAGTATTTTTACAATAGAATAAAAACTCTGCGTGTATTTCTTTGTGAGCTATGATTCACAGCCTCTAAGCAGGAAATTGAATGTTTGCCGTAGCAGCACCTTATTCTGTCTGTAAATATAGCCAATGTGTGGTTTTCCTCAGCTAAGAAAAATGTGGATGCAACTTTTGATTAGTATGTAGTTAAGTCCATAAATAAAAAAAACAAAAACCAAAACACCTCAATAGATTGGTCATCTTTAAACCAAAAAACTTTTATTCAATGCATGTGTTGTCTCTAAGAAGGGATTAAGCTGAATGGTTTAGGAATAACAAAGCTAGATTGCACCCCCAGCTCTGCACTAATTCCCTGGTACTATCATCTGCTGGAGAGCTGAGCGCAAGCTGTACCCAATCAATGCCAAAACCTATGTCCCATTTAGTTTTTCAGCATTTCTCATTCCCAGGAACCACCTTGTTTTGCAAAGGGGAGTTAGTTTTAGTTTTAGGATTGGTGGCACACTTGGTTTTCTTCTCTTTTCCTTTAGAGCTTTTCAGTGTATTTTCAGTTTATTTATTCTGAAGGAAAGAAAGTGAACAATGTAGTCAGGAAGCCAGTAATACATTGTACATATACACCTAACACTAGCTCCTGAATAGGATGATTAAAAAAAAAACAAACAAGGAAAAAATCCCCATCAAAACACAAACAAACAAATTTTAAAAACCAAATACCCAGAGCAATTGTAGTACAAAACCAGATGCCTTAATCCTGCAGCAGCATGTCAGTAAATTTATAATCCAGCCCTTGCTTTCTAAGAAATGACATTTGCCTAATGCTGTACAGCATCCCTGCCTGGTGGATGCAGTAGGGCAAGGATCACTCCAAGCACAAAGCTTCCTGAGGAGGGATGTGTGCCCTGTGCTATGGGTCAGTGCAATGCAGAAGTGGCACCTGGCCCCTGTCAGACAGGAAGAACAGTAGCTTCAGATTACTGTTCAGCTCTCATGGGGCAGGAATAAAAATGGCTCAGTGGTTCTGGAAGCCCCTCCTGCCTCTGAGCTCTGTGGATTTTCTCCTCACACCTCACTGCCCACATACAGTGTCAGACAATGTTTGCCTTCTACATGAAGCCACTGCACCCTCTTCTTTCTCTTCAAAACATAGAAACCAGGATGATGTACTCCTGAGCTGGGCTCCTGTGCAGCAGTGAGCTGTGTGTCCTGGGAGAGGCCCCAGTAACTCATGGCCAAGGCTGTTGGGCAGGGCTTGCTCACGGTCTCCAGGATGAACTTTAATAAACTTGGTAGAGATTAGCAAATGCTTGGTGGGCATCACAGTGCCCACAGCCTTGGAACACAGGAGTTGTTTTCCTTCTGGTCAAAAATAAACATTATTAAATAAATAAAAACTACATATTACAGGTATACATCAATGTACTTCATCTGCATACAGGAGTTCATCCCAGGGGACCAGAATCAACCTGGTCCAAAGCAACCTTCCTGACTTGGGTATAGCCTGAAAATCAGATATTTAACACTGAGTGTTTCTCACTACCAATATCTTTCTGTCTTACTATTTTCTAATGCAGCTGTAGCCACATTTCTCAGATGACAGGTTAAATGCTTTCACCTCCTCTACTTGTCAGTCCTGAAGCTACTGCTACTGCTAAGAAAATGAAAGAACTGACTCAGCAGTCACAGCAGCAGGGTTTCATATAGATCAGCACAGCACACAAGGTGGCACCATATGTTCCTGCCCTTCAGCATCTACCAAATATCAATTAATTCCAGCAGGCACCAACACAGAAGCAAATACTAATTAGAGATTTGGAGAAAGTGGTGGTATTAGCAGTCTAAATATTGGGGGAAATTCATGCTATGCTTAGAGGCACTTGAAGGAGGACAAACTGAAGGTCATTTGCATATTTGCATTTAAAAAGCTGTGATAGCAGGCAGCCACCCCCCACTCCCCACAAGATGCTAAACCAGAGTTAGCTTGGTCAGAGGAGATTTAGAAAACAGGCTTAGAAGCTCATATTTGGTACAATGAAGAACAGGCTCTTGTGTGACTGGCTAAGAGGAAGAAAATATTAAGCTAAAAGAAAGATAGCTTCACCCTGGAGTTTTGAGAATCCAGAGCACCTTGGTCCTGCTTATCCATAACAAAGTAACAAAATAACAACCATTTCTTCAAAAGTACAAATTTATGTAATTTCAATTCTTTTCAGGGATCTATCCCTAATTGTATACAATACATTTTACTTGAATTTACTGCAGTCTTTGTAAGGCATTTATTCTCTGTGGCTGGGAAGCTTGCATGGTGACAAGGAAGAGGGGGCTTAAGAGCTCTCATTCCACAGATAGTGACAAAGCAGAGATATATCTTATTTTCTTTTTTATGGGATATTTGTTATATCTACCAAAAAAACCTTCTGTTTTCTTAGAAGTCTTTTAAGTACTGTTACCTGATGACAGGACTACTGCCAGAAAGGGAATGGAAGTTACAGGTAGGGGCTTTGTTTAAGTGAGCCCCAGCAGTGGATTGAAACACTGCAAGATTAAAGTTCAGCCTTAAGAGTTTGTGCACCAAAACTCTTTCAAATATTCCAGTCCAGAGAATTCAAATATCAGCAGCAGTTACATAATCTTCAATCTGTGCAGTTGATAAAAAAATAAACAAAAATAAAACAACAACAAAAACCGCAAAACACAAAAAAAATCAAGAAACCACCCAAACAAAAAACCCACCAAAACCAACAAAAAGAATCAAACCCAACACAGATTTAAATGTACTTTGAAAGGCAGCAAGAGGAAGCAGGGCCAGAGTGCCTAAAGCCACGGAAAAGTACCTTTCCATGCTACTACAACTACACAGAGCCATTGACTTGTGAAATCCCACCCTACCACCCAGAACCTATCAGACTACTTCTACTGCAATGTTTGCTGGCAACCAGAACTATTTGCACAGAAAAAAATAGAGTAAGGAATACTTACTAAGTTTCCAGGTGTATTTTCATAGAATTTAGAGGTTTTCTTTTCCTCCAGTGCCAGTAGAAACACAGTCTCTGAAGATCAAGATCCCAAGTATTTCTTTGGGAGCAGAGGAAAATCATACCACTGGTGGCTTGTCCTTGTTCATCAACTGTTCTTTGTTTTCCAAGGTAGGTTAGTGCAGTCCTTTGTTTTTCTGTTTTGTTTTGGTTTCAATTTCTTTCTTTGTAGAAATTTTCTTCATGCTGGATGTGAAATGACAAAGGAATGGTTTAAGCTGGTTTAAGCTTAGAAGGTGAGAAATGTGGAAAGCTCTACTCCAAGGCTGGTTTTCATGACTGATTAAGTAGAAACAACTGGAGCAACAAGACTACTGCAAGGTCTGCATGTCATCTGTTTCTCACACGGATTAGTGCTGAGAATGGAGAAATTAAATGGATAGAGCTCAGAAAGGTAGAAAGTACACTGGAACACTGCTCATGGAACTACTTGAAATCAAACTTCTCAAACATGAATTAATATCTGATGTTGGGTGTTTCTGAAGTCCCAGCTATTTCTTTATGAGGAGGAAGGCAAGGGGAGGGAGACTTTAGCGTTGCTGTTTGTGCTTTACTTGCTGCAGCAAAACCAGGTCTCCAAAATGAAAGCACAGCCCCAAAGTATGGCCTTTTCACTGTCCATCAGTTCACATTCCTTGGAAGACTGTGAGTGGCACAAGGTCACACAACTTCCAAACACATACAAAAAGCCCATTATATGCTTACAAGAGGGAAAGCACCAAGGTTTGGGAGTGAAACTTTGCACCAAGGGCATTCACAAGAACAAGCCACCTCCTAATCCTGAAAAATTGAAGGGCATGTGAGACACAGCTTCAGGAGGGTTAAGTGGTTAAACAAAAATGAAGACAAAATATCAAAACAAATTGTCATTACACCTATAATAGACTCAGCTTCCAGTGCATTTTTTTTCCTCTCTCCTTGCCTTTCTCAGCCTAGTGGCTTCTTGAAGAATTTACATATCAAATAATCTACCTAAAAGGCAGGTATGGCCTGACTTTGTGCCATTGCCACTATTAGCAGTTTTCCTGTTCACCCTAGCAGCCCAACACTGGCTTTCTTCTAGCTTGGGTCTTTCCTTTAATCCAAGGACTCTCAAACTCCCCACACTAAGCTTTGCTGGACTTCTGAAAGAGCAGGCAATATTCAGGTAATTTACTGACCTCAACCCTGAGGTCTGAAGGAAAATGTTGGCGTCCAAGAAAATTGGAAAGCCCCTCAAATTGCCCTGGGGGTCCTAAGACCCTCCCAGGGACCCCAGAAAGACACAGTTTTTGATCTGAATGGAAAAAATTAATTTCTGTGGATATCCTGCTCTCAGTAAGGTGTAATTCAATAGTAGAAAGTAAATGTTTTGGGGTTTTTTTACAAAAAACCTCGTAATTTGTGATAGAAATGCTAAAATGCTTAATCCTAGTGAGGTATAACTCTATGATATTTGGTAAATATGTGATATGGAAAGAAATTACATTAGTGCTTTACTTGTCTGTCAAAATTCTTACGATACTCTTCAGGCTTTGAAAGAGTCTCATGGGAGAGTTTGGTAGAAAGGAGGATGATGCTTTTGTGATCCAACTGACAGCTGGAAAGGCAGCAATTTTCCTGTTGAATTCAGGCTGCTGTATGATAAATGCAATTTTAAATTGAAACCTTTATGAATGTAAATTGTTTGCAACAAGAAAAGCACTGCTGACCAGAGGACATGTGCTAGGCAGCACAGGTTATCAAAACAGTATCACCCCAGTCCTTCTGTCTTTAGCAATTCTATATGTAACTACAAATCAAAAGAAAGGTTTGATTCATCTTGTTTTGTGAACAAGTTGTCATTTGTGTCTGTAGAGTCCAATGGATTTTGGAATTAGGATTTGTAGCTGGATCAGAACAGTGGGTGCTCAGCTCTGTGCAGTGGCACTGGGGGAGCACACATGTTTTGTTTCCTCTCAGTTGGTCCAGGACTTTGAGGTTTGTAGCTCACTACAGAATGATGCTGAGATGACCAAAACATTTGCCATATTCAGAAATAAATATACAGGCCAATTTTTTGACCTCGTCTGGAGAAAGAGGTGAATGAAACTTTTCCACACTCTGTGTATTTCTGGGAGGAGCTGGAATTGTAATCGCCTCTGTAAGGACTTCAATCAATACATTGCAAGACAAAGGCAAAAAGGGAGAAAAAAACAAACAACCGTCTAACACAGAAAACCCTGCTGAGGCTGCACTCAAAGTGCTTTTACAACATAAATAACAAAAGCAATTTCACAGCTTGGTGACTGAAGTGACAGAGCTGTATGGAGCAATTATTAAAGCAGACAAAAAGCAGATTTTCCCATGGGGGTCAGCCTACACCCATCATTGGGGCTGTGCAAAGTTGTGGGGTGGAGGAGGGGACAGAGCATTTATACCTGGCAGCAGGTTCTGGTAAAAGGAGGGCTCCTGATCTTCAGAATGAGCTTTAACCCCTCTTCATGGTCTTTAAAGTTAGAGAACACTGAGGGAATTAGTGAATATAAAATAATTTGCTAAACCTCGTCTATTCAATTCAGCAAATGCTTATCAAGGATTGTTTATTTTCAGGCAGAAAATTATTGATTCAGGATTAGCTGGGGCTGGGAAGTCAATGCCAGACTATGGAACTGGAGACAAAACCTGAATATAGCAGGATCTGAAGAAAGTCAGATTGGCAGAAACTATAAAAGTGAGACAGGGTAAGAGAGTAGAGAGGGAGCAGATTGCCCTAGAGGAGAGGGCAAAGCCTGGCAAGGATAAAGATGCTGGGAAATTTGGGACAATCAGCAAAGCAGGGCTAATAGCATCCTATGGGGACCTTCTAGGCTTCTCCTAGCACAAAGAGATGTGGGCATGGCTGAGAGGTGTGAGGTGCTGCAGGGCAGGAGGAGCAGCAGGACAGGTGTGATGGGGACAGATCACTGCTCTGGCCAGGGTCTGCAGTCCCCAGCAGTCCCCAGAGGCCAGCCCAGGACACTGGGGTGGGCTGGGAGCAGTGATGGGAATGGACACTGGCTGAAAACCTGGTGTGTGGGAACAGGGGCAAGGATAAAACGTCTGCCTTGCAACCAGAGTTGCTCCTACAACAATCATGGTAAAGCAAAGCTATTTTGTCTAAGTGGCTTACATTTTCACTCTTCAGACTAGGAATCCAATCTATTCTGGCCTCTTTGCCATATTTCCGGTTGGCATAAAATGTACAAATCTTATATGCATAAAAGATAAAGGACTAGCATGATTTAACACCTAACTTACAGCTTTCTATCATAGCTCTCTGTATTTCTGTTCAAGATTTGAAAGGAAAAAAATATCACTTCTCTATTTTAAGCTAGTTTGTTTACCCTCTAAGGATTTCCTTCAGAATAAGCCATCCTGACCCATCTGCCCACAGATTTCTATATAGTCTGAAAAGGCTTAGGTTTCCACCTCTCATCATGCCATCATTTACTAAACTGACTAGAAATCTTTAAAAGCAGAGTAAAAGGAAAATGGTAAATAGAAAACCTCCAAGCTCCTTTTCTGGATTAACAGATACTGGGGAAAGTTTGGTGGAAAATGGACAGCAGACACAGTTGCTCTACCAACATGGCTTTCAATTCCATGCCAACTTTCTTAAATTTGCTCTGTTTGTGAAGGTCCAAGCTACAGATATATATTCCTAACAGCTGAATGAGTAATTACAAGCAAAATAAACAGTACACAAGCTTGGGAATGGCAACCAGGTCATAGGAGCAGAAATTGACAAGGAGTGCAAACCTTCAGCCTGGCACAAAGGAGACTTCTCTGATGAGTGTCACAAGAAGAGCCATGGGTGCAGTAAGTTGGATCCAGGCTGCCTGTCTCTGTTTTGCAGAAATGTGAAGTAGCTTGTCAGAGGGAAAGCATGAGGAAGCAGTATGACCACTGCACTAATTCGAAGACAACTCTAAGGGAAAAACCTCTCCTCATACAAACAACACATTCAGCTTTTGGCTTATAAATACAAAGTGCAAAGCAGCTGTAAAAGATCCCACATACCACCATGGGTTAACAAATTTTACTTGCCCTGGGAGAAGCTACATTTTTCAGGGTTGGTCCTACCAGGGGGGTAAGCCCTAGCACAGATTACAGCATTTATACCACCACAACACAGAGATCTTGCTCTGAAATGCAGGGAAAGCATTAATTAAAACATAAAGCGCCTGTACAGTCATTTTCTCAGGGTCACAAACAATTGCTTTGCTTGACATGAAGACTTAATGTAATGACTCAAATCCAGAGAAACAAAAGAATTGGAGGCTACAAAGCATTAATGTTGGAATCTGCTTCTGAAAAAAGTTCGTGATCCTGGTTTTGCTTTTCTGTAATGGCTTTTGATTAATTCATTACAGTTTTAATTTTTTTTTTCTTTTCTAATAATGACAGTAATTTTATCACAACAGGGAGAAAATCCAGAGAAGTGTGGTATGGGCTGTGTTGTCCTTGACTGGTGGGTGAGGAGGTGAGATGAGCTGGCAGTGGCCCTGCCATCCCCACTTGAGTGGGGTCCAGCCCTCTTGCCCCACTTCCCTCCTCCATGCCTGCCCTTCTCCCCTCAGCCTCACCAAACCTTCTTCATCTACCATTTCAAATAGCAGCTGTGCTGGTGCTGCAGCTTAGGTTTGCAATTAAATTGCAGGCTGGGGTCTTTCGTGAAAATTGCCATGAGATTACAAATGATCCCAAGCAATCAAATAAAACAGGACATCTCTAGCACTAGAGGGCTGCTGCTGCTGGTTGGTGTGTCAGGGGAATTGTTCAAGTAGTTATCAGCTGTGATACCATTTACCTGTTTTGATTCAATGAGATGATACCTCCACAGGCAGGGATCTTGGTGATACGTAGATACCCAAGGTCGTGGCTAGGCACCCGAAAGAATGCTCAACCCTGCAGGGTTCACAGTTTTCTCAGGAAAAATTTGGTGCTTAAGTGCTTCTGGAAATGCCCCATGAAGCAAAGTTTTACAGGTAAGCATGGCCTGATTTCCACTTATTTCAAAGAGCTAAATACCTTTGAGGATCTGCTTCTACCTGCTTTATAACTCCAGATTCCAGCATAAGATGGAGCCAGACCCTAAGTTTGCTCTGTGTTTTCTTTAGCAATGAGCAGTTGCTTTACTGGTGTACAGAGAAGTGCTAGTGGGCAAACTCCAGAATGATTCCCATATGCCCAAATATTACAAAGACCACACTTGGATTGACTGGCACACTGCTTTTGTCCTTATATTTTTTTGTCATACAATTTGAAGAGTTTGAAATAACCACACTCTGTCACATCTGCACTTGAAGGGAAACATCTAAAACTTTTTTTTAAGTTCTAAAAGAATTGAAACTAACAAGACCCCACTTCACAGCTGGCATCTACGCCCCAATGAATCTACGCCCCACATGTCTTCTCCCAGCCAAGGAGCTCTCCCATAATGCACAAAACCATGGAAATGAGACTGGGGTTGCATAGGGACACTAAAATAAAAGCACAAGCAGCCCTGTGAGAACATGGTGTGTTCTAGGGATACTGCATTAGTGAATGGGATCTGCAAACCCAAAGAAAATATCTGAGTAGACTGAAGCAAGAATGAAACATGATACAAACCCCACTTTTGTCCCAGGGGACAAAATGTGATTTGTTAACACCCAGAGGAGCTGCTTGTGTCAGAAATATGTCAATGAGTATTGCTCGTATGGAAAGGCAGAAGAACTCCTGTTTCAGCAAAATCTTTTGAGAACAGGGTTTGTCATAAGCTGCTGGTGTTACACAGCATCATATCCAAGGCACTGAAAGAATGATGTTTTTTCTTTAGAACAACTGCCGTGGACATACCTGATGGGTCAATGGCCTCACTACGTGGGAAATTCATAGGTCTCTTTTGTCAGGAATGCATAAGTAATTATTTGCACTTGTTCATTCTGGAAGAGAGAAATTGTTTGCAAGTGAGCAACAATAAATTAGGCACTTTAAATAGTTGATCCTCTGCTGTCAGAAAAATGTCAATACAAAGGCAGTTTCCAGTAGCTAGGATTTGTCAAAGAAATTCAAGCCCTTTGTGGAAATGGCATTGGATTTAAGGATCCCATCTTTTTCTGTATTGGAAAAATAAGTAAGAACCTTGTCCATTTAGGTGAATCTATATGCTTGATAAAAACTTTATAGGATTTTCAACCAGCTATTAGATTGAGAATGAACCCATTTAAACATTGTTATTCTTCCCCTTAATCTTAGCTGAAATGCTGGATTTTGCTAATGCACATGGCTGGTTAATGGGGTCACAGCAGTATTGAAAGAATAATTGTCACAAAGAGGGTAAATTGTTTTCTCTGCCGTTTATTGTTACCATTACGGCTTTGAGATTTATATCAAACAAAAGTTACCTAAATTGCCTCAGAGAACCTCATTGCAAAGTGATAGATTCCAACAATTTAGCTGAAAGGACAGGTTGCCTTATGGTCCACTTATAACACACTGCTCTGCAAGCTGCCCCCTCCCAATTCGACAGACATTTTGGTTTTGTTTCTGAGTAAAGACTTACAGTTGTGGTACTTCACCTTCATCACATCACTGTGACTATAACTACTTCAAGCAGTCTTCCTACATATTTTAAAAAAATTCCCAGGACAGGAATTATTATGCAGATTTTAATCATGGTTTCCACAAAATACTTTATGAAGTATACCTTATGAAGAAGGTATTATGTAAAACTGAATGAAAAAGACATACACAGGACTCAATCGAGTCCTGCAGTAAAAACTTATAGAACATTTCTTCTGGAATGCAGTTATGTAAAAATGACTTCTGATTTCCAACTGAACGGCTTCTTACAATATCCAGTCATATCTGCTTAGTGGTTTGACAGAAATTACTTTTATTGCCTCTTCCCCTTGAGATACAGGACGTACCAATGCCATTTTTCAAGTCCCCTTTCAGTACAGAACCACCTCTCGTAGACAGAAAGAGACAAAGGCTCCAGCAAGGCCTTTCAGCTCTCCTCTCCCCCTGCCTGGGCTCACGCACTTTAAGGATGGCCTTTCTCTATCGTTTTTTTGTTGCTGTTGTACAATTTGTAATTTACTGCAAGTATCCAGAGAGGTGAAATGACAGGCAGCTGCATGTTCGGGTGATATTTCTCTCCTGACAACACTAGATGGACCCAGACATAGGAAACAATTGTGGTATCATGAGATATTTTTGCTGAATATGACACTTTGAATTGAGCATCTTCAAGACTGCTTCAGCTTTAAATCTGAATTTGGCAGATAGAGCACGGATTTGACATTGACCCTTCACCTGACAGTAATACATTTTTTATCTTTTAATAACATACAGTAATGCTGCTTTGTGCTTTGAGGAAGCTCTTTGAGTAAACAAATCACATTCATCGCCTAGAGACTCACATGCCTTTCCAGAGTCTATAAAGATGAGTGATAAGCTGAAAGGCAGGCTTGAAAAAGTTTTCAGCCATCTAACAGAATTTTTTTAGGAGCACACTGCTGCACCAGTTAGAAATTACTATTTATTTTTTTTTTTAAGGTACAACAAAAGTTGGTTATATGGTTTTTGGAATTGATTTCTCAATACTGTTTGATCCAAAGGTACTGAGGGTTTCAAACTGGGTCTTTATGCCAGTTTCTCAGAAAAACAAATTTTATGTGCATATACTGTCTAGCTGCCTGTGCTGAGCAAATTATTTTTGAACTCAAACTTCAATTTACAATTTCTCTTAAATTTCACATCACACTAGAAGCAGTCCCCTCCAAATTCTGATTAATTCTCTGGTCATCGACAGAGCGAGAAAAGCAATCCCACTTGTACCATCACGCCCACAGCCCATGGCAGAAATGCTGATGCCTGGATAGTGTTTGGTCTGGCAGAAATGAGTCAGGGTGGGGAAGCTGACTTTAAAAATAAAGCTTTTAGACAGTGATGCTAACAGCTGTAACTTTTGAATTGGAAACTTTTAGGGATGACATTTTTCAAGCTCGTTTTCTAAATAAAAATTATTTTTATTATTTATCCTCCTGGAAGTGTGACACGAAACAATTGGGCTTTTTGAGTAAAAGGGAAGAATGAGGTTCTCTTGACTCAAACCTTAAGGAAATTTGGAAAAAGGGTTGACTAATGACTCAACTTATGATAATTTGATGAAGATGACATTATTGAGACTATCTTCAGTGGGATTTGAACTGGGCACATGTTTAAGCTTTTAGACAGTGATGCTTTAAAACAGAAAATGAAGACCACCAACACAATCAAGGACTTTTGCCTAAAAGACATTCGTGCAATGGGTTTCCAGGGGACATCAGCACTGCAGTGTGAAACCAGCACAGCATCACGTGCTGCATGTGTACCCCTGGGTCCTCCCAGCAGAGCACAGCACGGGCTTTCCTCCAGACCCAATTCTGCATGACAGCTGCCACTTACAGGGAACCTCATTTGGCAGCTGGTGGTAGGAATGAAACGTGTCCAGAACAGTAGGATGACAAAAAATTAATTAACTCTGGTTTAGCTTGGGAAATTAGCTGGATGAGGGGAAGCAGCAAGATTTGTCTGAAGCTTGAAGAATAGCCACAGTGAAATATTTGAGAATATAGAGAGGACACACAAACATACTTGCCAACCGAGTTTCCAAATATGTATTGGAAGGTGAAGGCAGAAAGACACAAACACACACACACAGAGGATGGAACATCACCCACATATATGTTTTTAAATTCCTAATGAGACTTTTGAAACTGTGTTCAAACGGGAAGGGAATATTTTTGTGTAGCACAGTGGAGAATAATTACTGGCAGATTGAAGTGAATAGCACACGTATTGTACCATTTATTTTATCAATTGAATTCTATGATTTGTTCCTTATCCTACAGTCTTGTAATAGCATTAAGTGATGATTGTGTGCTAGCATGGGTAATCAGAATGAAAATTAGCCTTTTTCAGTTGAATTAATTGTCTCTATTTATTCTGCTTCCAATTCAGTTTTTAGGCATTATTTATGGTCTATTTTAAAAAGATTGCATCTCTTCTGCAAAACCACTGTCTTCAGCAAAACCACTGTCATAAATAAGAGCAGTTTTACAAAAACTGAAATAATGCAATGTTTCTCGTTTCAGTTGGCTGTGCCTTCCATACTTAGTTTTTGGCTTGAAAAGAAAGCCATTATATTCAGATAATAGTTTTCCCAGCCAAAAGCATGCACTCATATGGAAAAGATTGACTGTTAGACTCTGGCAAAATCTGTAATCTACACACAATGACATTTTATAATAGCAGCCTAAGCTAAGTAAAGGCATTTTGTTTTTATTAAAAAAACTCCTGAGAAACCACAGGGCTGATGTCTCTGTATCCAGACCAGGAGCCTAGTACACCATTGTGCTTTTGACAAGAGCTGGTTTGTTTAGTTCCAGAAAAGACTGGGATGGTTTTGTCAGTGTTTTTGCAATATGGTAAAGGTTGCTATCTGACACAGCTTTGTCTTGCACAGGAACTGAGTACCACAATTTGTGAAGTGCTTGTTATTGATCAACTATAATAATTGCTGAATGGGTTCGCTTTATGGCAACCAGACCTAGGTAAAAAATCCACACTGTTGCTTTCATTATGTATTTTGGGGCAAGTTTTAAATCTTGCTCTGCCTCTTGGCACCCCCAGGCAGGCAGTAATCCCAGGTAAAGCATCCTCTGAGAAACAAGATTTTTGTGGCAAACACAAGTTAGAGGTGGGTAGGATTATACAGGGCACAGCATTCCCAAGTGGTTGATTCAGTCAGATTTTGGGTGACCCACACACTGGTGCTGCTGTTCCTGTCCCTGGGAGATTTTCTCAGAACTAAGGAGAGGTGAAAGGCTGTGTCCATTGCTGGTCTCTCTGTTGTACTCTGCTGGTTAGACAACAATTTAAATTGAAGAATAATAGTATGAGTTGGAAGAGCCAGAGAAGGTAGTCCACATCTCACAGGTATCCAGGGATGCCCAGTGTTTGCTAAACGTGACACCGGATCCCAGCAAGCAAAGCCAGTCTCTGCTGTGCAGTCAGAGCAGCAACTCTTCCTACACAGACCATTTTCTTCCAGCCATCCTTGGCTCATCCTCAGCCCATCCTCTCCATCTTTGAACTCATCAGCTGCCCACAACACCACTGTGGTGGTAATCCACAGGCTTTTCTTCTTCCCATCCCTCACTTGTCCAAAATACAGCTGTGCCTTGCCTGGGCTCCAGCAGATCTGGCTGGGACCTTGCCCAGCTCCCTCCTGCATTGCAAGTGCTGTTCCTGAACCCAGGTCCCTCCAAATGCTCTCTTCCTGTGTATCCCAGTCCCTTGTCCCCATATGTGGATCCTGCCCAGCCCCAGGGGTCATCTTACCTGGGAAGAGACACAGAAAAACTCTTAAATTCTACACACCCATCCTGCTGCCTTTCATTTCTCCTCCTCGTGGGGTAACAGCATCTTCTTCATGCATCTGATGGAAAAAGGGTGGCTGCTTATGAAAAGACAAAGTCTTGGGGAAACTTTCCTCTTCCACAAGGTACATCTGCAGTGCCTCCACTCCTGTAGCCCAGTGGCATTTAATTCCCTGCCACAGCAAGCAAGGAATACCCTCCCAAGTAAGCTGCCATGCTGATGCACAAAAAAAAATACGTGGAGCACAGGTTTTGGGAAAGGTTTTCCTGTACCTTACATGGTGGTAGGAAGAGTTAATATAAAAAGTAGCTGAGTGTGTGAATCTTTTAAGTGATCAAAGAGGAAGTTTCTAGAGATCCATATTTTAGTTATACAGGAACTTTTTATGGGAAGTTTTACTACAGCATATACTAGTTACTGCATTACTCCTGTGTGCAGAGGACTAAAGGAATTATACTGTTGGGAAGATATACAACTTCCCCTTGCCTATGCAGTAAATCATCCCATGTAGGAGAAGAGGAGTCTGCAATTTCAGTCATTCTTGATGCCCTATAATGCACCAGCACAGCTTTTAATTAAAACTATGGAGCTGGGAGGGCTTTTATTTCACTCCAGAGCAGGATGGGTGGTAACGATGAGAAGGGGATGACTCTTTGCTTATTAATTAGCAATATTACCAGTACTCCTCCCATGAAGAGCCATCTGGTGCCTGAGAACCATGGGGCTTGTTATTACAGGGCACGTTCACTGCTGAGCCTGAGTCTGCTGCAGATCCCACTGACAGAGACCTGGCAGTGAAGCTCAGAACTCCGGCACACCCATCTCTCATGACTCTTCAGCCAAAATGTGACACTTCACTGAAAACTCTGAGAATGTGTCATGTGCATCACCTGCAGGGAGCAAGTGTCCCAAGGCACAGCAGACCTGCAGAACAGCAACTGTGAGGCCAAGAGGAAGAGCGCTCAGCAAATCGCTTTCTTTGCACCAGAGGGTGTTTGCATCTGCAGTGCTCTTTGGACAGATGGGGCCACATATCAGTGCACTGAAGGAAGCTGCAGAACTTACATGAAGAAACATTGCCAGTTAATTTGGCCTAGAGCAGTGGAGGGTAGTGGTCTTTTCTTAAAGAAAAAAACCTGTAAAACTCAAAGGCTGTACCTTCCCATTCAGTTCATAGCCACCTTGGAAAATCTCAGGGATCAGAAGTCAGTGTCAGAGAAGCCAGCAGGACCACAAAGGGTACCTAAGTCACTTCCCACCAACTGCAAAGGACAAAAACCCCACTGGCCTCACTTTGAGGAGGACAGAGATTCTGGTCTGCAGTCAAGGTCCAAAGCAGCAATGTCAGACTCTGGCTCTCAGTTTCTCACCACCAACAGAAGAGCCCTGGGGTCAGTGTTCTCCACGCCCTGGCTGCCATACAAATTTGAGGCCAGTCACTCCTGGGCTGTCACAAGCCACAGATCTGCTCCAGGTGTGACTGGAAACATATGGCCAATGTTTGGTAGTGTCCATTTGTGAAGTGATGCCTGGGATAAACCTGGGTCCTCTGGTCAAACAGGTGTCTCCTCAGGCATTATTTCCAGCTGCACGCTCCAGGTGCTGACAATGGGGCTGCCTGCTGCCTCATGGGCCCTTTTTTGTGCCCCCTTCTAAAATAAATCCTTTTGTATAGATCCCCAGGACAAAGCTTTATGCCAGTGCTCGCTTAGATACTTTCCTCTAGTTCTGACAAACATCATCCCACACAGCACAGCCACAGATGTAATTTCAGAGCTGGCTGTCAGGCTTGTCTCCTCCTGCTGTGCTACCTTCCCTCTTCTTGAGAGTAGCAAATGCAAGCAGCTTGTTTCCATGTCCATTGCCTCCTCAGCACCCTGTCCCCTCCAGAGCCACCACTGCTCCTTCAGTGGGATGCCAGGTCTCTCACAATCAGTGAATTATGCCAAACACTACCACTTCTGGTTGGATTTTGCAAACAATCCAACTTCCCTTTTTCCATGTTTATCTTAGGGAGTAGCTCTCTGTAAATACACAAACCATCACTTTTTCTCATTTTAAATGCGTTCTTAAAAGCCTTTCTTTGGAACAATAGCTGCAAAAATATGTCAAGAAGAGAATTGGTGCTATGCCAACCAGCTCAAGCTTCTTGTTTCTGCCTCTTTGCCTTTTTGAGCTATTCTGCAAATTCTTTCACCAGGCTGAAGCCTAGGGGACCACAGGCTCAGATCCACATTTTTTCCACGTTTTTACATTGCCTGTAATAATTAGGTAGTAGACCAACAACAGTAGCTCAATGATAAAGCAAGAGATGCTACTCACACTCTGAGGGAGAGCAAATGGCAACCTCATTGCTTATAGTGCAAATACAAAGAAATTCCTTTAACAGCTACAGGAGAAATTTTAGGTTATTGCTTCCCATCAGTCCAGTGGGGGAATACAGCAAACCACCATTATTCACCTATGCTTTGCCTTCTCCCCAGGTTAAATCACAAGGAGTGGGGTTTCCAGGCTTGCAATTTGCCCTCCAGGATGTGGTACACGGCCAATCCCTGTCACTTTATATTTTGAAAGACATCTTGTTCTGACTTAAAACCCTCACTAAATTCTGCATCCCCTTCAGCCATCCCCATTCCTACTACTGAAATACACTGGAACAGTGAAAGGCCTCAGATGCAATGCTTCCCAGGTCCAACATGATGCGAATCCCAAGAGATCGCCCTGTTCCCTGCGGAAGGCAAATGAAGAGATTTTCTATTGTCCCTTAGGGCACAATCTAATAAATAGTTTCAAGTATTTGTGATACTGGTGCCACTGGGCTCATAGCCCCAGCCATGTTTAGGTATTCTTCAGTTTTCCTGACCTAGAGAAAATTTGCTTTGGTGACTACAGCCCACAGGCTACTTGCCAAAACTGGTTCATGCAACATAACTCAACTACTGGAGAGAAAGAAGCTGCTTACAGAAGAATCCTAAAAAGAGCAAGCAGTTGCATGTCAGACATAGAGCCAAACCAACTACTGGTCTTTTAAATATGAGAGAAAGCTCTAGAAGTCAATGCAACTTCCATGGATCCTGCTCTGACCACAAATTATAATTAAAAATGTTTTTAAAAAAGTTTTCTAAAAGAGGTCAACTGAAACAGTAGAATAAAGAATTAATTTCCAGAATGTCTTGAAAAAAATCTGTGAAGTGCTTGGGAACTCAAAAACCCAATCAGAAACTGCTCTGCTAAAGACAAAAAGGAAGGTAAAGGGCCTCTAAGTTTACAGCTAGAATTGACTTTGAGTTCGAGCATATTAAAAAGAAAACATGATGCAATGACCTCAATTAGTCCTTTTTATAACCCTTTCACAGCTGATATATTTAAAAAAGAAAAACACAGTGGTTCTGCCTTATATAAATTAATATTAAGTTCTGACATACATCTTGGACAACAGACATGTGCATACTCAGTCTGAAGATAGTGACTCTAAGGAAGAGAAGTCTCATGAGACCTTGGACCACTGTGCTATGTCCTTGAAGATCCTGGAAGAAAAAGTGCCACAGTCAGTAGGTGACACTAACTCTCAGATAAAAAGTACTTAACTCAAGTGGTGCTAAGAGAGTTGCAGGTGCACAAGAGAATTAGGGGATACCAGCTTGAAATTGTTTTCTGTTCACTCTGTCACGGGAGACTGCATCCCACATTATTCTTTCCAGGAGTGTCTTGCACCACAGAAACCAGAATTATAAAAAAATTCTCATTATGTCTGCTTAATTAGGCAGAGGAGTTCGTAAACTTATCAAAACATAAGCACAGTCTGACATTTTTGATTACAAACCCCTTCAAAAACTCAACCATCTATCAAGTCCTGCTCACACTGCAACAAGACACAGAAATGCAGTCACCTGCTCCAAAACACATCACCCTTTCCATTTTTATCTTGACTGTGGCTGTGCTACAGGCCTCCACCAGCCCTACTGAGTAGTGTTGGAATCAAACAGCTCTAAATGAGGGTTTGAGGCTAAAGGAGTGTTCCCCACGTGTCAGCTGGGATGGGGGGGGGTGGGTACAGCTTCCTCCCTCTGAGCAGCCTGTGCACATGCCTTAGCCCAGATTGTCTCCTGTGGCTGAAAAATACAGAAAACTGCTACAGCAAGTGAGCAGAACTCTGCTACTATAATGAGTTGCATATGCAAGCCCCCAAGCCCTTATTGAGGGAGCATTAATTACACATTGTGAAAAATCAGCCAGCAAAGTAGGAGGTGAGAAACTGGTGCTTGCTGATATCCTGCTCTTGTGGGTTTACCTCAGTGCAGGATGGGGATGTGGGGGAACACATCCCATTTCCTTAGGCCAGGCTGGGATGCCTTCTGCCACCTTTTCTCCTGAGGGAGGAAACAGTGCCTCTTGCTTGGCTAACTGCAGGCCCAGGGAACAGTGCAGAAGCACCAAGGCAGGAGGAGGGAGAAGGCAAGATCAGGGATATCACTGAGCACCCACAGGACACTGGGCAACAAGGAGGGGCTGGGTTCAGTGACCCTACCTGGATGAAAATTCCCAGTAAAAAAATCTGGGTAAGAAAAGTGCTGATGGGCATAAAATCATATGTCTGTAGGTCTTAAATGCATTTAATTTACAGTACATTGGCATCAAAACTGTTGAAACACACAATGTGAAAAGGAACCAAGTTTTAATATAGGTCTCATCAAATCTCGAGTTTCAATAAATGAAAATGCTTCACTTTGCAACCTCATTCTGGCACTCCTCCCCTTTGGCAGTCCATTGACCTGGGCAGTGCCACAGTACCCTTAGGGAGGGAACTACTTTTACTGTAGCTTTTTTAATTTTTTAATTATATTGGAGACTACCAGAGCTAGCAAGTAGCTGGAGGCAGTGTGACAGCTCCAAATATCTTGAATCCAATTAAACTGAAGATAAAACAATTTTTTTCATTCCAGTGCATTATACTTTTTATAACTCCATGAACTGCAGAGCTTCCAGTTCATTATATGTAACCATCAGATATTAAAGAAAAAACAAAACAAGAAGTCTGGAGCTAGCAGACCCTTCCCACAGATGAAACTGCATTCTCACATATTAAAACAAGCAGCAGTGAAATATTTTGCTATATGACATAGTGAGATTTCAAAAATTTCTCCAAGGTACAGCAATTTCATGTCTCAGATTTACTGCCCAAGCCTCTCTTTGGATTCATTATTTCCCCATCATTGAGAGTATGTTTACAAAGGCAGGTTGTTTGTGTTTTCCTCTCTCCCCAATGCAAAAGACAGCAAATTTAATAAGACTGCAAGCTAGAAAATGCTCTGTGGCAAAGCTGAGCCTCAATCCAAGGAAATAATACATCTGATGTACTGTAAATATGGCAAACTAAAAAATGTCAGTTTCATCTCTTCTCCCCATACACAATGGATTCTTCATTTAATAAACCCTGGCAAAATGCAGCTACAAAAGATGCTTTGCTTTACTGAGTCTGTACAGTGAATTACCTTAACTTCTCTGGTAGCTTACAAAGATAACAGGACTTCACATTGTCACCATCAGTATGCACATTTCAGAACATTTTTAGACATGCCTGGCGACGTCCCTGCCCATGAACCCTTTCACACCTCTCGGGGTCCTTCAGGGCTGCTCCCCATCAGCCTGGCTGCCAGTGCTTCCAGCACACACTGCTCTGCTCATTAGAAGGCACGGCTCACACCTTCCTGCTGCTCCAGCCAGCAGGAAAACAACTGGGCAGGAAGAAAAGGAGTAAGCTACACTCGTTTCAGGAGAGATTTGAATAGTTTATTTTGCCCAATCAAGAGCCCTTCAGCATAATGACACATTCATATACACATATATGAACATTTTTTTCTGAAACATTAATGTATAATACATTTTAAATTTAAAATACCAGCTGCACAGGTATTTTTATTTACAAAAATATTCCATACTTAATTTTTTAACTTCATTATGATGACATAATTCAGTCCAACTACATGTAAGTAAAATAACTCTATGCAATCTAACATAGTTGAGTTTGTAACAGTACAGTTTGCAGTTCATAAGAAACTATATTTGTAGACAGATGGATTTGCAACCCTACCTAAAAATGCATATTCCAGTAATCATCCTCAGAAGAGATAGTGGGGCTCAGCAAGACTTAACTGAAGAATAAGTTGCAATGAACAGAAGGGAAAAAGAAAACACACATGTACACACTAACATATACAGAAACAAGAACTGCTACACATCAAGCATGCTTACCCAGGAGTGGGCAATGTTAGAAAAATTTACGGATGTATTTTTTTCCCCCATGGTGCTGGTACAATGAAATAGCAGCATAACTAGAAAGCAGCATGTTTTCCTAGTTCTAACCACTACAGATAGCAGAGCTCAGGTCTAAAATAACACAGTACTGCTTATTTACAATTCTGTTTTAAAAGGGAATATTTAAAACATGTTCCCACCCCTCTCCCTTTCCATCACCTATTACTGAATGGTAGTGGTAATCCACATACAACTCCTTACATGTTTTCAACTGAAACAGTTTAACTTCTAGTTATTTGCCTTGTAATATGGAACTTAGTTAATAACAAAAGAAATACAAGTGTCAAAGTAACCTACAGCTGTAGGTTAGTTTGAACATTTCTAGGTGCACATGGAGATACTAAAAGAAATACTGATTGACATCTTTCATTTGATTGTTTGGTGTTTCTGCCTCATCTCCCTTCCTTTTTTTCACTTTTTAAAAATGAATGCCCACATCTTTAAACTTTGTAAGGTGTAAGAGAACCCAGAAACAGTGCCCTCATTGGACTTGAAGCAGTAATAAGGTATCAGTAATAAGGATATATAGCACATCTTTACAATGGGCTTAAGAAGAAGAAATTGGCCTGGGTTAGCTTTTCAATGAAAACTGCAGTAAAATTAACTGATTCACCTACACTACACCTTTTTTTTCCCATTTCTGTTCACTTCTACCCCTCAAACATCATTCATTTCTTTCTACAGAGTATTTGAAGATTTTATGGTAGTAGCAAAGTTATCAACATCCACCCAAAGAGATTCACATGAATTACCCAGGAAATTGGCTGGCATGAAGGAAGATTCAGCTGACGAGTTGCCCTTCTGCTTGGACAGGGAGGCAAGGCACTGCAGTCCTTCCCTCCCCCACCAGACTCTGTCTGCAGTCAGTGCCCACCCAGACCATGTTAAACCACGAGGAGAAAGCAGTGGGCACTTCAGCCACGGAATCTTAAGTTTGCCAACACGTTTCGGATACAAAAAAACCAACAAAACAAAGCCACATAAAACCCAACCCTGATTTACATGTAAAGAGCTGATGTGTAATCAAAATACACAGATTACTCAAAGAAAATGTTTATTGGATAAACCTCACTTCAGTTTTGGAGAATTTTAAAAGTCCAAGAAATAGAGCTGAAAAAAGTCTCTCATGTGTACCAGAAAAAAACCCAAACCATAGAAAACCTGTCAGCCATGGACTGCAGCTATTAACAAAACTTTTATATTAGGCTAGTTCCCTGTTTTCTTGCTCCATACTTGGAGAATTGTTTAAGAATGTTCATAAAGGGAGGTAAAAATAACTGATTATTTTCTGCAAAGCAAAATGGGATATTTGTTTTCATTGCTTAGTAATTGTATCATCTCGATATGAGATATGAATGTATTCATAAGCTTAAAACAACTTCTATGGATAATATACATACTTTAAGTACTTTGACTTAAAACTTGAACGTAAGTCTTTTTAAAATTAAAGGTAGAAGTGTACATATAAAAATTATTTAAAACTAAAAGTATATTCTTAAGCAGTATGTATAAATATAACAGATTTCTTTTGTATTATCTAGTAACAAATGTGAAAGTGTTGCAGTAATTTATAAACTGAATGCTGACACAGAATACGTGCCTTTCATTAGATTCTATATTGTATATACATATTTTGCTAAGAAAACACACATTCTAAATAAATCACATAATTAGCAAAGGTGCCTGAAAGTAATCTGTTCTAAAGTCTTTATTGAACATGTGTGTTTATATACAAATAATGAACCTGAACTGCACAAATGCAGAAACAAAATTAAGGAATAAAATACCATGATTGAATTAAAGTGCAGGAAAAATTCAAGTTTAAAAGTTCAGGTAAGATCAGTGCCATTAATTAAGCAAAAAATTAAAAAAAAAAAAAAAAAGACAAAAAAAACCACAAAAAAAGAAAACAAAAAACCCCCAAACCAAAAGTTCCCACCCCTCGAAAAAAACCCAAACCAAAACACCACCAAAAAAAAAACCAAAACAAAAAAAAACCCCAAATCAAACCACAAACCACAGAAAGGAAAATAAAAGGAAAACTAAAAGGAAAAAAAAGAAAATGAACTTGCTTCCAAAAATCCTCCTTTGGATGTAGCTTTCCAATATCACCTGCCATGCAAGTACCACCTCAGGCACGAGAACTTTGCATAAGACAGACAAGGAACACAGCTATATATTACTATACTTTATAACTGACTGTTTGCTGAAGAACAAATCACTGGAGATGCCTGTGGTGTAACACTTTTAGACTGATTTGGAATACAAACATATTTACACATACCAGGATTCAAAAGTTACGATTTGGCAGGACTAAGGTGAAGAAAAACTTCTTCAGTTTACAGTTCCTAATGAGACACACTACATATAAACAGATAGGTAGCAGCAGGTAGTTTCTTACTTTCATTTAAAAAAAAAGAGTAGTAGCTCAATTGTATTTTATAGTTTTCCAGACACTCTAAAAAATTTCACACAACTAAAATGCTAGTGAAAAAAACAGGGGTGCTTCCCCACAAGGATTTCAATTTACTTTGCTGTACAAAATGTGCACCACCAATAGCACAGTAAGATGCAATGATGTGTGTGATCACCTTCCTTCCACTGGGAAGGAAAAAGTAACATTTTAGACTAAAATTGTACATAGCCCCTTTTATTGACCAAGAACCATTTGTGTGTTTATCTCATGAGCAATCAAGTCATTAGCCTTTATGTCTAGAAGCATGCCCTGAACATAAGCAACAGAAGAGATTCAACTACGATAGATTCTGCAACACCAAATAAGCCACTACTCTTCTGGTACTGGCAGATGGTCTCTCATTGCCTCTTATTATTTTGCTTGCTGGTGGTTGTCAAATGTGTCTTGATGAGAAAGTTAAGTATGCTTTCCTTCCAAGCCAAGGTCATCTTCCATTGAACAATACCATAATTTGTTGAAGAACACTCTTGCAATCCTCTCCCCCAGAGCCTGACCAGATTAATTTCGCAGGATTCTGTTGCCCTGAAATGTAGTTTATCTTCACCAGGTCAAATCGTAATGAGTCATCTCAATTTATAAATGTGAGACAAGTAAGGGGACAAGTGTCAGCTAGGGCAGGTTTTTTTGGATGTGGTGTGGGTAGTGGTTTATCCAGTTTTTTTCTACCTGGATGTCTCACAAAAGGGTGTTAAATATGCATTAATTAGACACCAAAAAATAAATTAACCTGAAGAGGCAAATATTGCATGGCAAACTTAAGTAACTCAAGAAGACATTGTCTCAGTAGTTATGGAATAGAGCCATCAAGAAATCATAATACTGCTGTTTGAATTTTCACATTCTCATTTGTTAAGGACTTGGAACAGTGGGCATAGTAGGGCATGCCATCATACTGACACCACAATTCAATTGTCTTGTTAAATTAAATGTTGCTATAAATAAAGTGAGAAAATTTATCAGTTTGTGCTACAAAACCCAAGCATATTTGCCTCTCATTTAAGAATGATTTAAGAACCGTAAGTAACTTCAATATTTTGCATCCTTGAGGTGTTTTGTAAAGTTGCCTTATCTGTGTACCTGCAACATCACTTCACAATAAAAATATAACCAAGGTTTTGTGTTGGGAACATCCAGAAAGTTTGTGAAAAAAGTACACAAAATGCAATGCTTGGAGAAGCAAACCCAAGTGATTACTTTCAGACAATATAGACCTATCAGCTTCTAAGTACTCCCTTTTATAAAAAAACTCAGTCAGTAACTATTCTTACTTTGAGGAAAAAGGTCTAGAGGAATTTTTGAAATGCAAGCATTTATTTTAAGGAATCCTCTCTTCTAAAAAGAGCCCTGGCCATTCGCACTGACACAGCTTTTGTGCAGTAGCCATTCACAAGTTAGCTCAGCTGTATTATTTACCTCACTCAAACTGAACACAATTTCAGCAATTCCTAGAGTTTTTGTGCACACTTTACCATGGCTTACACCAAAAGCACTGCTTTAGAGACTAAATCCAGACTTTAGGACAACTGCCTTTAGTGCTGGGTGGGGCTGAGACAGGTACTTGTAAAATAGCTCTACTAGCAGAACTTAGAGATTTGCTAAACAACATACTGACAATTATTAAGTATTAGATGCTTGCTTGCCATTATTCATGCATCAGCACCTCCATGGTGTGTAAAACGTTGAAAACCTGAGTCCAAGGTTATCTGATTTCATAGTAAAGGACTAAAGGGGCATCTAGAACTTAAGTTTTGAGCAAAACTATCTCAGCTATTTTAATTAATGGCTGTAAAGATACATTCTGTTAAACATTTATAAAAACTCACAGCATGAATGGAACCCACAGCCAATTCTAAATGTTACACAACCTGAACCAGTAACTNATTCTTACCACAAGGAAGATGTTACCACATTTCACATTGCACGGCCATAACACAAATGAAAACTCCCAGCATGACACATTCCAGTCATATTATTCACTTGACTTTTTTAATGCAAAAATTACGTATTCTTTTGTTTTGCACGTCACAGAATATGATGTGAATACAAGAATACTAGATCAGGGGTCCAAGAAAAGACTATGCACAGGTCAACTATGTATACAATTTTCAATAAGAAATCTTCCAAGCTTCCAGCTTTTCAAATGAAAGAAGTGACAGCAAACTTCAACTCTTCTTCAACAATAATGGTAAATATAGTGAGTCCTAGAGAGGGTAATTGTAAGTCAGCTACTGTCCAGCAAGACAAACAACTTGATTCCAGCTCTTGGACCCCTGATTTATTGCCACTCCTTACAGGAGGGTATAACACTGGCAGCAATTACAATAGCACAAAAACTTTTGGCATATGAAATATTAACACAGGATTGACCCTGCATTGCCCCTACCCATCTCACCATGATTTCCCTTTACTCTCTTTTCCACATGTTCCAGTTACCTTCTCTGTTCCAACTTTATGCTAACCAACAGCTAAGAAACACTCAAGTGTTTTTTTTTGTTTGTATTTTGTGTGTTTCTTAGATATAAAGCTCCTCAGTTAAAGCCATGACTGAGGTAAAACTGTGTCATTTGTGCTAGGAAACAACAGTATCCGATAGCGAATACTCCTTTATATTTCAGCAGTCCTGCCAAAGTTAATGAAAAAACAAGATTTTTTTCATCAGGACAAAATTAAACAGATGTAATTGATGAGAGTCATCAGAATTGGTACCACTTCTTGTCTTTGTACTTCAACATCATCTAGAAAAACAAAAAAGCAATTTCTAATTACTGTTGCTATAACGAACCAATATGTATAATGACACAACAAATCTTATTTTTACAGAGCAGCATGAGAAAGAAGGATTTTAGCAAGGCTTCTCCAAGTTGCAACAACATTGCTGAACACTGAGGGTTTAGCATAATGAATTTTCTAACGTTAGCATCATTGCTGGTGATCTAGCACCAGAAAAAGACATTTTTGGGAGAATGGGGAGGTTGCACAAGAGTTTAGGGTGTGGGAAGAAATCGGGATGAAAATGGATGAGAATAGCCATTCTATGTAGTTACTGAGGATAAAAAACCAACTCGCATTCACAGGGTTTGCATACACCAGGACCTTTCTTAAGGACAGCAGGAATCTGACATAAAGCATTACTCATTAATTCAGCAACAATAAGTAATTTTTTCAGTAATGGGAATTGAGTTGCACATTTAGAAGCTTACAAGCCACTCCAGCAGACTGCATGCTCTAGACCAATGTGCACGAGACAAAGGTGTTTACATTAGTAGTTTATTTGGGAGTAACAAGTGATAGGTGAAAGGAAAGTATCCTTTATCAATGACACTGCATGCCCTTTAGACAGCTCTAACATGCCTTTGCAGAACTCAGTCACTTGCAGACCTTGCATTTGACAATCAGTTTCAAGTTCAGTTTGACATACTCACCTCGTGAGCGTGTTTGGAGAAAGAATCAGCACTGTAAAGCATAGCTGCAGCTTTTTCTTCCAGTTCTCCCAGTTTCTGTNTATTTAAATTTAAATTAAGTACTGTAAACATCTTTCTGTGAATTCCCAAAATAAGAACGAGAAATAATTTCATTTATTACAGATTCTGCTGTGACCCTCATGGTAAATATGGCTACTTTAAAGACATTCTCAGATGTCTTTTGAATTGTCATTGAACTCACTTTCAGNAGTTCACCAACTACACCAGATGCTGCTCCTTTGACGCCTTCAATACCCCCAGGTCCTGGAATATGCTGGGCAAGACTCCTTGATGCCTTCCCAGATGCTGATTCTCCAACTGGAGGCATTTGCGAAAAGTAGCAAATACAGAATAGTAAGTTTTTCTATCATTATTACATAAATATCACTGAGTGTAGTTTATAGAGAGGTGTCATTTATTGCATGGAGGCCAAACACCTGAATTGTAGGTATGACTATGAGCAACACTCACTACTCCAAATTAGTAGATGTACTACATTAAAACTGAGATATTCAAATGTATTTTCAAGCTTCCAGGCAGGTTATAAAACTGTAACCTCTTCACAGCTCAAGTGTGAAACTAAAATTCTCATGTTCATCAACAGAAATGTTAAAAAAACACTTCACCAGCACAATATAGCTTATTTCCTATGGAATGTGTTTTGAGTTCAACAGACAAAGCAGGATAATTTTGAAAATACAAGCTGTGGTTAGTTCTGGAAGTGCTTTGCTGGTATGTGAGCCAGGCAGCATGATTCCACCAGCAGAAGTTTCCTTTGATGGAAGTTCAGTTTTAGACACAGACACCTGACAATTAGGTGTCTATGCTGTCATCACTGTAAAAACCTTGCAAAAAAAAAGTGAAAAGACAGTATGGCTGTAAGAATAAATCAGCACAAAGGGTCAGCTGAACAGCTCCAGACCCCAGAGATGGCATTAATGGGCTGCATTTGCTCATAATGGAACATCAGCCACTCAGTTCAATCTAGACACATGATGTGCCAATCTCATGTAGAACTGTATACACTACAGAAATCTGAGTATTTGTTTTAAACAATAAAATATGGTTTAAGTATTTTCTTTTTTCTACCTCTAGGAAAAACAATATTAATTTGTTAAATATGTTCTGATGCAGTATTTCAA
>VZTN01036235.1:51818-79484 GCA_013400515.1 Erpornis zantholeuca | reverse complement strand
ATTCAAACAGGTACTATAAAGGTCAATTATCAAAGGATGTTTCCAATGAGGTCCCTAGTGCAAATAGAATTCATGTGTTTCCTTCCATGCAAGAACAGAAGCTACTACAGAGACCTGTATCCTGTGAGTATAACAGTGGCAAAACTGAAAGAAGGCTCTGACACACTAAATATACCTTTTATTAGAAAAAGAGTTTACCTTAAAACACGGCTTCCCCCAATCTGCAATATCAAAATGTTGTCTTTGGTTTAACTCTTGGAAGAAAGTTTTTTTGAGGAAAGTCTCAAAAAACATGATCACAGCCTGGGGCAAGGAGACTCAAAGAGGGTAAAGCTGCATTTTCCTCACACTCACTGGCAAAAAGTTAGGAAAGGAACAACAAGAAAAGTGACTGGCTTTTCCTCTCTCTTAATGGTTTTAATGAACAGTCAGAAAACATTTTTCTCTCACACCAGCTCAAAGTGCTGCTTTGTGACATTTGGATAATAATTGTTACTTTGATTGGGATAAGTACATAAAGAAGCTCGTTTTGAAAATTATTGCCTGCTTTTTCACTCTTTATATTAATATTTTCCTGAGCAATTTTTACTTCAACACTTATTTACTATTACTTCTATTTTCATCATAATTTTGTGAAGCACTAAAACTTCACTAAACACACCAACCCTTTCTCGCATATCAACCAAAAATTAATAAAAACATGCCAAAGGCAACTGCTTTTTAACTTCCATCCAGTTTCTCATTACCATTCCCCTTCTCATCTCTTCCTTCATTTGGATGCTTGGATCAGAGAGAGACTTGCTCCAAGGCTTACTTCATAGGTAACAGGCACTTGTTCATTTTAATGACTGTCACTTTCTCCACATGAATACAAGAAAAGCTTTACTCTTTAATTCAAATAATGGTCCAAACATTATGAAAATAAGTTACATGTAAAGTATTTCATGCTGGGCATGTAATGGGCTTGAGAACAGCACTTGATTTCAGTCCTGTTCACGATTCCTTCTGGCTGTCTGTTGGAAGATGCAATAGTCAGGGAGCACACGGTCATGTACCGAAAAGGTGAAGATGAAAATGCAGAAGGGCTAGGCCTGAATGAGGCTAAACCCAACGTTTTTTGACATTTCTCATAAAACTGGAACTTCTTAGGCCTGTGGCAAAATCAATGCCTCAGTGAAATCAACATCCCTGTCAGTTCTACTTTGAGTAGTTTCTCCAGATTCGTAAGGCTCTGGGGACATCCCAACTTCCATAGACTTTCATCTGTGACAGACCCTCCTGGCTCAGTTATCAAGACCCAGAGCTTCTGTTTTGCCTCATCAGATAGCATCTCATCAAAGATCAAATTTAGACTAACATTACACTCACAGTGCATCTATTGCCCTCTCAGTGTTGTGAGTGTGTATTTGTCTTAGCCCATATTTGTATTTTCATCAGGAGGTAGAATTAAGGGGGAAAAAGGATTCATTTTAACATTCACTACTGCATAAGATCTGTAGTGTCACGAAATGCTAGCTTAACATCAGCAAACACATGTAAAATGCCACTGAATATTCTTGTTCTGCTATTGCAGGATATTGTTATGCTAGCAATGACCTTTCATGGATTAGTATCAAATTAGTGTGGTGTTCTGGGAGCTGAATCACTGCTTGAGATTTGGAATCTAATAGCAAAATGATGGAAGTTAAATAATCTTGAGCTTCCATCCTGGATTAACTGCAAGAAGCCAAATGTGCTCCCTGTTTTCATCAAGCAAATGTTGTAGTTATGACTATCTGACAGTTTCACTCCAGCACAGTTATGGTCAGGGAGCCAGTTCCCTGGGAAATAGGGAGGAGTTTTGTGTTTCTTGCTACAAACCTGGGTTTTGCCCTGGTCTTCCAGAATGAGATTGTCCTAAGGCTTCCACCATCCAAGTGCCAGTGACCCAAGCCAGGTTCTCACTGTCCAAGCCAAACCTCACACTTGAACACCCTGTCCTCAGCCAAGCATAGAGACTGGCCTTACACCCTGCCTAGGGCTTAGCTTGCTAGCAACTCAGCATCAGCAGGAGAAAAACACAGGCAAATATTCACAGCTGTCCTAAAGATTCTCCTCAAGGTCTCTTCTTTCCCCCCACTTTGTTTTTTTGCTTTGCCTTGAGAGCTACCAGTTTTAGTTCTCCCTCATGAGACAGTTAGCAAGTAATATTTGAAAAAAAGTCACAGGGGCAAAAAACACCTAGCCAAACATAACTCTTTAATAAAGATTTGACCTGTGGATACATTAAGAACAAGAGTAAAGAAAGTGGAATATCTGTCTGTATTTTGCCCAGCTTCTAAGCAAACAGGTTATCAAGTAAGATTTTGAGAGCATCTAAGAGATATATGATCACACCACAAAATCTTGCCAAATTATGGTCATAAAAGTGTATCTTTGCATTCAGAGTGGGGCAGACACTCACCTGAGCAAGAATGTTGCATCTTTATTAGCAGAAATTCACTTTTTATCATCCATTGCACACCACCAATTTTCACTGTAAACAACCCTGAAAGGAAAGTTTAATCTCATTACTAGTTTCATTTCATGTTTCTTATAAGTTCAGGTACAAAAATTTTCAAGATATTTAATGCACAACCTTGTCTTTTTCATATAATTATAGTTGTTTCTCTCAGTCTTACCTCCAGTTCTACAGTCATATACCATCTATTTCTCCTTGTCAAGGTATTTCCATAGGGCTTAAGCAGGGCAGCAGAGAAGATATATAGAGCATGAAGTAAATTACAGGTTATTTTAATCTGCTCTCTCTAATGGCTAAAATATGATCTCTACAGAAGTGACAAAATTGTTTGATGTCACAGAACCATCCCTTTATTCACACTGTGTTTCACTGTTTATTTTCAGTGAGTTTAGGATGTTCGTACCAAGGATAAAACTCTCAAGCTGCTTGTGTACTCATATTTGGCAAGAATCACTGCTGGAAGACCCTGCAGCTTGCATGTTTGGCAGGTATTTACTGAAATTCCTCTCTATTAACCCAGCAGACATAACACATAAAATTTTATATTTTTAAAATCTTTTCCATTATTATTTCAACCCATCTGTTGTGCCACCTTATCCCTGCCCAAAAGGTTGATGCATCTCTGGCACAAATTCTGGTGGGAGTTGCTTGTCCCCCTGTGCTGTTCTTCCATTTTCCCAGTTGCACATCTCCATCTCAGCAGCAAGGCCAGGCAGAACAACCCCATCCTGCAGATGGTCACAGCTCTCCATGGCAGTGCAGAGCCACAGGATTAGAGCAGGGGACTGCAAGGCAATGTGGAGAAAGGGTGTTGCTCTTTTTTCAGTCTTAAACAAGAAATAACTCCATATCTGGAACGGACACCCAAGGAAGCAGAGAAGATACAGCAAGTCTCTGTCGGCAGCCTCACCATGCAGGATTAGCAAGAATGTGTGGGGTATGGGACTTCCCCAGGCTAAACCAGGGAGAGCTGCTAGAGCTGATCTGGCACCATTCTGAGTGAGTGGTTCAGTCACTTAAAGAAACACCATGAAAGACCTTGGCAAAATCAGGTTTAATATGAATTTGTGAAAATGCAACTCTCAGTGGCAAGGTTTAGTCTATTGCTTACTACACAGATGAAAGCATACAAAGGAAGATCAAATTAGAAGTAATTTGGAATGATCTACATGGAAGCCAGGAATGCAAAAAGGGTGAAAAGGATATGGAAGTAGATAAGGATGAAAAAGGGTTTATCAGTACTTAATCATTGGGTACTTTAACATTTACAAAGTGATTCATTGGGGTTTACTATAATTATAGCAATATCTCAAGATTTGAGATAGTAATATTCATAAATTCACACACACATGAAGGTAAAATGATGTATACACCTATTTCTATGTGTGTAAAGGTACCTATCAAAAATTACCCTTGGGTTCAGTGAAATACATCAAATGCCTTTGTTTTTCCCAACAGGTAAGGATTGCACCTTGAGGAGTGTGGAAATATGTGGGAGGATAAATATAAATTTAGGCCTCGTTTTCAGCAATGGTTCTTGCAAGCTTGAGAGTTTGTGATCTCTGGGAGGCATCCTGCTCAGAGAGAGGTGCTGGCACAGCCTGCTGCAGCCCAGGAGGGCTCAAAGGGCCTCTCTTACCATGGCTGCTTATAAGGTCGCAAGAAGATTGACTTTGCTTGTCAATAAGTTTCCATCCTGGCCATAACCCAAGTCAGTAACTACTAGGCTTTTCTCCCAAAGTGCAGCAACAATGGTGCTGTTCCACTAGGGCTAAAATTCCCAACGGTACTGTTCCACTTCCAGGCTGGAATTCAGGTAAATGGCTTACCAAGGCTATAAAGAATTGCTTATCCTTTGTTTCGCACCTCCATTGTGTCTGATGTTTCTGATTGTTCCCATCTCTACCATGCAAAATCTCCTGGTATGACCAGGGAGTGCCTCACAGCTCAACTTGGTAAGGCTTTTTAGGAGCTTCTGAGATCAGACCCAAGGAGAATCCCATCCACAGGTGTGGAATATGGTCATTGCTTGCTGGAAAAGCTTGGAGAGAAGGACATGTGCAGTGAGCAGTCATGCATGCCCAGAGGCTGTCAGGATGTACAGCTGGAAATCAGGTTTCTCATGTTGCCTTCTAGCCTACCCTTCTAATATATCTTGCCTAGAGCTTAATTTCTCTTTTTTTTTTTCTGTCTCATGTTCATTTTTACTGCTTTTCTGGTCTTGACCCTTTGTTTACTAGGTTTTCTTGAACCTGAAAGGTAACACCCTAGAATCTCTCTAAGTCTTTCTTTGCAGCAATTCTCTTATAACAATAGGAAACACATCAGCCTTTGCATTTTTTCAAAGTAGGGTTTGTTAATCGTGTTTTTCATAGAACTAACTGTTCAGTAATGTAGAAATGCAAGCATTTCAAATTTGGAAGGACACGTAAAGCAAATATATGAGCTCTGAAATTCTCAATCACTGCTTGCATTTTAATGTTTCATGATCTGCAGTATCAGGCACGGTATTTTTCAAAGTTATGTGTAATGAAGGTGACCTTTTCACTTCTCAGAAAAAAACCCCTAAATAATTAATTATCTGTCTGGTGCTAACATCAATAAACATAGTCATAATTTCTTGAGCTTTCTGACAGCAGTGGGGAAAAAGCATCACCTTTGGGTCTCATGAACTTTGCTGAAGCTGGCCTTCTTTGGATTTACAATGCTCTCTTGTGGCCAGATCAGGCCTCTACAAGATAATAATTTGCTGCCCTAAGATCTGTAGGTTTTTTGGCCAGTACAGTCATTATCAAATTGTCACGAAGTATTATGAATATCAAAATCTGTCAAAACAGATGTTTTAGAGAAGTGTGTTCTATCTTCTTTTTTTTTCCACCCCATTGGGAAAATTACCTGAGTTGTTCATTTATCAGAAACAGCCTCCAAATACTTAACTACCTGAAAACCTTGTAGAGAAAAGAAAAAGATTACTCCTATCACTGAAAAAAATAATTTGACTTTCTTATTCTTCATAATAATTTTTATCATGGATTTTTTAAGTCTATCATTCATAGGTTTTCACAGTATCACAGCATGGTTTGGGTTGGTTGTTCAAAGTCCAGTCCAGCTGGGCCTTGAACAGCTTCAGGGGTGGGGCACAATGTCTCTGAGCAGCCTGTTCCAGTGCTTCACCATCCTCACAGCAAAGAATTTCTTCCTTGTATCTGGTCTAAACCTACCTTCTTTTAGTTTAAAGCCATTACCTCATATCTTGTCACTGCATGTCCTTGTATAAAGTCCTTCTTCATCTTTCTTGTAGTACCTTTAGGTGCTGGAAGGCTGCTATAATGTTTCCCTGGAACCTGCTGCTCTCCAATGTGAATAATCCCAAGTCTCTCAGCCTGGTTTTGTAGGAGAGCTGCTCTAGCCCTCTGATCATTTTCATGGCTCTGAGTTCCCTCAGGATCCACAGATCTGTCTCATCAGGTCCCATGGACTTGTGCTCCTTCAAGCTCCTTACATGGTCTCAAACCTGATCTCCTACAATGGGACTCAATAAATTCAATAAAGTCCCTGCCTTTACCTTCTGTGACTTAGGGAATGTGGGTGGAGCATTTGCTGGTGAAGACTGAGGCAAAAAGTCATGGACTACCTCAGCCTTCTCCATGTGCCGGGTAACCAAGTCCCATATTTCCTTTTGGTGAGGGACCACATTTTGCCTGGTCTTCCTTCTTTCACCAACATACTTATAGAAGCTTTTCTTGTTGCACTCAACATCCCTGGCCAGATTTAACTCTATCAGGGTTTTAGCTTTCCTAACCTGATCCCTGGCTGCTAGAATTCCTTTGCATTCCTCCCAAGCTCCCTGCCCTTGCTTCTATCCTTTGAAGGCTTCCTTTTTGTGTTTTAGTTTGGCCAGGAGCTCCTTTTTCACTTACACAGGACTCCTGGCATTTTGCCTGGCTTCCTCTTTGTTGGGATGCATCACTCCTGATCTTGGAGATGATCCTTGAATGTTATCCAGCTTTCTTGGGCTCCTCTTCCATCCAGGGCTTTATTCCATGGTACTCTGCCAGGCAGATCCCTGAAGAGGCCAAAGTATGTTTTCCTGAAACCCAAGTTGCATCACCTGGTCTATCACTTTTCAGATATATCACTGTCTCCTTGAAAATAGTGCAGGCTCACTATCAAAAAATAAATATAACCTCGAACTGAGGAAAATCATCCATCTTTACAGATGCTCAGACCTACCTCCATGCTCCTCCACTTCAAGTGTGCACTGAGCAAGGTTTCCAGCCCTGCATTTCCTCGAGCAGTAAGGTGTGATACAAGAGTGCACGTGAGGCACACCCAGCAGGGCTGAGGGCAGATTGGTACCACAGACCCACACTCTGGTGACACTCATGTCCTCGTGACAAGACACAGCAGGGTTAGGCTCCATCCTGCAGTAGAGGCTGCTCTCATCCTCTTCACAGCCCCACCCAGCTCTTCCCAGTGCTCCCCTTTGGAGTTATCCCCTTTGGAGTCTCATTAATCTCAGGTGCAGAGAAGCGTGGGCAGTAAACTGCCATTGTGCTCCGGAACACACCCAAATCAAACCAATTGGTGGGAAATACCTTCTCTGTCCCTCTGCAATGGGGCAATACACTTAGGAAGAAAATGCTAAAGCCTGCAGAAGGGCAGTATCTCACCCAGCCTTCACTTCTGCCTAATTAAACATACACCGTAAAATCTTCCACGTGTACATCATACTAGCAAGAGCGCCTCAAGTTCTCAGAATCTTCCAAATTCATTGACTCACAGTCATCCACAGGCAAGAGACAAAATATGTTCAAATAGTCATTCGAATAGTGAAATATTTTAATTATAGAGGCATAACTTAAGAAGAATCTCTCAATTAAGCTATAATAACTTTGTATTTAACAGATTCCACATCACCCATAAGCTAGGAAAAAATATAGGCAAAGAAGTATGAAAAAAACCCAGAATAAAGAGTGGAAAAAACTGAACTGAACACCTAGTTTTTTCTAATTAGCATCTCTCACTGATTTGGGCATTTTACTTTTTAAAACATCTCATTTTATTTCACTGATTTTATTAGTGCTGTAAAGATAACTGCTCAAAGGAAACATAAAATGCAATATCAAGTGCAGTATTTAAGCCAGCTTCATATCCAGTTTTCAAAAAGAATATTCAAGGTCAAATTTTTTCTCTTCCTGGTGTTGTTCTCTTCATGCTAAATTTGGGTTGTCCTCCAAATATTTCAGAGTTTGTATATAACCTTGAGATTCTTACTTTCTCTTACTGTATAGGTAATTTTAGCATGACTGTTGAAGAGTTGGTGAATAATTGCCTTGGAAAATAAAGAAACAGAATAAACCCATATGAAGATTTTTCATTTTTACAGACACTAGTCAAATTACTAAATATAAAACAGAGAGTAAGACCTAAAATACTTCCTTGAGATTATTCTGTCTTTGGAGTACCAAACTCCTCCTTTTAAAGAGTTGATATACTTGTTTCAAAGACACTTTAACCTTCTACTAGCTTGAATACTTAAAAAACATGCTACAGAGTGTTAAGTGAAGAACATTAATTTTTTTTTTTAATAATTTATTGGTTAGCATTTTATAGCATCATTAAAATATTTCTTGTTATGTTACATGCTAAATATGCTCACATGTACTACATAACTTTAAACATCTTGAAATCTGAAGATATTATTATTAGCTCGGTGTAAGGAACTATGCACATAAATACCAGAAAGTAGATGAATGAAGCAGTTTAATTTTTTTTTTCTCTTAATGTCCTTATTTTTCAAGCTTCTGACAAGCCATAATTCATTTTTATCACAAAGACACAAGAATTATGTAATCACTTTTTATGCATACATATCATATCTGAGTTTGCATATCCTGTATTTTTTGCTTATAGTATACACAATTAAATTTGACAGATAGAACAAGTCCTAATGTGCTCAGTTCCTAAAATTTAAAGAAAAAAAAGTCAGCTAGTTGGATGAGAATGGCTTTCTTAGTACCTTCTCTGAAAGCATGAAGTTTGATCTCTCAAAAACACATCCAGAAATCCACTGCCAAGAGGAATGTTATGTAACTTCCAGCCATGGAAATGCTGTAGTTGGAACTCACTGCTTGTTTGACACCAGCAAAAGAAGCAAAGGAAGTAATCCTAAAAACCAGACTTCACCATTTTTGCTTTCCATGATGCTGCTTGCTTTTCCCTGGAGGCATTACATTTGTAAACTATTGCCGTGTCTGTGCCATTCATATGCCAATTCTTGGAACAGAGCAGTGAATTAATTAAGATTATGAGGTATTTTTAGGAGAAAGCTTACCAAAAAAATTGATTTTGCTGTATAAGCATGTTGAAATGTTGATATTACGTTAGATGAGCCACAGAAAATATTCCACTTCTAACATTTATACTAAAGTCTTTTAATACAGTGCTATCTCTCATATTCTTTTGGTGCAGGTGAGCCGATGCTCCTGTTGATGTCTTAAATGGCTACCTAGAAACAGAGACTAGACAGGAATAAAGGAATAAAGGAGGTATTTATTTGAAAGGCCTTCAGGTGCACACTCTGGGCTCCAGAGGGTCCTGCCTCAGTGGATCCCAAAATGGACAATGACAGGTCACGAGTTCTTCACACTTTGATATCAGCATAAATTCACCAAGCAGAACCCAGCCAGTGAGGGAATTTCCCCAAGCTCTCCCCCCTGTCCCCAAGATGATGGTTTACAGTTCTTGGGCCTAGGACAGTCTGGGTGTCCTTGAAGAGCAAGCCAGAGAGGCTTTGTTATGTCTATCTTAGCGTGAGAGAACAGCACTAAACAAGCTACAGGAAACTTCAGAGTTACACTAGCAGTACAGGATTTGAAAAATATAAAAGTTAAAACCTAAGGCATCACTGTCACATGCTGAAGCAGTTGTGAGCTTTAATATACTGAATCATCTTTTTGCCTCTAGTTTTGCAGAGGGCCTGTTCAGGTTTCTTTTTGATCTAGCTGAGGTAAAAAATGCACCCATATTTCTACACTTCTTATATTTCCTCTTGTTTTGTTCTTTTGGTATTCCTTTATCTCATTGTTAAAAACAAAATTGGTGGATAGCTTTCAAAGAACACTTTATGAAAGGCAGGAATATATCAACACTGGTATTAATGTGAGATAGCTGTAAGAGGCTCCATAGCACTTCAAACAAGAAAATTTCAGAAATAGGCAGTTTGTCTCTCTGGGCTAGAAGACCAATAAAATCGATGGGGTTTTAGGTTTGGGCTTTGATTTTGATTTTGGTTTTGTGGTGGTGTTTTTTTGGTTGGTTTTTGGTTGGGTTTTTTGGTTTTTTGGGGGGAAGGCAAGGCAACCAGAAGGGAATATATTAAATTGCAGTGCAAGAAATCCTGAGGTATCAGAGCCTGAGGGTTGATGCAGTGTGTTGAATACATTGCTATGCAGATAGTGTACAGCTGTGATGCCACCACACACAACCTGAAGACTTCATTGGAAAAAACGCTATAAAATATTACAAAATTCATACAATACTCTAATGAGCAAGGAAGGCCAGTCTTAGGCTCCACATTTTGTGGCCACAATATGTGCATTAAGCCAGTCTAACTCATCCTTTGATAACACCCTCTCTAGAGATCCTGGCAGAAAGCATGAGTGGGAACAGACTGCGAGTGCTATTTCACTTACACTATTACCAAGGAAATTGGAGCTTCAAAAACAAATTGCATCTATGCTCAAAAGCACAAAAGGACAAGGCCTCTTCCTGTGAGTTGTACAACCTTCAATCTTGTGGAAGAAGAGGATCACTCCTAAAACAGAAAAAACATTTGAGAGTTATTTGGCATTTCCTCAGCTTTACCCAGAGGTGTACTGACAGACCTCACTAAAGGTTGACAGTAAACCCAAATTTCTCTGTATCACAATGGAAGCTTAGAACAGTATTTGGAGGAGTACAAAATGAGAGCTAAGAAAAGATATTGAGCTTTAAATTACAGTTTCTGGCAACTCAATGTAGAGAAGTGATAGTTACACTAAACTACAGCTCTTTTACATTATACAGCTCTTTTTCCTTCAGAATTTTGGATAATGTTGTAGCAATAATATAAACCGATGAACATTTCCATTTTATATGTGTTTGCTTTTTAATATTAGTAGAATATACACTTGTCTTTTCTCAAAGCAGGAAGTCACACAGGCAGATAGAGAGCAAATCTAAGTTTTGGTCACCTCTCTGCATTGTAAATAATGGCAGAACTTTATGAGTGAATTAGGGATTTAAATCACGCAGATATTTTTGAGTAGCTTAAAAAATCTTTGTTTTTTCACCATTCTTTTACTAGTTTTATAAAAAAATTGTTCTAAATTTTATACATAAATATTTGACTGATAAACATGATTAATTTTTCTCTCCTATTGGAAGGAAGCTTAAAATGTAAAAAATTGATCCCAATAAATAGTAATTCAATAATAATAATAATTCCCTGGCCAGTGGGAAAGGCAGATATAAAAATACTGCTCTTAAAAATTTGCACATTTGTTTTGGATCTCTTCAAGGTTTTGCTCCAGAATGAAAGGCTTCCAAACAGAAAGTTACTTCTCTATAGTGAGCACATGGAAGGTATGACAATGTGAATGAAAAAACAAAATGCATCACTTCTGTATATCAATGCTAATGGATGAAGTATTTTATGAGTCATGAGTCTCTTCACACATATCAAACTGTTCTAAAGATTAACTGATTTTCCAAAGTTTAGGCAGAAGTTACTGTATATCAGAATCACAAGATAGTCATATGCTGGCAGATAGAGTCGTATCTTGCTTTCATAACATTAAATGCAGGATTCCAAACAGGACAAAGATCAGTTGCAAGAACTGATGAACTCTTTGTTTCATGGTCTTAAGTCTTATGAGATACCATTTGCAGGAAAAAAAATTTATTCTTTCTTTTTTTTTTTCTTCTTATTCTTGACAGATAGACACACATGAGTCTTTGCTGGAACTTTTAGGAAGCAATTTTGGTTTTTCTTTGAGCTTAGAATAAGTAAATCCAAAATAACTGCCAGGCATAGACACAGTGGCTATATTTTACAAAATTCATCCAATACACCCCTCTCCTACAGCAGCTTAGATATAGTCTCCTTCTCGTCTTTTATTACACTTCTAGGTTTAAAAAAAGTTGGATTTCCCAAGTGTGATGAGTCCCACAGACATTAAATGATTTGGAATTCATCCATGCCTGAGTACTCTGGGACTGCAAAATTCATTTCATGTAATGTAAAAGCTGAGACACGCAATTTATCTGAAATCAAGCTATTAACAATGTCATACACATCCCTTTTTTTTTGCCTTGGAAAGTTTCACATTTAAGGCCTGGTAAAAAAAGTCTTATTGCCAAAATCATATATAAACATAAGTTTATCACAGCTTAGCTATACACATGGAAGGGAAAGTTAGAGATATATTTACTTTCTTTACATTTGTCATTCTCTCTCTTTCTGAAGTCATAAATTAGACAGTCAGCTTTCTGAACACAGTTATTTTATTACAATGCTCATTTCCTACTTTTTTCAGTATTGTATACCTATGGGTTTCTTTAACATTGTAGTTTAAGTTATTCACTTTAATATCATGGGATATAAGCCTTTTAAATTTCTTTACATACTCCTTCCTTTGCTCTTACAATTTGTCATTGTTACCGTGTGCATCCTTCTACACTGCTCCATTTTCAATCATTATCTCCAGCCTTGTCATCTTTATTGTTTTGTGTACATTTTTCATTTGATATTGTGTCCCCATATCTTGTTAAAATCTCTTTTCCTTTAATTTAATTTTTGTTCTCTCCAATGTGATTTTATCCACCTCATTCATTTGTATTGTTGTGTTCTGTGTCATGCTGTCTTTTTCAGAGTCTGTTTTCACTTCCCTTCAGATTTTCATTTTTTTCAGATTCATTAACTAACCTTTCTGGTGAGGAGTGAAAATATCTATTTCAAAATGTACTTTTTGCCATTAAGTTAATCTTTTCCTTGGATTTTAAGAAAAAATATCCAGACTTTCATGTAAATTTCAAACCTAATATAATCTACAGCATACCATCGAAATTTCTGGGTTTAGTAGAAGTCTTAGAAAATTTCAAAAGGTACACTTTTTACAATTGGATGAAAGCAGGTCACTACATTTTAACAAAAGAGAGATGGGTAGCATATGTCTGTATATGCAAAGAGAGTTTATTACATAGCTGTCAATTTGACACTTTGAGAAAGCCCTTTTCCCTTCACAAACTGTGTACTAGCACCCTTAAGAAAAATCCAGCCCTTGAGAAGGAAGTGAAGCATAGGGATTTCTGCTGGCTGGGTGATGCTACGTGCTTCTCCTTGTGTTCTGCTTGTCTTCTCTTGGTCTACATCATTTTTGTGCAGATCAATGCAAAGCTGTGGGCTTTACATCCTAATCAGCATTAAATTGTTTCCTCTTTTCAAACATTGTTGGTGTGGCAAGATTATTGGAAGGGGTTTTGACATGTCTGTAGAACCTTTTCTTTTGGCGCAGAGGTGTTATTCTTTCTCACTGTGAAATGGCAAGATAAGTAATGTATGATAGGATACAAATGCTGCATACTCGTTTAGGTGAAAACCTTCCTCATGACACCTGGAGACATAATAATGGATGAAGAATAAGAAGCCACATAACACGAATATTTTATGGCAGACCTGAAAGGTAATGGTTCCAAAGATAATTCAATAAAAAATGAGGGAGTTAATTATCTGACTGTAAAAGAAGCAAAAGTTGTTTTTCCCTGGTGGTCTCCCTCCACACCCTCCCCACGCACTCTTCTTTGGCATTAGGCTCTCTGTTTTGCCAGTATTGTCCCCAGTGTGTCTATGTCACAGATCATAAGTGACAGAAATAGTGTAATTTGGCCAGGCCATACATGGCTGGAGGTACTTTCCTCCTCCTATTCACTGAAGGAGTGGCTTTCCGGAGGAAATCCCAACCTCAAGAGCATAAAGTGTAGGTTGAGTCTCCTTTATTCAAGACCATCTCTCTCTGATCATACATCTATACATGAACACCTCTAAGAGGCAGTTTGCCACAACATAAATGTGTTTCAGCAGAGTGAGTGGTTGCTGGATTTTGCTGTGTCTGCTTATGTTTGGTGATCAAATCTGCAGACCTTCAGCTTAACTTTCAAGGAGCCGTGGAGGGCATCTGTAATTTGTTATCAGAGATGGATGTGATTTTGTTCAGTGTTGGGTTCAGTGTTGCCTAGCAGACCATATTTTCATATCTTGACTACAACACGGGGTTTATTGAGCAAGTCTGTTTAACATTTTCTTCTTCTGTACCCATGTTGTGCTTGCAGAAAGGATATCTAGGAAGTTTTGAGTGGATATTCCTGAATTTCTGTGCTTCTATGAAATTAGACAGAAAAACTAAAATTCTGTAACAAGGAGATCAGTTTTAAAGATGTAGCTTGATACCACTAAAACTGGTTTAAGTAAGCCTATTTCAGTATGTGATGGAATTGCCAATAACTTTAGAAAAGTACTGATTCTAGCCCCAGTATTTGCATTTAGAGAGGACTTAAGGACCATAAATTTGCATCTGACCCTGTGAATACTGATTATATGATTCATCCAAGTTACTTCATTTTTGGAAACCATGCAATCTTTCATTGGAAGGAGGATGACAGGCTGTTTTCTGTCTTTCCCTGCCATGATTCTGTCTTTGTAGACTCATTAATAATCTTAAAACTAATTCTCATCTATATGCAGCTAACAAATGCACCTACATCAAAGTCATCCTTTAGAGCAGGGCTGCTGGTGAAGTCTGAGGGAAGTAGCATCCCGATGAGAATGTAGAATGTAACTCCATATATTATATTTTCTGTAGTGCCCTGAAACAAGAATATCTGACCATGACTAATCCATTTTCAAAGCCAGCATTGCCTATCGGACAGATTCTTCTTTTCTTTTAAAAGTAATATTTTAAGTGATGAAAAGGAGTATATCACTGTGACAGACACAAAAGGACTGACGTGATAAAGGAAATGCATTTGGTAGTCAAGGCATGGAGAAAGACCAAAACCTAAGCTGCAGATGACAAAAGGCAATGACTTGTCACATGTCATTCACCAAGAAAGTCCCTTTGATAACACAAGGAAAATAGATTATTCCATTCATTACACCTAGTGTTTTTCTATGGATTTACTCTGGGTTTCAAAATTAGAAGAAACAAAACAGCCCTCCTACATGATGAGAAGCTGAATGCAGGTAAGAAAAGGCCTTAAATAAGCGAACCCTAGGTGTTTCTCTCTAACAATGTGCATGGTCGACATGTTGCTTCCTGACTGTCTTATCAACCTTTACAAGGCTTATAGACAGGTAACAGCCCTGGTGGCTCTTCAGCTCTAATTGACCAGTGCCAGTCCGTTCCAAATCAGATGGCAAGGTTGGGATCTTTTTGTGAAGCATGGAAAAAACTCCAGAAATTAAATTCTATCAATCACAGAATTATAGAATCATGGAATTGTAAAAAGGTTTGGGTTGGCAGGGATCTTAAAGATCGTCTGGTTCCAACAGCACTGCTGTGAGCAAGGAACCTTCCACCACTCCATTACTCAGACCCCATCCAACCTGGTCTTGATGACCTCCAGGGAGAGGGAGTCTACAACCTTTCTGGGCAATCTGCTCCAGTGCCTCAACACTTCCCTATAGTGAAGAATTTCTTCTAAATAACTAACCCTAAACCTACCCTACTTCATCTTAAGGCCATTCCCCGCCTCCCTACATGACCTTCTGAAAAGTTCCCCTCCAGCTCTCTTACAGGCCCCTTTAGGTGTTGGACAGCTGCTGTAAGGTCTTTCCAAAGTCTTCTCTCCAGACTGAACAACCCCAACTCTCTCAGCTTATCTTCACAGGAGAGCTGCTGCAGCCCTCTGATGATTTTCATGGCCTTCCTCTGGACTTGCTCCAGGAGGTCAACATCTTGTGTGTTTTCAGGGCCTCAGATGGACACAGAATTCCAGGTGGGATCTCACAAAGGCAAAGTAGAAGGGCAGGACCACCTCCCTTGTCCTGATGGTCAAGCCCAGGACACGGTTGTCTTTCTGGTCTGCAAGCACATGTCAACAGGTCATGTCCAGCCTCTCATCCAGCAACCTCCAGTCCTTCTCCTCTGGGCTGCTCTAAGTCCGTTCTCCACCCAGCCCATATTTGTACTTGGGACAGTCCTGACCCAGGTGCAGGACTTTGCACTTGGCTTTTTTGAACTTCATGATGTTTGCACAGGCCCAGCTCTCAAGCCTGTCAGTGTCCTCCTGGATGGCATCCCTTCTATCCAGATTCCTTACAAGCTAGGCAGAAATAGTGCACAATAGCAGGGTCCTGATTCTGGCTGGGATAGGGTTAATATTCTGCTTAGTAGCTGGTACAGTGTTTTGGACTTAATATGAGAATCATGGTCCTTTAGCTGTTGCTAAGGAGTGCTTACACTAAGCCAAGGACTTTTCAGTTTCCTATGTTCTTCCCAAGAAATTCTGTGGTGCATCGCTTATGTGTCTCATGTTTTATTCCTCTCTTTCTTCTTTTCATTATTTTTATTAGTTTTTTACTTCACTCCATTTCAAGTAAAGTGAGTGAGCAGCTGTGTGGGACTTGCTGGCTGGGGTTAAACCACAGCCCCAGTGTCACTCCTCATGCCCCCTCCTCCACGACTCCCTCCCTCTCTCCCTGTGGGACAGGGAGGAGAATCAGAAACTTGTAAAACATGTGGGCTGAGGTAAGAACGGTTTGATACAATTGCTCACCCCTCACTAACCCACGCCCCTCCTGTCCACAAGCATAGATGAGCCACTCACAGCCAGCCCCCTCCTGGTCTATGCACTGAGTATAACATTCTGTAGTACAGAATATTCCTTTGGTTCAGGTCAGCTGTTCTGGCTGTCCTCCCTCCTGACTTCTTGTGCACCTGCTCGCTGGCAGAGCATGAGAAAATGAGAAACTGGAAAGTCCTTGGCTTAGGGTAAGCACTACTTAGCAACAGCTAAAACATCAGTGTGTTATCAACATTATTCTCATCCTGAATCCCAACCACAGCACTGTACCAGCTAGGAAGAAGAAATTAACTCTGTCCCAGCTGAAACCAGGAGAACGAGAATATGGAATATATTTGTCAGACACAGCAGAACACAGCAAGAAAATTTAATGTTATAAGAATTTATTACTCCAGCCCAGAGTCCTAGTCCCTAGTGTGGGCGTTGGCTCTGTAATAGGAAGATGCAGTGGTGTGGGCCATGGAGGCTCTCAGTCAGTTCCTGAGGAGTTCATGTGCTAACATAATATAGTTAAAACTTTCCTTTCCTGCTTAAAATGCCTTTTAATGTGATCCAGGGAACTGGAACAGCTCTTTCCTCTGATGAATGCCCTAGTTTACCTCTGATCCAGCACCGGCTATAACTACAAGTCTTGCAAGCCATCTCCACAGCTGATTTCTGAGCAGGAGAGGATAAATACTGTTCTTCTTCTGCTCTCCACAAATGAATGACAATGTTCTCTGCAAGGAGAACACCAGAAGTCACTTTCTTCAGCTGCTTCTTTCTTTCCCTCTCCACATACATACCCCCAAATGGGATTTTTTACAGGGAAGGTTTGATCAAGACAGCAAAAGGTAATAAGACACAGAATGAAAGTATTTTTTAGCTGAATCATGCCCTTAAACATTCAGCCTATGCATTAATCATTGAGTGACATCAAGGATTCACTTCAAAATTGGATCTGACTAGTGCACTTAATTTACCTACTGCACCAAACAGCTGTTCAGCTTCTGTTGAATTCAAAAGAAAATGTAATTAGTGCATGTTCACTGATGCTTCCTCATTACATTGCCAGCCCATATAGTTGGAACAGTTAATTACTGCAGAGACAAAGGCTTGACTTACCTGATATAGTACATGATTATTCATCATTGAATCATCTTTTCTTCTTCACTGGTAATTTTGTTAACATCCCTGACAGTGCTTAAGAGTGAATCCCCTTGATCTTTTGTGCTATTATGTCTTCTCAAATGCTACTCAAATTCTCTAGGTAGCTTAATTCTCTAGATTTTAACAAGACATGAGGTATCACATCAGTTGACACTGCATGTAACTGGAGAAATAACTTGATTACATGGATCATAGCAGAATGTGCTGTTCAGTCACTGCCCATCACAGCTGTCTTTGCACTTGGGGACTTTCCCAAGTGCAGGCAGACCAAAGGCCTGATGATGGAATACTTTCTTTCAGGGATGGCTTTAAAACAGTGCCGAGGAAAAGAAAGATTATTCCATAGTTACTCTTGCACCACTTGCAGATGGGTTTTTTTGCTGGCTTTGCTTGTGGCTTTTTAAATGGCCTCAGTACTAAAATGGCCTCAGTACCATTACTAAAATGGAGGTAGCTGACTTCCCATCCCTGCCTACCAGATGGGAGTCACAGGCTCCTCTCAGATGCAACCCCTTTTCTCAAAAGGAAGGTTTGTCTGCACCAAGTGTGAGTACTCTGCATTTTTTGGTGACCTCTAGGCTGGTGAGGGACAAGTTGCTCAATACAGCTGCCAGTCCTGGGTGTTTCTGCAGTGCACATGCAGATCAGCTGGGCTGTGCTGGTGTGGTAATGCACCATACTCCTCAGAAAGGCCAGATTTGGTGATTTACTGCTCATGTTTGCCATTATTGCCAGGCATATGCAAAACAGCCCTAAGCTGTCCTGCTGCATCCCTCTCCCATCACACTGCAGATATACCTGGCTTCTCTGACAAAGGAAGGTCACCTAGGTTGCTAAGGCAGGGTTTAGTAATTTGGGCAGCACTGCACATTCAATTGTCATCTTTTCATATGTGAAAGTTTGTAACCATTCACGGCAGAACAAAATGTAAAGAACCAAGGAAATGTATTAAAAAAGGTGTAAGACCATTTAGGGTAGAGAAGCTATGGAAAATTCTTAACAATGATGCTGAAAGAAAAGGAAATTTTTAAAAAGTGGGATGCTCAGGAGGAATCTGAAGGAACTAAAATACTGCTCGTAAAGCAATTCAGGTGGCAAAGGTCCTGTCCACAGCATTATGCTGGCACTTAGAAGTCAGAAAAATAGAATGGAGAGGACTTCTCTGCCACTTGAAAGAGACTCCATATTTTCCAAAGACTTTGCGTGATCTGAGAGATCAATAACTTGACATTTATTTGGTTTGCTCATTCCTTCTTCTCATGGGTATGCTCCTCTCTTTTCATATGATTCTACTACATGAAACATTATACATTGCACAAAGAATCCCCCAAAAAATGCTGCAAGAACAGTCCACAATCAGTAACCTGTACAGCAATATCTGATCTGCACATCAAACCCATATGGTAGCTGAGATGCATAGAGCAGCAGATATTTGCTTTTACATGCTATAGCACTCGGTCTGGCTTTCAGTGGGCTTTAGAGCTGCCTCAGTATCAGCTCATTTTAGTAGGGTTTTGTTTCGGTTTTGATTTTTTCTTTTTTAAGCTGCCTGAGACCACAAGGTTATTTTGGGGTACATAATTTCATTCCATAAGAAAAAATAATCAAGTGAGAAAAATCACCCCATGGAATGTAAGTAATTTGGCAGCCACTGCTGATGGGGGAAGAGATCAAGTCAAATTTAAGGCAAAGTTGCATTTCACCTCCTTAAGGATCAGCCTCTACAAACTGTTCAAGTCTCTAAAGAAGTATAAATTTCACTTCAAAGTAATCTATTCTGTTTGGGGACTAAAAAATTGGGTATTAGGCAATTTCAAAACAGGTAATTGCCTGAAATGAGCAATTTCTAGCCACTGGTATCGCCAGTATTATAACCCACATAAATATTGACTCATGTATTAAGAGTAATTAATGAGAAAACAAAACTGCAATAAAGGAAAGCAGAAGTGAAAGGCAATCCTCTTAGAGGCCCTGAAGGCCTCTCTTTTCTATGTTCTGTGTTTATTAATGCTCTAAACTGAATTTTGCAATGCACATTTTTTTTTGTTGATTGTAAAATTTCAGCAAAGCATTTCATAGTTATTTCAACTCATGAATTATGCAATAGCACCTGACAGGAGCAATTCATTCATGTCTCGGGAGGCAGAGGAAGGAAAACCTCAGCTCCAGCTCAAGGTTTTTTAGTGTTTTTTGTCCAGCGCACAATCTCTTAAAATAGTACCTCAGAGACACAGGGAAGATGTTGGCATGCTGGAGCAAGTCCAGAGGAGGAGCACGAGAAGTCATTCATTGTGCACTTCATGCTCACTCTGCCAAGGGGTAAGAAGATGTGCACAACAGGCACAGGAGCAGAATGGCCAAAGGGAGAAGCACACAGTAACATGGCACCACCTCTTGTTTCGGGGGGGAGGAAATGACACAGCCTTGACTGCTGGATTCCAGGCTGCACATTCCAGCTGCATCTCTCTCCTCCTCCTTCTCTTCCCTCCTGATCTACATCTGAATTTTCTTCCAGACTTCATTCCATTCCGAGGCACTACTAATACCCTCATTGATGTTGTCTGTGCTTTAAAGCAGTAGTCCTGAGACCTTCTTAGAGGACATGGGAATGTCATAAGCCTCATTTTAAAAATGAGAAACATCAGCTGGTACACAAACAGTAGTAATCTGCTGCAGAACAGGGACCTGTTCCTCAGCCTGATCAAACATGAAACTTTTCTCAAGATGAAGTGGATCAAGCCTCAACTATAGAGTTGCCTTTCATCTTGAAAACCTGCTGTTTGGACTCCTGTTCTATCACAAGTGAATAAGATGTAAGGTAATCTTTAAAGTCTTAAGGATGTGACTCTTCCAAGGTTCAAACAACTCTCCACTTGAAATACAGGCTATCCCATATAAAGAGCATTCCCACAAAATGCTGGCTTTCTTTAGTGAAATGTATCAGCCACAGAATGCTTGTTAGTTGTGATTTTGCAGCAGGCCACCTCCTCTTGCAAGTCTTTATTACTTCCACTTCAAAACATGTAAGCTGGTCATACTGGATACTCATTCTTCTTCCTGGTGCTGCTTAAAATATGGGACTCATCATTTTCTTCTTATCACCTGCCTCTATCATATCTGCTGTGAAGAGCAGTGGGATCTCTGGGATCAATAGTTGTTCCTCAGATGTCATGAGTATCTACATCTTCTTGAAGTCATTCACCAAGTACCTAGGGGTTTCTCAGTATCTGTGAGGCTAAGAGGATAGGAGGATAGCAATGGGTAAGAAGCTAGGACAAAACTGATACAAAATAAATTGAAATAGCTGCTTCATAATAGTGAATGAAGCTGCAACGAGGTTTTAAAGAACAGGGGTAGCAGTGGAAAAATTTATTACCTGAATTTAGGAATTCACTGCCTGATTTAGAAGTTTTGAAATAAAATCTAAGAAAATTACAGCATAAGTTGAGTAAAACATATCAACCAATTTTTTTTTCCCTGAACAGATACATATCAGGACATAATACAAAGTCCAATACATATAATTTGTTAGGAAGAAAAGAAGTTATAAAGAAATGTATATTTATTTATAAATATACATTTTCTTCTCATAAAAGTATGAGACACTAGAGAAAAATGTGTCTTGTTTAATATACCTGCATTCAATATCTTGGCAAATGTTTCTTTCAATGTAGAATCAGCCTGATTTCAGGAATACCAACTATGTCTGGATTATTAGATGAAACAGAGGCAAGGCATAGGATTGCAGATGTCTACACTGCTGCATTTTTAGCATTTTCCTAGCATGGCTTTGGACAATAAGCATTAGCATCCTCCCAGCTAAGGTCTAGACATCCTTCAGCATTTTGTAAGACTGTTTCTGACAGAGAGTTTAGCTATAGCCACCCTACTTTAGGCCAGTTTACACGTGAAGACATGAGTCAGGCTAAGCCTCAAGGCAGTCTCTAACCTCTTTCATGTAGAAACACATGTATCCCTATCTGTACATATACAATTCATCTGTGGCAGTGCAGTTTCTCAGTGTTCTTATCTATCTTATTCATGAACCCTACTGGCAGTGGTGAGTCCAGGAAAGGTCTGTTATTGCAGAGAATCTAAAATGTACAACTGACTAAGAATTTCATGAGAAAGAATTGGAGGAAAAGGCACTACCCCATAACACAGGCACTCCATGAGTCAAAATGTAATCTGAGCAGAGATAAGGGCAAATCCTCAGCAGCCTCAGCAGTGGGGAAAGCTGCTGAGATGCTGGTCAAACCACATCACCTGGTCACAGCTCTGGGGAAGAATGAGCAGTATTAAACAGAACAGGACTGCAGAGAAACACTGGTTTCATATCCCTAAAAAGGAAAAAAAAATTAAATACTGGTATCACAAAATTGAGATTGCTGCAATCTTCATGCAGTAGTGGAGGCATAAAAATTATGTCCCTAGAGACAGCCATTCACTGTGCACTTCATACCACCTTGCAGAGACCAACAGTGATGAAACACTAACCCAGCATGAGCGCTTCTAAACAGGAAGAACAGAAGTACATGAGCATTGACCTATTGCAGAAGAAATATTCAGGACCATGGAAAAGGATGCTAGAGAGACATATAATCAAAAATCCAGCTGATTCAAAAACTGGCCATACCAACACAGCTTTAATTGAACTTTGAGATCAGTGATGTATCCAGTTCTAGCCAATGCACAGGGACAGCTGCAGCTCACTCCCACCACAACCAAGAAGCAGCACAACATGAGTGTGAAGAAGTGTGGCTTTGAAGCCAGCTGTTAACACAGAAATTAAACAAACTAACAAACAAAGCTACTATTACTTGAAATGTGCAATAGTTGATGTAAAGGAGTTACCATTGCCACAAAACGTTGGTAAAGCAAGCCAGCAGTTTGTCTGAAATGATGTGTCTGATTGTCCACACCATCAAAGGAAAACAGTCCTTTGGTGCCCTCTCTAGCAGCCTCACAGAGATGTATTGTAAGGAGATCGACTCCTCCAGCACATGCTGTAGTCAGATGAAGGCTCTCACAAAAGCTAGTAAGAAAATCAAAGTGCAGACATCCCTCAGGTCTGGTGGAGCTGCTGAGGAAGGAAGTGGAGAGAGCAGAAAGCCCAGACACCCTCAAACTCATAGAAACCTGGGTTGGCAGCTGTGTTTTTTTCATTTTTGCAGTCTTTAGCATTTTTTATGATGGTGAAAAGCCCTCAAAAATGTCTTGGATGTTTGGGAAACCTCCAATCAGGGAATGCAGCCCTGCAAAGAAGTCACTGTGTGGTAATCCTAAAGATATACTGCTTGGTTTGTCTGGGGCTAAAAAGGTCTCTGGTTGCAATGTCGAAAATAGGTTCTGGCATGCTGAATCATCCAGTTCCCTGCAATCTTCCCAGGTACTGCTGAAGGAGAAGAAAAAAGGCTCCAGACATCAGCCTCCCCTCAGAGCTATTCCAGCGATAACAGATAAAGACAAAACAGGACTTTCAGACATCAGGCCTGTAGCTGGCAACTGTTATTGTCTAAGAAGATAGCAGAAGATACCACAGGATGTCTTTATCAAGCTTAACAGAACCAAGAGCAGAGTACTAGTCTGAATGCAAAGAAGCTGGTTCTCAGGAGGAGAGATCTGCACTGTCAGAAATCTTGGGTTCTGAGAACTTCCAAAAGGTCCTTGAGAATGACCAAGTTCTTGAAGTCAATGTAAGAAGTTATAAGAACAGCCAAGCACAGCATCTGCCTGCAATCCAGTGTATAAGCAATAGATGAGGGATTGAAGCATAGGCAATACAGATGGTGAACCAACCTTGTAGCACTGTTGTCCTTTTAAGCAGAGGGATTACAGAAGGTGCTTAGGCCTCAGGATGGAATAGAAGAGTAACACTGCAGAAAACACAGCAGCTCTCATCTTCTGTTGACACAGCAATGTGATTACTTTATACTGAAACAGAAATACTAACTCTCTGCTGCACAGGGCAACCTCAAAAGTCACACCAAGTGCCTGAGAGCATTTTCCAAATACTTCTTGAACTCTGTCAGGTTGGTGCTGTGACCACTTCCCTGGTGCCCAGCCACCCTCCAGGAAGAACCTGTTAACAATATGAAACCTAAACTTCCCCTGACACAACTTCAGGTCATTCCCTTGGGTCCTATCATTGGCCACCATAGAAAACAGATCAGTGCCTGACACTCTGCTTCCCCTCATGATGATGATGTAGGCTGTAATGAGCTATGCACAATACATGACAAATAAATGTGTAGAGAGGGCCCTGTGCAGACCTTGGAGCAGCCTTCCAGTGCCTAAGGGCAGCCTGCAAGAGAGAGATTTTTTTACAGGGACTTATAATAATAGAACAAGGGGGAAATGGCCTCAAACTAAAAAAGCGTGGGTTTAGATTAGATTTTAGGAAGAAATTTTTAATATAAAGTGGAAAAGGTTGCCTAAAGAGGTTGTGGATGGCCCCTCCGTGGAAGTATTCAAGAGCAGGCTGGATGGAGGTCTGAGCAACCTGGTCTAGTGGCAGGGGTCCCTGCCTATGGCAGAGGGTTTGGAATTAGATGGTTTTTAAGGTCCCTTCCAACACAAACCACCCTATGATCTGTGTTGGGTGCTCACACAAACACACACACAGACATGCATTTCCCAGAGCAGGAAATCGCCTATGATGCCTTCGTGTCTCACTTTGCTGTGGGCGATGAACAGCAACGATGAGAAGGTACACAGGGCATAGACGTCAGCCGTGCCAAGACCCGCGGACGCCGTTTGCCGTCTGGATGCCCCGTCCGTCTGTGGCCAGAGCCCCCATCAGCGGGCAGGGCCGGGCTGCATCCCGCTGCCGGCAGCAGCATCCCCGTTCCCCGGGCTGGCCACACGGTGGGGCGGCCGGCCCGGCGCTGGCTCGGGGAGCATCCCTGTCCCGGCTGTGCCCGGCAGGTGGCTCTTTCCCACCGCAGAACGCTCTGCGAGCCCTCGCTCCGCTCCCCGCGTCCCAAGGGCAGCGCTCTCGGGTCTTTTGTTCCTCGCACGGGTAACCCAGGGCCGCACTGGAAGGCCGGCGCTGCTTTCCGGGGTGCGATGGCTTGGGCTGGGGTGTAAGTCGCTTTTGGTGAAGCTTGTTACGGCAGGGTTGTATTCCTCGGACTCAAATCGCGTCTCAGTTCTGCCCGAGTAAATCTGAAATAGGTCAGCTGCAGCCAGCTGAGATAATGCAGATGGGAATGACAGGGGAATTTGGCCCATTGTTAAAACATCTTCATGTAGAAACAATGTAGGAAAATTGAACTATGACCAGGTTCCTTCATTATGGGCTAATTTGACTCTAAAATGACTCTTCTTAAGTCGGTGAAGCTGCACAGGTGTGAAGGAGAGTGCACGCAGAAGCTGAGGCTGTTTGAACTGCTTGATTCAAAAGGAACCATTTTGCATCTATTGATAAATGCAAGTTTATTTTAAGGGAAAATTATTTTCATATAGATATATAGAAAATATTGACAGGCTTAGGTCTTTAAGAGACACACTTCAAAGGGCCTTGACTTATTGGAAAGTTCAGGCTGAATCAGGCTTTTTGCTGTTCAATCACAGTCTCTTAAATACGCCTAAGCTCTGGCAAAGTTACTGATTTTAGAAAAAAAATTCTTTATTGGTGCAAAACATTCGAAGTGTGGAGTTATTTTACTTGACTGGGAAAAACCTTCCAAAATACACAGATTTACTGTGACCTTATTGAACTTGAAGCCTACAAGACTGGAGCTTGACATAACTTCATAACAGACCTTCGTTAAATTTGCTGCCATTTCTCCTGATAGTTCAGGTCAGCATTTGGAAAGATGAGCAAAATGTGAAAGAAAAGGTAATCTAAGGATTTGTTTCAAAATTTATTAAGGCATATATATTGTGGTGAGGGAAGAGAATACCTTTGCCTAATTGTTTTCCCACTGCTCTGTTAATTTTGAGGTTATTTCCCTCTGACATCCACTCTAATCACATTTGAAGTACTCCTCAGTTTCTAGTACTACTACACTTTTCCTGCTTCCGAAAGTCACACCATGTCTTTACTTTCCAGGATATATCAGCTGGCACTAAAGGGAAATATGAAAGCATAGGGTAACACTGGAGCTGAGTTGATATGTTCCACGTTTAACTGACTATTGAAAATCCACCTTTCTTTTTTCCATATTGACCATTTCACACTTTCCTTTGAAATGTAGGAGGCTCATGAATCGCAAGAGCTACGCTGTAGGTGTGAGTTACTTGAGCTTCTACCTCTTCCAGGATGAAGTCGTCACCTGCATCAATAAACCTCCAGAGCTATTTTTGGTAAGCTCCACTGGGCTCAGTGCCTCCTGGGGGTTCTTCCAAACCTCGCTGTGCTGCCTTCCATGGACTCCGTGGCAGTCAAAATGATTAAGAGTGCTGCCTGAGAAATATGGGAACAGTGATCCAACACAACTCATTTAATATTCTGAAACTATTTTTCTTGATTCTGCTGTGGTTTATCCAGATATTTAACATTTTCTGATTCCTTCTCTTGCTAGTGTTGATGCTTGGTAAGGACATTAATGTTGTCATGAGAAGAACTAAGCTATTGATGGCTTAACTTGGGTCCTTCTTCCCTATTTGATAATAAAAATAATTCTGGCACCCTTCAATTTCCGGAAAGCCAAATAATGATGTTGTTGCCCTTCTCAGAAAGCCTGACAAGGAAAGGACTTGGTGGAGCTGTCAGAAATGGGGAGACTAAAGTGAAACTCACAGTTTGTTATCTGTGCACAGGAACAAGTGGCCTGATGTAAGAAAAAAAAGGAAAAAAAAGGAAAAAAAAGCCATTTCTGTTGTAGGGTTGAAGCTCTGGTCCTAATCATTTAGTTGCTGCAAAGCACATGCCAAGGTTTCAGGCAGCAGAATTGCTTGGATCATTTCCTATGCACTTTGCAGAGTGGCAATTAGCAGCACAGTGGCATTAACAAGACAGCTTTACGTGAGCTTTCAAAGTACAAACATAAAGAATCCCTAAAAGACCAACTACTTGTAAAATGTGAGAGGGAAGCTGTAGGCCTGATTTTTCAGAGGTGGGTGCAAGGTTTTGCCCGCAGGCAGCGTGACCATCAATCAGAGCCACCCCCCACCCTCCACACCTCCCTGGCTCCTCCAGCAAGGGGAAACCTCCTGTCTTCTGCACTCGACCTTTGTGTTGCCTTTCCTGCATGGGGATGGATGCCACACGTCTCCAAGTGCCCTCTCATCCACATTTGCCGTAAACACCCAGAACACCTGTTTGCCCTGACTCACCCACTCCTCACGCAGACTCTCCCTTTTTTTGACAGCAGACCTCACTCAGGTAGTATGTGCAGCTAATATCCTTTCAGGACCATGTAATAACATGCCTTCTATCCAATTCCTAACATCCTTCAATCAGCTCAGCCAGTGGGCTAACTGCTTACGCTCCTGGGATTTATATAAGTGCAATTAACTTAAACTGCATCACTCCGGTGCTATGCTGCTGAAAATGCCCCGAGAGGGAGAACCTCACTGGTGAATCAGACCCTTTACTTTTAACAAACACACAAAAGGACAGATCCCGAGCCAGTGAAAATCTGCATGGCTCCATTCATTTCAACACACAAACTTAAACCAGCTCGAGGTCTGAATCACAGCTCATGTAACAGACTATTTAGATACAGACTAATGCCTCACATCCTGAAATGCAATGCTTTCCCAGAGCTGGCAGGAGACAGGGACTTGTCAGATGGAACAGAGCTGAGAGGGAAGCAGGACCACAAATGCAACCTTTCAAAAATGCTTTGTGGATTTTTTCATTTCTGCGGAGATGAGGAAAGTAACGGATTGTGTCTCTGCAAGCACTGCTCTTTCTTCTGGAAAAAGCCATCTCTGTTCCTTTTGCCCCAGCTGCAAAGCAAGTACCTGGAAAGTCCCTTTCTTTGCCACTTTCCCTTTCCTCCCATAGCCTGGGTATGTCCCCTGCCACTTGGAAATCCATATGGCACCTTTCACTGGCAGACACCAGAGTTAGATGCTGAACAGATGAATCTTTTTAATCAGTCCTTGAAAATGGCTAACTTTCCCTGCACTTGTTTTGGTATTCCCCAAGATTAAGAAGTCATGCAGCTTGACAAAGCACTTTGCTCTTGCATGTCTTAACAGACCCATCGTGCTTTTTT
>VZTN01036235.1:3943-51787 GCA_013400515.1 Erpornis zantholeuca | reverse complement strand
TTTTTTTTTTTTTTCCCTTCACATCTATTCCAACACCTGCTGCAAAAACGGGCTGGGGTGGTCTCTGTAAAACACCCTCCACAGCTCCTCCTAAGAGGAGAGAGAGAGCTCCAGTGTCACACCAGCACGGCATGCCGGTATGTGCCCAGGCAGGTGTAGGTAATGCACAGTGAGGGGGGGAAGGGGTGGGGAGGGCAAACCAAGAGTCAATCAGAGTGTAATTTGTGGTAGAAATCTACCAGTGTTCAGCTGTCCATATTTCCAAAATGCAAATATTTTAAAATTAAAAAACCTGTGACTAAATATCTCCTCTAAATCAATCTAGATAACCAGAACACTCTGTGGCACATTTAAGAGACTTTCATTTTAAATGAAATACATAACACAGATTATACCTTCATAAGAAATCAAGAGGTCCTAAAATATACTAATGGAGAAGGACATTTAAGAGACATTTAAATTACCCAGTCTATAATTTTGGGGGGTTGCTTATCTATGCATCTTTTAACTGCTTTGGATAATTAGGAAAATTTCCTTGGCAGTGTCCTAAGAGGATAGGCAAAATAGTGACATAACTACTCCCAAGGAAGGAAAGGTCGAGGTTTTGCATTCTGCAGATTTTTAAAGTAAAAGAGAAAGTATTCTTCATATGAAGAGTCTGAATCTGTATGCATATTATATAAAGACTATCACCATGCTCTGAAATATAATCCTTCCCAAGGCTTCTCCCTCTCCTTGAACTCCCTTGCAGTATCTGTCTGGTCCTTCTGCCTGGAAGGGAGCAAGTTAGGGAGGCAGGCTGCTCATCTCCAGCCTTTCCTGAGCACAACTATTCAAAGGCAGCTCCCAAATGGAGCAGGCACCCATTCAGCTCAAAGCCTTCCATTAGGTCTGCCGGCCAACTTTTTATCTTGTAGTGTCCTCTGTGTGTGTGTGTGTACACCTTCTGCCCTTAATGAACAGTTTGTCCCATTGTAATTCTCCTATCGAACATCTGGAAACCAGACTTAAAAGCAAAAGAAAAAGAGAAAGAAGAATAAAAAAAAGGGGGGGGGATGTGGGGGGAAGAAGAAAAAAGAAGTTTCAGTGCCTATGACTTATCCAGGTCTCTGTCAGAAAGTTAAAAAAAACCCAAAAACCAGCTGAATCAGTAAACTGACCTTTATTTTCAAGCGTTTTGTGCAATACAGTTTTGTAGACTGGAGTTCTATCAGAGCCACATCCCCCCGCTTCGGAGCAGGGTAACGCGCTCTGCTAGAGCTCGCTCCCCCGTTCACAGCTGTCTCCAGCGGGAGGAGCTGAAACCTGAACCAAACCCTCCGAGTGGGATTGGATCCCGCAGCCAGCAGCCCCAGAGCCCTCCCAGAAAAACAGCCTCTTTGGAAAAGTGCTTGAGAACATCCCGAAGCGATTGGAGGAGCGGAAAACCCTTCCCCCCTGCACCTGACTCGTGGGTATTTACAGCACTTTTCAAGGCGGCTCGGCACTGCCACTGCACAAGCGGGAGTGGATGGGCTGCGCGGGGCCGTAGGGACCGGGAGCGGCACCGATGCGCCCGCAGTGACACCGCGAGTGCTGCGCTGCGCCTCCCGGCACCGCCGCGCCCGCCCGCAGCCACAGACCGTCTGCCAGCAGCACAAACCCCGCGGCCAAAATGCCACGCTCCTTCCTGGTCAAGAAGCATTTCAATTCATCCAAGAAGCCGAATTACAGCGAGCTGGACACTCACACAGGTAACAAAACGAAATCTGCGGTGCCGCCGCGTCGCTTCTGAGGCTGCGGTCGTTGCGTGGCAGTGCTGAGGAGGGGTGGGATTGCTCTGCAGGCTGCAGGAGTTCGTTCATTGCTCGCTCTGTTTTCTCCTGCTTACAAGGAGGGAGTTTTGAGAAATATGTCAGTGCTGACCAGAATGAATCATGAAAGTTTGCTCACCCTCTTGAACCTAAGTTACTTAGAAGGGATTTGGAGTTTTCCTGTTCTGTATCTGTTGGTGGTGAAATTGAAACTTTTATTCAAATCCTCCAGGAAGTTTCACTGCTTCATTGTGTCAGGCTGCACAGATTTAGAAACAGCATGCCGCCTTGACGGGACTCTCCAACTGCAATTTGCCTGTTCAAGGGCACTGTCTTACCCATCAGAATATATGTATGAAACAGTGTTTTCTGAATCGCCCTTATATTGAGATTACCCTACTGCATGTTTCATTTATGCAGCTTTTAATCCTCAAAGCGTTAATTTTGCTGCTTTTTGATATACTTTTCGGTTCTCTTACCTTAAAATGTTTTTCTTTCTCCAGTGATTATATCCCCATACCTGTACGAAAGCTATCCAGTCCCTATCATACCACAGCCAGAGATCCTGAGCTCAGTAGCTTACAATCCCATTACTGTGTGGACTACAACTGGGCTGCTACCGTCTCCATTACCCAATGACCTCTCTCCACTTTCTGGATACCCCTCATCTTTGGGAAGAGTCAGCCCACCTCCACCTTCTGACACCTCCTCCAAAGATCACAGTGGTTCAGAGAGCCCCATTAGCGATGAAGAAGAGAGAATCCAGTCAAAGCTTTCAGACCCTCATGCAATCGAAGCTGAAAAGTTCCAGTGCAGTTTGTGCAACAAGACCTATTCAACTTTCTCTGGGTTGGCCAAGCATAAGCAGCTGCACTGTGATGCCCAGTCTAGGAAATCGTTCAGCTGCAAGTACTGTGACAAGGAGTACGTCAGCCTGGGAGCGCTTAAGATGCACATCAGGACCCACACACTACCTTGTGTCTGCAAGATCTGCGGCAAGGCTTTCTCTAGACCCTGGCTACTTCAAGGACACATTAGAACTCACACTGGTAAGAGCAAGAATTACATTTGCAGTTTCTTGTTGCTATAACACCGGGATGCCTTCTTGCTGTTTTTCTCCACAGGCGGAAAAACCAGCAGCATTTCTTAACTAACCTTGAAATGCATCCACAGAATTTCAAATGAATCATTAAAAGGCCAAATTCTCCCTCTTGCAGGGAGAGAGGGGAAGGTGGGAGGGGGTTTAGCATGGTCTCGTTACTGCAGGCCAGATACTGGCATAAATCAGCATTGCCCCATTGATAATTTTAGGATGGTTTAGCCCATTTCCACTAGCCAAAGATTTTCCTTTAAGGATTTTATGTTAACTTTCAGGCTTTGGAAATTTCTAAGTTTGAGAAAGCTCTAGCTGACTCTGAAATCAGGCAGCAAAAAACAGGCAATGCATGAGGGGCTGCTTTCTGACTCCTTAGCTGACTCTGAAATCAGGCAGCAAAAAACAGGCAATGCGTGAGGGGCTGCTTTCTGTCTCCTTAAGCAGCTGGTAAGTTTTGCAGGCGCTATCTCAAGTCCTTAAGAACTAGAAACACATCATCAGCAAAGTGGCTGGGTTTTTTTTCCTATTGAGGCAAAAACTGGGGTTTGAGTATAATGCTGGGTACAAGGTAATATCTGCACAGCTGTTTGCTGCTTTTCAGTCAAAGCCCTTGTTCCCAGTAATTCACACAGCACTAAGCAGAAAATGTTCTATGAAAATATTTGAAAATGTTGGGAGGAGCCCAGTCTAAAAGTACTGCATGCACCTGTAGATGCAGAAGGTGTCAGCAGCTTGTCTTCAGAGACTGCACTTAACAGCATATTCTCAATAGACTGGGGTTCTGCAAATACAGTCAGCAGTGCTGAAAGCTGCTGTATCTGTGGCCTGATTAAGTTTTTATTAGGCTTTTTTTTTACTTATAACAGGTAATTTCTGTTTGTTCATTTGCTTCTTAGGATAAAAGTGGGTTTGACCTGTCCCAAATATGTGCTCTTTTTTTTAAAAAAAGCTTTATCCTATTTTCTCTTGATGTTTCCTTTGTAGGAGAGAAGCCGTTCTCCTGTCCTCACTGCAACCGGGCTTTTGCAGACAGATCCAATCTAAGGGCTCATCTGCAGACCCACTCGGATGTGAAGAAATACCAGTGCAAAAATTGCTCCAAAACTTTCTCCAGAATGTCTCTTCTGCACAAACACGAGGAATCTGGCTGCTGTGTAGCACACTGAGTCATGCAGTCAATGTTTACCTGGACTCGATGCATTTCTCCACTTCTGTTCCAAATGATAAGTGGAAATCCAAAGGCGTTTTCTCGTCTACTTTTCAGCCAAAAAAAAAAAAAACCAAACCAAAAAACAAAGAAACCAAACTAACAACCCAAAATATCACCAAACAAGCAAACAAATAAACTAGTGGAAGAACTTAGAATGTCAGTAGAAATGAGCTTTAAGTAGTTTCTGTTCTGCCATACATTTGCATTCTTAAGTGCGAATTCTGAAATAGGGGGAAAGACGCCATGCATGACATTTCAAGTAGATCTAAAGGAAGCAGCATTAGCAGCTTTCTTTATAGATGAAGCCAAATGTAGGTTGTCTTTTCTTGCTTAGAAAAGGCTTCAAAGTTAACAATACATTCCTGCCAAGCCATTTCAACCAAAGAAACAGTATTTTAAGTGGGAATTTTAATGAAAATACTACCCAAGTGAGTTTTGCTAGACACCATTTATCTCAGGTGCCTTAAAAAGTATTCCAAGTTTACCTTAGTAAATGTTTAATATTATTCATTGCTGTGTTTTTTTATTTTATTTTATTAGAAGCCAAGGCCTTCATTAATGACCTAAAATGCTTTAAAACTGCGTAACTAAAAGAGGGAAAAAAGTATAAGAGAATGTAAGAAAAAATTAAAAGCCACAAATTAACTGCATGTGCCTTAAAAAATAAATTAAAAAAAAAAAGATGATACTGTAGCTTCAAACATTCCTGGTGCATGCTTGACCATCTTTTAATATGGAATAGTTCCTCTAAACTTCATTTTTGTTTTAAAAAACGGGAATAAGTGCAAGAGAGGGGATCCATGGGAGTTTTACAATTCTTTTTTTTAAATGCACAAAGGAAATGCAATATTTTCAGCATTACCCCTCCAAGTGCCTTTTTTATTGATGATTTTGTAAAGTATGTGGACATAATGTAAATATTTTTATTTTTATATGATTGAATGTGTTATGAATGAAAGCAAATTGTTGCCCATAGCAGCATCTATAGATAACTTGAAGAAAGTGTGAAGTGAAATTGATGTTGTTTTCTAGCCACTTTTTTACAATAAACATTTTTAAGTAAGATTTCTGTTGTTTGTTCTAATTAAAGAAAACAACTGTGTGTGTGCTTTGGAACATAGAAAAATGTGAATGTCTCTACATGACCAAATGAAGATAGAATTTCACATCTGAAATTGTGAAGACTTACTCCACAAGTTCTATACATTAGAAAGGAATATATACATTGCATTTTAAAAGACTTTAAACCATACAATGCATTTTTCTAGTCACTGCTTTAAAACACTTGCTTTTCTGCTACTTACAACATTATGACAACGTTGTGGAATATATTTTATCAAAAACATTTAAGAGCAACTTTTTTCTTGCATTTTAAGAGATGAAAGGATGCTATTAGAGAGGCCTGATAGTACTTTTCATGAGACTCACATCAGGGAATCTGGGCCTGATCCAAAGTTCATTAAAGTCAGTGGAGCCTTACAGGAGTTCAGCAATGTTTGCATGATGCTCTTTTAAAGTAGTAGTCAAGTTACAGTATAATATACTTCATATGGCAATTTCTAGATGGTTAAATATATTTTATTAAAATGTTTTACGTATCAGAGCTGTCAGGTGAATGCACTGTGACTGTATATCAGCTAATATATCACAGGAAAGAAATTATTCTGTAATAAAAAATAGAAATCTTTTTTCTTCAGGTGACTTGACTAAGGAGTCCAAGATCTTAACTACATAAAAGTATTACGACATCAACAAGTCATGTCTCATCATTACTGAGTGGTGTGAATCAACACCATTTTCCACTTTTAGCAAAGTACAATGCTAGGGAACAGACAAGCACCAGTTGGCATCCAGTCTGAAGACCCCTATGTCTATACTAGGATACCAACAGGAACAAGTAATAGCAAAAATAAAATTCTAGCAATTTACCAAGAATTTTACTGCTGTGTAAACTCACAAAGTGAACATTTCTTGAATAAAAGTATGTTTCAGCAAAATAATGCATTCGATCATAAGTGCCTTCTGTCTCCTCCAGCAGAGTTCTGGAGGAGGGCTTCAGCAGGACTGCACTGGAGTAATGCAGGCAATAGGCAGAAGTTTTGCACCTTTTCTCCACAGAAAGCATGATACTGAAAAAATGAAGCTTTCATATTCTCCAAGCATCTTCTGACAAAATCTCAGAGCTATAACAATGATTCCCTAGAAGCTGCTAGATTTTTTTTCAGGAAATAGCTGCAGAGTTCAAGAAAGATAAGGTTAGTGGGAATTTGTGAGGTAACATTTCAAAATGAACACATGAAGGCATCAAATACCCTTGAAAAGTTTCATGTGGTTACTCTATTGATTTGCACTTCCATGTCATTCGCTTTGAAGTCTGTAGGCTCCAGCAGCTCTTTGTGCAGCTCCTTCTTCCCAGAGCAAAGTTTACTGGAGTATGAGCAAAGCTCCAGCAGTCAACAGCTATTTGCACTGTTCTAGGTTTGCTCTCCTGTGTTGTGCCACAAAGACTTTTCCATTGTTTTAATTCACACTCTCTATGCCCATAGTAAATTAAATAGCATAAGAGCTTGATTTCTTGAGTGAGTAGAAATGCTACTGCTGTCCTCAAGGGAAATCAGATGAAAACTTCATCAAAATACAGTATGCTAAACCAAACACAAGTGGAACTGGTCTGATTTGGAGATGACAATTAAGATATGCTACTTTGCATGCCTGTAACACCTGTACTCATAAAACACAAAGATGGGAAAGGCTAGAAGCTCTTTTGGCTCATCTCTCTAATTGAAACAGAGCACTCTATCACAGATCCCTACCTCTCTGTCCAGTTGCAGCATAACCTTCCCAAGCAGCTAAATTTCTCTGCTTTTCCTGTGTGACTGCTTTCTATTCCCTGTCAAGATAGTTCTTCAAAACTTATTCCATTAACAGTTTTACTTCATTACCTTAGAAATGCCCTTCTGCACCTGCACAAGCTATTTATCAATGTAAATTGAATTCTGTTCTGAGCTGCTGGTTGATGACTCCTATGACTTTCTCATGGATAGAAAAGTTCCCTCCATGGTCATGCTACCCATGGAATCTCTTTGGCCGTTGCAATTTTTCTCACAATAATGTCTTACTCTATATCCAAATAATCTTTTTAAACTTTTGCAATATTTTTTACAAAAATGTGGTCCTTGTACTCTGAATGTCTTCGCTGTTCATTTCTGAAATCTATCTTTTTCTTTTTTTTTTTTTTTTTTCCCAGAATGAAGTCCAGATCCTTCCTTTAGGGCGTTCTGTCAATTTACTTTCAATGTTCTTTACCTGTGCAGAGAACAGCGGAGCCACCTCAGAACTTGTGAAGTTAAGAGTTAAATATATTAATTTCTCAAGGTTGAAGGCAATAATTGATTCACTTTGGTTTCCATGTCTCTCTTCCCTTGCTTCTGTTTGGGCATGCTTTTCACTTCAGAGGCTGCAGAATGAAGGAAGATGTGCATGGAATGAAGGCAGAACAAAGTACACTTTTAGGCTCAAAGCACTGCAATTACCCTACCGTGTAATGCAGTTAGGAAAAGCAGGTTATACACTCACCAAAGGGTTAAAAAGGGTTAAACCATGAAATCTTTCTTCTTTATTTTGCTCTATTATTTGGATTATTATAGTTCCTGTTATCATAAAGCCAACACAGGGCGTATTACTCTAAGCTCCATAAATCACGTAAAAATGAAGCACCATAAAGACCCCATAGTTTCAATTAAAAAGAAAAAAATGGGAAATCTGGTAATTTAATTCTGATGTCTTGTGCTACAGGTGACTTCCCCTGCCACAAAATAAATCAATATTTAATTTGAAAACACATTTTTATTTTTGAATAAAACATTTTCAATTATGACTATTACTGCTTTGGAAATAATGGGTTTTACCAGCTGTCCCAAGTGTTTGGTTATGTCTCACTTTAAAGTAGATGTTCTAAAAGTTAGATTATATGAATTGTAACTCTGGTTCACAGAAATATGAGGAGTGGAAGGCGAGAAGAGCACTCCCACCTGCATATATTGTAGTATCAAATGATAGCTGCAAGAAATAAGAACAGATTGTCCAAGTGAATCCCAGTTCATGGAATGATTGAGGTGGGAAGGCACCTCTGCATATTGACCAGTCCAATCCCCCTGCTCAAAGCAGTGTCAGGAGAGCAGTTTACCCAAGGCTGTGTTCAGATGAGGTTTTGATATCCCAAATAATGGAGACTTCACAACCTCTCTGGGCAACCTGTGCCAGAGTTCAGACATACTTAGAGTATAAAAGGTTTTTTCCTTGCATTTAAATGGAATTTTCTGTATTTCTGATGGTATACCCTGTCTCTCGTCCTGTCACTGGGCAACACTAAGATTCTGACTGTCTTCACTCCTTTACATCACGAATTTATACACATTAATAAGACCTGATGAGCTTTTCCTTTACAAGCTGTCTCAGTGACTCCAATAGGAGAGATGCTCCAGTCTCTTAATTACCTTTTTGGTCCTTCACTGGACTCTGGTATTCTCATGTCAGCCTTATACTGGTGAGCCCAGAACTGGACATAGTGCTGCAGATGGGTGGCACCAGTGCTGAGCTGAGGTGGAAATACCATTCAGTTTCTGATGGGAGACTGACAAGAACAGCCATAGCAGTAGAAAATAAACAAAATGTTTGTGGGAACAGCCACAGCAATAGAAAAGAAAAAAAATTATGCTTGCGTCCTCTGTTGCTTCTTCCCAAAAGTTTTCATTTATTCTAAATACATACAAAGTCCTCAGTAACCTTGAAGACCGTGGAGAATGGGACTGTGTTTTCCAGGGACAGCAAGTGTTGCCCTGTATTGTTGCAGACTGCAGCATAAGGGTCCCTCAGCCAAACCAGATTAGAGATTTTAAAAAAAACAAAACAAATTGACAAGTGCATAATGGTGCTGTTTTTACATGTTTGGCAGTCTGGTCATCTTGTTCCTCTTCACTTACCTTTCCAATACTTCAGGAATGCCATCCAAACCAATGGGGTTTTTCTCTTCTGATTCACTCACCATTTTGGGTACAAAAGCATAAGTATGTGCTCATTCATGGCCCTCCTTCTTTTGTTCTCCCCACATCTCTGCAAGAAAAAAGTTCTGCAATACTTTGTTTCTGTTACATCTGTCACCCTTTTACCTGGGTACTGAATATTCACCTCTCTTGTTTGTGTGCTTCTCTGGTCTGCTGTCCAGTGCATACACTATGTAGCTGCGAGGACGAAGGTCACAGGCAGCCCTTGCTAAGGAATAAAAGGCCTTTTATATCTTTCAGTTAAATTTGTTTTGTCAAAAGAAGACATGGAAAACAGGAATCACATGAATACCAGCTCAAATTCACATGTTTCCAATATTTTTAGTAGCCTTCATTCTATAAACTTGAACAAGCCACTGAGGTACATGCAGATATTCACACTTTTTTTTCACGCAAATAGATATAGAGCTGCACATTCAAACACACAAATCCTTTCACTGCAGACCTATAGATATAGAGCTGCACATTCAAACACACAAATCCTTTCACTGCAGACCTATAGATATAGAGCTGCACATTCAAACACACAAATCCTTTCACTGCAGACCTGGCTTGGGGGATCTACTTCAGAAAATCCCTCAGACAGGTCCCTCATTTTGTTGCTAGAGCACCCCTCCATTTAAAAAGTGGATTCAAATTCAAACACAAGGGTGCTGTCTAGCAGGACAAAGTCAGAGGAGGGTGTCCTTCAAGCTGTTTATCCATCCACTTGGCACAGGAATGACTGAGAATGCCACACATTCTGGATCACAATACTTTCCTAGAAGTTTATCTTTATATTACTTATCCTATTAAAAAGAACCTTTTCCTACCCAAGTGAGACTACAGAAAGCCATTCTTCACTTTGCAAAGCCCCTAGGTTCTCCTGACCTCTCATGTGTTAGCCCCTTCTGTTACTGCTTTCTCTGCCTAAAAGAGGAATCATCTCCTTCCCAGATGTGTCTAACAGCAGGTCAGAGTCAGGGGATCATGGATCTTTTAATACCAGAGAGATGAGGGCATTGCCATGGCCTCTAAGCAGCCCTGGACGTGGGTATAAACAACAAATTCATGTTCCATGCTGGGCCATCAAATAGCAGCAGCCCCTGACTGCCACCTCTCTGCACCTTTTCAAAGGCATGAGCTGGGAATGCAGGAGCTTGGCCTGGGAGATCCCTCTCAGAGAAGTGCCTGCATTTCACTGAGAGCTGTGGGCTCGCAGTACATGCTCTGAACCCCAGAGTAGCATCAGGCGTCTGCTAAGGCACTAATAAGAAGCAGTTAAAGTATAAAGTTGCACTGCAATTAGCTCAGAATTTGCACATGTCCCTAAACCAAAGAAAATTCCTTTGAATGTAACCTGCCCTCTCATGTGGGCTGGCAGATCATCCACAGCTGACAATGAATAAAGAGTTAGAAGAATGAAAAGTGACAGTTATTAAGTAACTCCAGTAAAAATTGAATGAAAAACAATCAGCAACTCAAAGAAATAATACTTTGCATAAAAGACTAGTAAAAATCCCCCCATCTCAGTAAAAGCTTCATTGTATTTGGCATTAAGTCATTAATTTTTTACATTTTTAAGCATTATAAAAAGATATTTTGCAAGACAGTTCACCAAGATTTATAGCAAAGTATTCACTATTCATCTGTAATACATGAAACCAGGCCAGGTTGCTATGTCCTGAGGAAATTAAAAAAATAATCTTGTGACTCGTGATGGACATTTTGTGGTGTTTGTAAAACAGCTTGGCATCTCAACCCAGATCCTAACTAGTTTTGACTGAGCAAGGCAAACCCAAAAACAGTCAGGATTTTTGGACAGCTCTCACTTACTGACAGAAAAATATTTTTTTATTTGGAAAATGGCTTTGCTGCTTCTAGGTAGTTTCAAGAAATTACTCCACCCCTTTTCTCTGTCCCCATTTTCCCAACTCTTGGCAGAAAAAAATTAGTTGTGATGGCCGATACTTTTATTTCCCAGAGGTTTGAAAGTCACAGCTGTAGTTTGGTGATCACAGCAGGTGACTGAGAGCTGCTTCTGAATATTTGAACCCAAATGCTTTGTCAGTCCACAGACAAATATGTCCCTGGCTGGACAACAGGGCTTCTGGGAACCAGGATAAGACAAAAAAGGGTCCCAGGGACTGTTGAAATGTCAACCTTCAATAGGAGGACATGGAAGTTTATAGATATTTACAAGCAGAAAATATCAACTACAAATAACCTTCCAGGTTATTTCTGTACCAGAAAAAACTCAAAAATTCAGCACTTCTTAGCTTTGAGAAGAAATTTTGACTCCAGTTAAGAGTGATCTAATAAATCAGGTATGTGTCATCATTGCTCTTATTGATACAAAATATAGTCAGAACTAAGGCTGTAGTAGATTTTTTAAAATTATACATGTAGAAACTATTACTAACAGGAACATCCAAAATTCTGATAAATTACGTATATATATATTTATATCTATACAAAAACAAGTAAAATTAAATATGCAGAATTAAAGTTGGGAAAATATTTTAAGAAACAGCCCTGCTACAATGCTGGTTAGTCTTTATGGTAGCTGCAGACTTTTAACAAAAAAAAAATTTACCAAAATTACATTGATCCCTGAAGGAAACTGAGTTGTTTTGACAGTCATGATAGAGTGCTCCTACAGTTTTTATGTCCATGTGTGGCATTCTGGTGGAAGCAATTTTATGTACAGGGCATCCTGGGATTGTCCCATAGAGTGGTTTCCTCACCATGAAATTTGCATTTGCCCCTGTCAAAGGGTTTTGAATCTACGTGGATATTTGCTGACAGAAACAGAATAGTCCTTTGCTTCAGTACAATCCCATGTACTGCATCACAAGTATTTGTTTCAATACATAGTGATAAGAAGGGAGCATAGCCACAAGGCTGCAAACCTAGACTTGTGGCTTCCTAAATTACTGACCTGTTTAGAGCTCTGTGGGTCCTTTCTTCTAGTAAACCCTTTTTCCTTCCTCTGTAGTTGCCAAGGCTGAAGAGGAATCAGAATTGTCAGTGATGAGTTCTTGTATTTTCCTGCACTGCTATAATTCTATGTCAGACTGTGCTAACAATGATGAGGTTGCAAATCTGAGCTTCTGTGGTAAGTTTATAGCCTTTTTAACAACTTTCTCCTTGGTTTTTGTTAAGTACTAATGGGAAGAATGCACAATATGAACTTATTATTTAGGCAAGAACAAGTGACTTTTGAAAATACAATTTGTCGCAGTTTTTCAGATAACTTGCAGATATGATATTAAATCTGAGCTCCTGTATATTTGAGAAACTTTCTCTATTCATCTTTGTATCCTGGTTTCAGCTAGGAGAGAATTAATTTCCTTCTTAGTAGTTGGTAAAGGGGTCTGGTTTGGATCTATTATGAGAATAATGTTGATTACACACTATTGTTGTTTCTAAGTAGTGCTTGTCCTAAATCAAGGACTTTTCAGCCTCCCATGCTCTGGCAGCAAGCAGCTGCACCAGAAGACAGGAGAGAGCACAGCCAGGACAACTTACCTGAGCTGACCAAAGGGGTGTTCCACACCACAGAGCATCATGCCCAGGATATAAATGGGGGGCACTGGCTGGGAAGTGCCAGTCACAACTCAGGAGCTGGCTGGATGTCGGTCAGCTGGTGGTGAGAGCTTGTATTGTGCACCACTTATTTATCTTGGGGCTTATCCCTCTCTCTCTCTCTGCACTTTTCACCTTGTTTTTTGAAACTCTGATTTACTGAACTATTCTTGACCCACCAGGGGTATTACCTTTTTCTGATTCTCTTCCCCATCCCACTAGGGGTGCAGAGAAATGAGAAAACAGTTGCTGATTGGGGTTAGATCATGACACTTTGGTAAATGCCCTTCCACCTTGTTCATATCTCCCTGTTTAAAATAAAAAGTAAAAATTTCACAAGAGATCTCTTGAAGACAACCTGAAATTATGGCTCTTCTCTTTGCACTTTAAGCTGATATGCTTGAGAAGGGAACTGCTGCATATACAATGCTTGCTGCTTTGACACTGTGAGAAGTGTCGCAGTTCTTAAAGAAAATGAAAATGAATGCCTGTTTGCATCTTAGGTCACTAATGGAGAGGGAGGATCTGTTCTGCAGCATTTGTAAAAACAAAAATATGATGCCATCACATGTGTGGTTTTGGTCTCTCACTTTAAACAGGAAACAGCTTTTAGGACTTCTAGTCCAGGTAATCTTCTCTCACTCTCATTACTTTTTTTCCTAAATATAAAGAGAGTTTTAGTCTGAGAAAGGTCTTAGAATCTGGCATTGTACTTTTTTAGAGGCCCATAACTAAAATTGCAGCATATATTACCTACACAGATGAACTCTATAGTTCAGCATCTGTCCAGTCCCTCATTTTGAAAGAAGGAAGTCATATTTTGAAGGGGTGCCATGTAAATCCAAATGATGCCTTTGTATTGCTCCTTCACAGAGAGTTTATGACCAACTCAAACTCTCCAGGAGCAGGACTCTCTCCTCCCTTTAACCAGAGCCACTCTTGTGAATGACTTGACCTTTATCTTTATTCTCATGCTCTTTAAACCTCTCGCAGTGGTGCCTACCACGTTGCCAGGCATCATCATGCTCCAATCTGGTGCAGCTGGGAAAAAAGCAGGCCAGTATTTTGGTGAAGTATCCAAAAATGATCTTTCCCCTCCACAAGGTTTTGCTGATGTAACTGGGCAGCAAACTCTACCAGCATAAACCCAACTCATAATGACAAAATATCCAGCAGTGCTTCTCCTGGCTGCCCAGGCAAAAGAGCAACTTTCAAGCCAAAATCACACCACTAGACTTTAGCTTTTGTCAGTACAGAAGTGTTGGAGGAAAAAAGAAAAGAGAGACACACAGAGAGACAGAGAGAAAAGCACAAAAACATCACTGCTATGGTCTTGGAAAATGTACCTGACACAGACTTGATTTGAGTCTAAGGACAGTACAACTTACACACCTTGCTCCCAGGATTAGGCTTACAGTATAGCCCAGACATTAATGCCTACATGGTAGGATTTTAAGGTGGCTTGTGATGGGAATTAGGGTTGGAAAATGTTCATTTAATGGCTGAAGAAGAGTCAGAAATATTCCTTCTCATGGTGATACTACAGCAAGTACACTAGACTTAAACCTTTTGCTTTCCTTGTATTTATTCCTTGCCTGGTTTTAGTGAGGATGAAAAATGTCCATGTCTTGTAACAGCTCAGTAATAGTTCAGCAGGATTGCTGTGACCTTTCCTGGTTGGACCAGTACTGATTAGCTGCAGATTTCGGTGTATGATCAGCTGAGAAGCCAGGCTTGTAGAGTCTGAAGTGTTGCAGTTGCTGCAGAGGAATGTAAAGTAACCATTTCTCCTGCTCTTTGAAGGGCAAAGTGATATGTTGGTGGAAATGTAGAGTTGAAGTGAAATACATTTCTTTAATTACTCCTTCTGATTTAGATTTTGCATGTGACTACACAAACGTGAATGGACTATGCTGACCTAGGAATGTTGCATTTTGGTTTTAGCTATTTGAACCTCCCATTAACTTATGCCAAAGATGAACCTTTCAAGGTAATCTAAAATGTAGACTTCTTAACTGATGTGAATGGCAGCCTTCCTGTTTTAAATTACAAGTTGTAAAAAGAGAGTTCCATTGTCAATCAGACAGCAAATGGTGCTGCACTGGCCTTTCTAGAAAAACAAGCAACATGTAATAAATTACTTTATGGTAGGATTGAATTAAAAACAAAAAATCCTTATCAGTGCAATGTGTCTTCTGGTCCACCTAAACCTGTCTGTTTTAATCTGTTCCAGCTATGTTACATTTCCCATTTTTTTAATTTAAAAAAGTCCTTTTAAAAATATATGTGTATGCATACATACAAATGTGAGTACATATATACATACATATATGTGGAAACATTTTCTGCACATAAGCAGAAATAGAATTAAAGTGACATTCTAAATGATACTTTATTTTTTGAGCAGTATTATTAATGTGAAGCACGCTCCCATTCTTTCTATTCCAAAAGCTTAACTTTCATTAAAAAAAAAAAAACAAACCTACAAAATGTCTCTTGTTCCTATAGTTACCCAGAAAAAAACAGACTTTTGACAGCAATCAAGCATAACCAGTAGACTTGCAGAAACCTTCAAGCAGCCGAAAAACAGGCTGCAATGGCAGACAATTCTGAAAGAGAAAAATTAGCACTGCTTCATCCAGAAAGATTTCAACAGGGACAGTCCCCAAGGACATGACAAATATTACTGGAGGAACCAGTTCTCTGCCTGACCAAAGCATGGAAGGAAAGCATGGGAGAACACCCTAATGAAGATCTTCACATTTGATGTGATCTTTTATTTTGGTGTTGCAGGCAACAGCAGACTGGATTACATTCATAAAAACAGAAAAATTTCACTGAGAGTAGCATCTCCTTGGAAGGTTTCTGAGATACTCAACACTCAAAAATAATACTGTTGTTTCCACCTTCCCTTTCCATTCAGTTCCTGCTTCTGAGCTACATTAAAAGGCATGTCTCCATGAGCTGGTCTGTGGACTGGCCTCCAGAGATAATATGCTGGCACATAGCTCCCATATTAGTCAAGAAATCTTCCTTGTGCTTGTGGAATATACAAGTTTTGAAGAACAGGAAGAGAGTTTGTGTTCTTTTACTCAGACTTTTCCTTGACTCTATAATGGCAGCACTTGACTGCAATGTCCCTGTGTAGGTTTACCATGCATTATCCTCTTTTTCTAGCAGAAATTAATTTGGGACACGGCTGAGGTTTTGGGGTTGGATGTCTCCTATGTGTTCAGCAAGCCTCAGCAGAGCAAAATAAAGAGCCAGGTATCTTCATGTACACATTAATATATCATTTGTGCTCAGGAAATCTGATGCATTCAGGAAACCCTGGTCTTACCAGGTGTGAGAAATAGAGCTGTGCAGAGCACTCACAGCATCACGTCAGACCTATTCCATAAATACAAACACTCGATCTGCACCAAAGCAAGAAGTCACATGAAACTCCAAAGTTCTACATTTTCTAAAAACTCTGAAACCTTCTGGAAAATCAAGATCAGTACAACAATGCAACTTCTCTGAAAAAGGGAAATCTGAGCTACGCAGCTCGGCAGAGAAGTCCATCTTTAAAGAGAGATAACTATGAGAGATAAGACTCTTCCTACACATACAATGGATAATCAGCACAAATTCAATCCTCCTTCACCCACACCTCAGCCCAGGAGCTGTGAGTTATAACTTCTCACCTCATAGGGCACACAATCAGTGTTCAGCTGCCAAGTGCAGAGCTAGTTTTATGCTGGAGTTTTTAAAGCACCAGGTTCCAGTGAATAGACACAGTCTTCTCTCTTCAGGCTCCCCACTAAGCAGTGCCTGCAGAACATGCCAGACAAACACTGGGAAGGTCAGGGGGTAACGGCTAACAGGAAAGCCGATTCTCATGGCTCTATCCATAGGGTGGGTGCATTTCCCTGTGTGCCCCACAGTCCCAGCCTCTAGGTGCACATCTGGTTGCATTCGCCCCGTGTGTCAGGGCAAAACCTCAGTGAGCAACCTCATTTTCCAACAGAGGAACTTTTGGGCTTAAAGAAAAGGTACATTTCAGTGGGTCTCTCCTATGGCGGGGGACAGCAAACACTAGTGTGGGAATTTGCTCCATAGTCTAGCTGGAGCCATTGCATCCCAGATTTTATTAATATTAAATCTACTTTCTACAGGCCAAAGGCCAAAAATATTTCTGTCAAGTGGCAGTGTGGAAATGGTGTGGTTTGCAACATGTTGCATGTGTTTCAGAGAAAGGACAGTAGGAGGTCTGCATCTGTCCCTGTGGTTGTCCTTCAGGCTGCTCTATTCCATGGGTAGCTATCATTCTGCAAATGTTATGTGGAAAACCCACAGGACAACAGACCCAAAGAGAATTGCAGCCAGTGGCTCAACAGCAAAAGCTTCCCACATCTCTACCACTATTTTTAAAGGGTTTCAGAAGCTTTCAGGGAGAAAACCACACTTAAATGCTGGCCAGCCTAAAATCTAGCCTTGTACACGCTGACTTGAGTAGCAAATTTGGAAGGTTCCATCAAGGACGTCATGCTCTAAATTCAAATTTAAACCCTCCTATCAGGCATAATACAGGCTTAAATCCATCTGCCTGGAGTGTGCCCAGACTGATGTGTATGAGTCAGAGTCCAACCTCCTCTTTTTCCTTTTTGCTCCTGAATACCTTGCAGAAGTGGTTGGACCACTTGAAGTGGGAAAACTGATTTAAATTCAACCAGATGGGTGATGTCTAATCCAGGAAGTTCCCAGGACTAACCAGACACAAATGCTTTCGTCAGGGCATGAATCAGGGCAAGAAGATGACTTCTTCTAAACACCTGTGAATATTGTCTTGTGGTTCCTTACCTTTCATTGCAGGAAGCTGCAAAGGTATAATTTAAATGCAACACTGGCACTGGAACAGGATGTTCAGAGAGGCTGTGGATTGTCCATCCTTGGAGACATTCAAAACCTGACTGGATACAGTCCTGGGAAACCTACTCTGGGTGACCATGGTTGAACAGAGGGGTTTGATGAGACAATCCCCAGATATGCCTTCCAACACCAAGAATTCTGCAACTCTATGGTTAAAAAAATAAATGATAACAAAAGAAGGGGGGGCGGGATTTTATTTTCATGTGAACAAAAAGCCCTAAAGAAAAATTAAATTCCTTTGGATCAGATTGATAAAATGTATTTATTGTTCTAGCCATGGAACTCCAAATTCAGTTACAGTCTTAAGTTACTGGACCCTTGTAAATTCTAGCCTTGTTTTCACTCTATTGAGGTACAACAGAATTGATGCATGTGTGTGGCAGCAGTGTGACTGGGATGTGAAATCATGTGCTTTCCTCTCACATGAAGAAGCATTTCAGCAATGACTAATCATGTATTTTCTCCTTTGCCAGCTATTCACAGAGGTTTTCATTCGCAAGGCAAGATTTCTTATTCTTTTTATTGTCATGGTGGTGAAGTCCCTAATAAGTGACATTTACTGGGGGGACTAGGTAGAGAATTGTCTGAGATATGTGGGAGATGGGCTAATTCCATGTGTTTTCAACCTGACCTCAAGAAGTCTCAGAAATGTCTTCCAAGTGAAATTTATTGAAGTCCTGAATTGTTTTCCCCCGAAGCATTTAGTTCAGGAGATCTTTATCAATCTATACCTGTACATACGTGAAAATCCATACACAAGGACACATGTTTACAACAAATTGCTGAGACTCTCCACATCTGAGGTTGTTGCTGCATATTCATGGGTACACCTAAGGGCTGAAATATCTTTTCTGCGTGACAGATTTTACTCTAATAACTTGTACAGCATATCACTCAAAAAAGAAATAATGACTTTTATACAGACATTTATTTCATGGTTCCCTGAAATGTTCTTGGTGTATTTAATTACAACAGATGCCATTTTATTTTGGTGAAGCCAATGATAAAATCTTACAGAATCTTTCATGAGGAGAGTCTATGAGAAGATTTGAAATCCCACAAACTCTTGCATTTTTTTCTTTCTATTGATCATTGATTTGTTTATCATCTCATTCTCCAGGTCTCAGAAAAATCATAATATTAGGCAAAATTACTAAATAAGCATTGGGGATAGACAGCAGGCTGGATGTTGAAATACAGGTTGCTATCATTAAAAATATATTCCTGTGTCTTATTTATTTCTGATTATGATTTATTTATGGTAAAAACCTTTAAAAGAGATGAATTAAGTTTCTTATCCTGCCTTGGGTAAATTAGGCAAATTCACCACTCATCCTTTCTTTTAATTTGGTACACAATTTCTTTAAGCCTGTTTCAGTAGAGCAGCAAGACATCCCAGTTCCTTATTTTATTGATTTACAAATTTGCTGCATATATCAGTTATTCCTTAAGGTCTTTTGTCTCCTAAAGAGAGTTTTCTCAACCAAAGTGGAAAATATTGGCCATTAAAATGAACTTGAGTATTTGCAATTAATTATACCTTATTTTTCCCAGGGCATCCAAAGCACAAGCAGCTCTATACCATCACTGACAATCATCTCTAAAACATGATATTCTAACCATATGTATCCAATGAAACAGTGTATGCAATTAAACCAAAGAAATTACACTGTTCTTAGCAATATCACTTGTTCCACTAGTGTGAAGAATGAAAAGTATGTATTCCTATTTGGTATTTTATTAATTGCAGTGGAAAGAGAAACTATGTGTTTCCTCAGTTTCCCTCCTCCCAGAGCTCTTTCTTCAGCCTGATTTGTTCTTTGTCTAGCATCTTCCCTGGTACGGAATCCAAGGTTGTCAAATAGGCAGGAGCAAAATCTGGAAGATGAAATAGTGTTTAGAATGCAGGTCAGAGCAGAACTACCTCTGAGCTGTACAGACTCTTCGCCTCTGCATGTGTCAAGCAGAGGTTAATTGCCAACTGTTTGGGCAGAAGTGAATGTGTAGTTCAAACAGTTGAACCCAACTGGAAAAGATCTTTCTTCCAGGTTCGGTTTCATACTCTGAACTTTCAAATAAAAAGATTCCCAGACTCTTAAACAGATCATTATTAAGATGTTAAAGTTATTTTCTTAATTTTTTTGTAATGAAGTTGCACATGCTCTTTGTTCATTAGACATCTGTAATGACTGCACACTCACAGTGACCACAGTTTAGCAAAGCAGCTTAAGCAAGTATGTGTTCAAATCACTGCAGTGTAAAATGTCCCTGATTTTCAAGGGTTAGAGTTGGGCATTGCTTCACTTTTGATGCCCAGACCCATGGCTTTCTACAGCCATAATGTGAGGACTTTCCATTGTGAGGCTTTTCCAGTGTTTGTGTCGGATAAAGTGGTGCTAGAGGAATAAAGAGGATTAGAAAAACTTCCTGCCTTGAATTCCTCCTTTCACTGAGNAAAAAAAAAAAAAAACAGTGCACCAGCATTTTAGAGATCAAAATGCATTTTGATCTGAAAAAGTTAGTAGCAGTTGTCATAATCAAAGTTTTCTCCTAGCCTCCCATTGCTGATGAAGGAAAATATACTTCTAATAATAAAATTATTAAAAAAAAAACCCTGATTACATACATTTTGTCTCGTTCCACTTCATCCCAATGTTTTCTGCAAATTCAAATAGCCTGACATTTATATTAAGCTTAAGACATCACTGATCCAGTTCTGCAGAGCAAGACATCAGAGTCCCACTGCTGATTTCTGTCTCTCAAGAGCAGGCTCTGGATAAATTAGCACTACTATTAATCATAATAATACATCCAAATCTTGATTCTGAGATTCTTGAGATGTTTTCCAGAAACTGCAAACTGGCATGATGTTAGCCAAAAAAACATTAAAGCATGGATCTTAACTCCCCAGTGAATCCTTCAGAAACTGAATAACTCTCACAGCATAATATTTCTGACAGGAAATATACACTTGAGATGTTTTAAGCCTGAAATGTCACATACACAACAGAGCTTAAGCCTGAGAAGCCTCCCCTGTTTCTGAGATCATAACAGTAGTATTATCATTAAGAGGATAAAATGCCACTTCCTTGCTTCCCACACCCCAATCCAAATGAAATGTGAGTCACTTAATGAATTTCATCTAAGCCTAATGGAACAATTTCAGCCTGTCCTGGACAACTCTCCTGCCCAATTCCCTCACACACTTTATTTCTGCTCGCTTGGTTTTCATATCCGCCTCTGCCCAATCACTTGTGGCAGGTTCTACTGGTAAAACAAATACTTTGCTGCTGTTTTTCCCCTTAGAATTACAGATCACTGAAGAAGTAGCTTGAAACATTTCCACTGGAGAAAAATGTGATGAAATTGTTAAAGGTTCAGCAGCCTTGAAACACTAGCAGGCTATTGGCATGAGGATTATTCCCAGACATGATCTTTCCTTTGGAACCTGCTGTCGAAGTTTGCAATATTTGTTCGCTTCATGCCTCCTCGGCATAGCCTGTCTCTCTGGCTGATTTTCTTCCTTTCTTTATCTGAGGCTGGCATTTTTTCCACTCTCAATAATTAAGCTGTCTCGATGCTAGAGACATGCCTATTTTATCACATGTATGTCTCGTACACAGTTGAAAAAGGAGAACTCCAAGGGAGAAGGCGGCTGGCGTCTCTGCTGTTGAAACGGTTTCAATCTGGCCTGAATACTTTGCCTGCAGTGCTGCAACCCACAAGGGGGTCTTAACCTCTGAAACCTGCTGACTCAAGAGTAATTGGCCAGCATGATGCCACTGTGACCATCAAGTGGAACAAATAAAATTACCCACCATTTCAGTGCCATGATTGTCCTCTCCCACTGCGTGATTCCATGAATCCCCCCGAGGACTGACCTGCTTATAATAAACAAATTGTTTTCTGGGCTCCTTTTCCATTGCCTGTAGGGGAGTAACAAGAAGACAGAGCCAAGCTGTGTTAACTATATTTAATGGTCGTTTTTTTCTTTTCCTTAAATTGCATCAGATGGTGAAGATGACTAGATACAGTATGATCTTTAAAAATTATATCCTCAAAAAGCAAACAATTAGAGAACAGCATCTCTACAAGAAAAGTCATGTTTATACAGCGATAGAAAGTTGTAAATTTGAAGAATTCAAGAGGATTACACATATCCAAGTTGGATGACTTAATTCCTCTTCCTGAAAACGACAGCTTAAAAGCAGGGATTCTCTTACTCTGTACACAATTTTGTAATTTGTTTGCATGAGAGCAAGCTGTTTACACTGTGCTACATAAAGGTTGTTGCCAAAACTTACTATCTCCTATAACAGTGTAAAACCAGAATATTTCTCATTATGGCAGTGGGTTTAATCAGATACACACCAGCATAGTTGAGAACTAAATTTGGTTTTACACCCCTGTCTAAAAGAANGAGGGGAAGGAGATGGTTCTCGTTCTCTTGGTTTTCCTTCTTTATGACTGTGTAACAGCATCCCCAATATCTGGATTCATGCGGAGGAGATAATGTGGCCTGGTAAACACATCAGCAGGACAAGCAGTGTGAAACTTTATTTTAGTGTTTTCAGTAACTGCCTGAGCTGATAATGGCCCTAATGTGGCCACAATTGACTGCAGAAGTGCAGATTTAGTCCCAGTCCCATAAAGTTTTGTACTAACACGGTGTGAATTTGCAGTTGCTTTGAGTTTTCAGCCTTCCATTGAACAAGAGCAAAATTTGGAGCATGATGATATATGTGAACCACTTCTCTAGGCAAGCAGGTAGAGGAGCCCAATGACATTTGCAGAATCAAATCGTGATACAGAATAAACTGAGAAGACTGAGAAGTACAGTGAGCTACCCTTCCGTGACTAACAATAACCATCTTAAAAAACTGTTGTATTTCTGAAAACACAATCTGCTGTTTGTTGCCAGCTATTTCATTTAGACCCAATTTACTTAAATTACGTGCTTAATTGTAGGCAGACTATTAAGCACATTGTTAAAAGAAGGTCTTGAAAAACCATGGAAAACTAATACTGTCTCTTCCTTGCAGTGTGATCCCTTTATATCACTGCTAAATCCATTTCACTTCGTTTGTTAAGGTATTTTGAGGGGTATTTTACACAGTTTCTGTTTTCTTTCTGAGTTTTGAAACCAATGCAGTAAGAGTATTTTAAAAAATAGCAATAGTGCTTATCTAGTTCTTTCCATCCAAAGTAATCCCTAAGTCTGAACAGGCCATTTAATCTGGAACAGTTCTTGTAAATTGGAAAGAGTCTGACCCCTGTTTCAAATTTAGCATGCATCCTCCCGTTCATTTTATTTCCCAGCAGATAAGGAGTAGATCAAGCCTGGAATGCTTCTATCATACACAGGCGTTCTCTTTATCTGCATACAGCTTCTTTCTCCCCAGCTCCCCTTTTATTGCTGCAAACCTTTGTATGTCAGGCAAGGGAGAGAAAAAAACCTGAAAAACTGGTATTTGGGACCTTAAAACTGCCAAGATGGGAAGGACATGTAGGTTGAGCCTTTCACCAATCTGCTTCTCTCATTTATATTCTGTTACATTACTTCTCCTGGCTGTTTCAAATCCTACTTTCAAGTGGTTTATAGTCACAGTTATAAAGCACATTTGTCTGCAGCTCTGCTGTAAGGGAATAACAAGCATTGACTGGTGGATCTACTTGTCTTATACATGAAGCATCATTCTCAGCCAGACTGTATAACAGATAAAACATGTGACACAAGAATTCCTTTCTATAAATAAACCCATGGAAAAATTATCTTCATCATTGTGAGGTATTTGATTCACAGTGGAGAGCTCTTTGGGATTGGAGGAATATATCACCTCATGGAAGGGATTTGAGACCTCAGGGCTAATACACACCTGAGTATCACAATCAAAATTGTTCAGTTCCCAGACATGTGTAACTTATCATGTTATGGTGCAATCATAAACTTAAGCCCCCATATGTGAAAAATTTTCCATGTATTTTCATAGCCGGTAGGCAAATCATGCATTTTCCATATCACACACACAATGTGTAGATCTAATGCTGCTCACACAGGTCTTTTGTCACTGACAGAGCTCTTTGGCTCACTGCTCCAGAGGGTTTGAAGGGCTGTCACCTGTCCCAGAAGCCACACAACCTTCTGATTGCATAGCATAAAATTGGTTATACAAACATACTGAATACTAATATGCTAATACCTCCACCCTATCCAGAGCTAGGTGAAATTGGAAGCTGATCATGAAATCAAGGCAGTGAAGATTCATTTCCTTTGCTCAGAGGTCTTTAGTGGTGGCATTGTTCATGGAATGGAATAGTCAAGTATCCTTGAACAGGAGGAATTTTTCCTTTTTTCTCCCCATAGTTTTCTCTTGGAGCTGGTTGAACTGGGTCAATCTTTCAATGAGCTTTTTTTACCCAGACCATTGAGCAAGCTGCCCAGCAAGGAGCTGCTTGAGCAACAGCAGCAGCAGCAGAAGGATGCTGCCTCCTGACACACCAAGGTCCCTGAGCAGGCTGCAAGAACAGTCAGCTTGGGCAGGGACATGTATGTTGAAACCTGGAAGAGAAGACATTTGCAGGGTTGGTTTTAATGCCTTAGGAGCTGTGGAAGTCTGTAGGCTTTACTAGGAAAGAGAGAAAACAGATACGAACATGAAGAACAATCTCTGGTGGATAGCTCTGCTTCTCTGCGAAACATAATCCCCAAATACCCTGGCAAGAAAATAGATCATTATAACATAATGACAAGCATTAGTCGCAGGTCTTGGTTTTTCAAAGAAACTAAGTTTAAAAATAGACTTCTGAAACCTTAAGGCCTGGAACCTTGTGCAGACATTCAGATTTGTCTGCAGCTCCTCGCCTTACTCCTACATTTTTCCATCTGCAAACAACTGCTGCAAACCACTGCATAAGACAGACCTGCACTTTATAGTTCTCAGTGAAGCAATATGTCACCTCTATTTATACTACTGTGATCTTATGAAAGAAGGAAATCCTGTCAGTAGTAATCTCAGATTCCTTCAGTTATCATAAATTAAAACTGCCCACTTCTGTCTTGCAACATGAAATTTTTACTGTAGTGTACACACATGTGTCTATTTGTACACGCTTTTTTAAGCCTTTGTTGTATTTTTCAGTAAAATCCTAATGGCAACTTACCACAGTAATTCTCTAAATGTAATTTAGTAGCTACAGAGACATAAACTCACAAAAACCTTGACTAACTCTTGCTGATAAACATATCCTTGATGTATTTATTGGCTTAAGTCATAGGAAGTGTAGCTTTGTGTCTCTAGTGGTCAAGTGGGATCTGGAAGCTCTGAGAATCTTTTTGTGGCCTCGCTACAGGAGTTTCTGTGAATTTGGCAGATGCAAATATAAAAGTTCTGAGCCTATGTATCCCCTTCTGTGAGACAATTACATATTTATACTCTACCCACAGTTTGTAAAGAGGAATGTGCAGCCTCCAGTCACAAAGATGAGCAGAGTTTATTGCAGTTCCAGGCAGAGCATATCAGGAGCCCATGGTCAGTATTATACAGCAGGGACAAGATTCTAATGACATTTTACCTTGCAAGATGTAACAAAATATTTTATATTCTTCATTATTCTCTGTATCTCATACTGAACTCCTGTTGTCTTTGTTAAGGTCAGTGGTGTTTGTTATAACTTTGTAAGACAGCCAAAGCAGTAGTAATAACAAATACATTAAATCTGCCTTATTTGACTGGTCCAGATTCTCAAATTTTAATTTTTTTTTCAAACACAGTTACGTCACCTTTGTTAAAAATAGAGCAGGTTTATACTTTCTATGAGGATACTTTGAATCAGATTCTAGGAGTGATGTCAAATAATAGGGATTTCTTGTACAGATTTTGTTAAAACATGATGTGGTTTCAGAAACAGCAGGCAAACAAAAGTTGTTTCTGTATTTTGGTCCACTCTGAATAGTTCTTATAACTCTGTAGCAAACTTAGGACCAACAGAAAAAGACTAAGAGTCATGATGATTAATGTGACAAGAAAACAAAGAGGTCAGCTAAAGGCATTGCCATCATCCATAGTATTTGTCACAACAGGTGATTTGTGGGGTTAAATCCACTGCAGAAGAAAGCAAAATATAAACATTAAAAATTCCCTGCCAGTACAGCCTTGGGAAAGAGGGCAAGGGATCTTGGTGCCAAAATGGTACATGGGTTTGATGCTGTGTGAGGACCACAAGCCATGCAAGCACCTGGAATCTGCTATTGGTGCATCCATTCACCTGTCCCTAGCCATGGACGGTGACTAAACGCTTCAAAGGAATGCAAATAAATAAACAACATAGAGGCCAAGATATACATCAAGGCAGAAAAGGAAATGGGAATTCCTTCCTGGCCAGTATAAATATGGCATAAAACAAATGATCAACAAACAGAAATCACACATCCCCTTGGGAATACCAGTAAATCATCCACTTACAAACTTTCATTTTTAAATCCTGAATTGTCTTTTCTCTAAACATGAAAAACTCTTCTTTTAGCAGTGTTGTAGTCTGCTCACTACCTGTTTGAAAGGTCATTCTGGGATAGTTCCCCCTGAAATACCTAGAAACCGCTGAAATCCAGTCCCCAAGCCCTGGCTGAAGCACTGGGCAGCAATGCAGAATACAGCTAGAATAAAGCCTATACATAATTCTCACCATTTGTCCAGCATGTTTAAAATAGAACATGTAGGTAAGTTAAGAGTTTGCAGTCCTTCCAATGGCCTTTGGCTCCTTTGCAACATTCATCCCCAGAACTGCAATGGGAAAGGTGCTGCCAGGGGAACACAAAAACCTTGATTGAAGTGGTTATAGCCTTTTGGTCCTGGATGGATTTCAACTCCTATCTTGGATAGGTTCATAAAATAGTTGAGACATTACTTAGTTCAACTGCAGTGCACCCTGGGGAGATATGTAAGGGAGACTGTTTTACATCTTCCACTCTGGGCAGTTGTGAAGTCACACAAGGTGATAGGCACAAGTGTTAGGTCATTGCGATGAAGGTCACTGTTAGCTCTGTCTCATATCTATGCAATTTTTCTTGCAGGATCTTCATTCCTCATGTATTTGGGTTTTGGTTTGGCTTTTTGGGGGAGACTTTTGTACTGGAGCAGCGAGGGAGCAGGTTTGGTTGCTTTAGGGTTTTCTTCCTACCCAGTGTTTTATCTTTGACTTGTAAATGCTTCAATGTAAAACTAGTGATACTGTAAGAGAGTTTCATTTATCACAGGGCTTTGGTGATATCAGCATTTCTCGACTAATAACACTTAAGTGAAACACTGATAACACAGCTGCTGTGATTGCAAACCTGGGATAATAGAAGTGTTATTTTAAAAATTAATATTGCAGAAATAATGGTAGAATTAGAGGCAGTTAAAGGGACAGTCTCGTCACACTTTAATCACAAGGAGATTCTCGAAGTATTTTAACAGAATCACAGAACCATAGAATGGTTTGGGTTGGAAGGGGTCTTAGAGATCATCTAGTTCAAACCCTCCTGTCACTGACAGGGACATCTCCCACTTGACCAGGTTGCTCAAAGCCCCATCGAAACTGGCCTTGAACACTGCCAGACATGGAGTGTCCACAACTTCTCTGGACAACCTGTCCCAGTGCCTCACCATCCTCACAATAAAGAATTTCTTGCATGTACCCAACCTAAATTTCCCCTTTCACTTTGAACTCATTATTCCTTGTCCTGTCACTACAGTTTGAATTACTAAAAAACCAAAATATTTAACAAAAATAATTATATTGCGTAGACATTGCAAAACATTAAATGGAAAACAAACATTCTGTCTCTACATGCAAGGTGAAATTAAGTATTTTCTTCTCTGTGTAAATTTTTAACAAGACCAGGGCAAAACCAGTTTGATTGGAGGTTATATTTTGGGGTTTTGGGGACTCCAGGTCTAGAAGTTGAAACATATTATCTCAGAAAACATTAGGTAGATAACATAAACAAAGATTAAATATGAATTGAACACATTTCTGATCTGTTAGTGAGTGGTGGTGCTTTTCCTTAAGACTACGGAGGAACTGGGAGCTACAAATTAATAATCCTCAATAATGGAGTACAAATCTTGCTGGGCATTTAAAGAGATGGGCCCAGCCACTGGGATTTTTAAATCATTTTATACAGGAAACAGAGATTCTGAGAGAGGGAGGTGGTAAGAAATATGACAAGTTACTCATCTGTGGCACCTGCACATCTTGCCCCATTTGTCTGTGGTGGTTCAGAATGGTTAATTCATCAGTATAAAATCCCATCTTTTCAGTCAGATGTACAAGGGGCCTCTCAAAATTCAAACCCACTGATGACCTTTTGCCTAATGTATGAAGCCAAACAAACACGATGATTTTAAAAGCTTGCTCTGCTTATTTTAAGTGCTATAAAACATGCTTTACAGAATATAAAGTGTCTTTAGTAACTGAAATTAAAGGCTTCTTTAGATTTTGATCCATTCCTTCTGGTGCACTTGTTTCCACAGATACATGCTTTCCTCTACAAGAAATACAGCCCAATCTCTTTCACGTACTCCAGGCAATAAAGGAATAAACCAAAATAAAGCCTGATACTGCAATGCAATGAGAACCTTCCGGGAGTGGATGTGGCACCCACCTCCTTTGTTTCACACAGCTGCGTACTTCGTGTATCAGCAAGATGGATGGAGGCAATGCCACTGAGGCAATTCACACCTTTTGTCAGAGAAGGCGAAAAGAGACCACTGACATCATTTTCTCAAGGATGATTTGGAAAATGCTTTCCCATAAGCTGGAAGGACCTTCAAAGCCTTGCTTTCAAACACTGGTGTTCTTTACTGTGAAGGATATCTTGCAATTCACTAGCAGCCATATCCTTAGTCAGTCATTTCCAGATGCTTGACTGTGGTGGAAATCTCAGGGCAGATGTGCATTTGAGATTAATTTAGTCCTTTTTGTTGCCGTAGAGGACACAGTGGTAACATATTACCTCTCTACAATAAAATAGCACAGATATGGGAAAGTCATCTAGTCCCTCTCGCTGACAGTGCAGGCTTGCCCTCTGCAGCATGCTCCCTAGTGCTTTGTCCAGTCTATTTTTAAATGGCCTAAGTGATGAGAATTTCTGCAGAGGAGAGTTCACAGGCAAGCCTCTTTTGTCTAGCAAAGCTTTGGATAGATAAAGAATAATAATAGTAGTTTTATTTATTAAGCTTTCTCTCTTTCACCCACCAAAGTCCTTGGGGTGATAAGCAGACACCTCAAAGCAATTTCTTGTCCCAACTGAGCTCAGCAAAGTTTCAAAGAGTTTAGTAAACAAAAAACAACACTAAAGCAAAAGAGCCCTTGCAGACATGCCACTCAGGAACAAAGGGGTCTTATAGTAAGGATTGTTGCAGAAAACCCTCTCAGCAGAACCCTGAACTGTTCAAGCTCTGTGGCCAAATTCATGGAGGTTTGTCAGTGCTTAGCAAAAGATTCAAGGTCCTTCAGGCTTCTCAGATCTCACAAATCTAGACCTACACTAAAGGAAATTTAAAAAGACCATATTTCTGAGCAAGGCTATCAAGGCAAAAGAAAAACAATAGAGTTGTCATTTTGCTTTCCTCGTTTGCATAAAATTCATAAAATCAGTGCTACAATTTAAATTATATTGAAAATCTTCTATTTGTATCTGCTAAATCCTGATTTACCGGTAGCTATAGTCATTTGCCTAGTAATATTAAATGTGAGGAATGGAACCAAAAGTTTCACTATCATCAAACTCAAACAAATGTCTTCAGGAAAAAGCATTAACCAAAAGCTAAGTCAAGTGCCTGTCTTTTCCATCCGTGTTTATCAATGCTAAAATCCTACTGGTTGCTACTTGCACCAGAAGACTATTGCAACTTCTGTAGGGGAAAAAAAAAAAAAGGTTATATTTCTTTTTGACAGAACCATTAAGGAACTCTGTAATGTTTCAATCTGTGGTCACTGCTCTGTTTTGCTTGGCTCACTAAACCCTCAGCCTCAGCTGGCATTTCCTAAATTAACAGCACATTCACTCCCCACATTAAGACAGTCAGACAAATGGTTCAGCCTAAACTAAGCAGTTTGACACTCATGTGCTTCGGCAAAGCTGAACAGCATCTCATGACGCTTACATGATTAGATGATATCATAATCATATGATAAAAAGCCATTAGGCCAGGACCAAAATCTAAAACATAGGTCATTATGTTAGATGTAAAAAAGCATACCCATTTAACAGAAAAAAAAAAGAAACAAAAAAGAGTTCTGACACCAGGGAACATCTGGCTAATATTTACATCTCCTGTTTAATTTGGATGCTTCAGTTTAGTTTTCAAGATGGCAGTGTATAGAAACAAATTAAGCCAATCACTCTATCCGCAGTTTAGAAAACCAAGATTTGTTTATAGTTTCTCATATTAATACCTCATCCACTTGGCCAAAATGCCTTGTGAAAAATATACCTCAAACACACAATTCCCCTTTAGTAACAAAGCTGTAATTCAGCATAATTCTTTGTTGATGGGATGAAAAAGGGAGTCATGTAAACTTGGGGTATTGAGATGAACAGATAAAGTTGAGCCATAGGAAATGAAACAGTCTTCAGTGCTGTAGGGTTAAACTGAAGTCTAGCAAGAAAGTCAACAGAATTGGCATTTTGGGCCCGTTCCTACTTTCGCCTAAAACAATGGGATTTTGTCACAGACACCAGTCAGAGTACCCTCACAGACATGTACAGTGTTAAAAGAACATGAGCTGGATGCAAGCTTGCTGGATAAGCCCTGTGCCTGGGAATCTGCAAGTTTAATTCTGTGATGAGTGTGATACAATGCTTATTTCCAAGAGCAGTTAGAAACAAGAAGCAATTCAGCAATGCATATGTAGAATTTCATACAATATTATCTCTTAGAGGAAAGCTGGCCAAGTGACAATATTCTTATGTCATAGGTAATTAGGTAAGCTTCAGAACATTCAAGTTAATAAAAGAAGATACTGGTTTCAAAATACTAGAGAGAATCCAAGGCCCGAAGTCAAAGCTTTTTGTTACAAACCCAGGACAGGCACAGAAATTATTTCATCAGGCTTCCCTATTTTTGGATATACAAGGGATCTACCAGGCCAAAATCTGTTCAACATTACTGAGTATTTTTGGAGTTTGGCAGGTATAAATAATAATATTATCATGAGTGACCTGCAATATCCAAACCCCAGATCTAGATAAGCGGTCCCAGTGGTTTGGGCTGTTTCTAGTCTGCTCTTTCTAGAGGGAGAAGAAAAGCCCAAGCAACTTGCTGAATGTTCCTGATGTCTGTTTAGACTGCCATGACAAAAACACAGCATGGACACTCAAAAATCAGGGCTAAATTATCCAGCTTTATTCTAGCAAGCAATTCACCCACAACAGCAAGGAGCTTGGGGCTGAAAGCAAACCCAGCTGTTACTCAGAGTAACATAACCCTGATGTCAGGTTTGTGCTGCCCAGCTCACAGCCCCAGCTCGCACAGCAGAAAGGGAGCCCTGTGTGTGGAGTGTGTCTGTGTGCTGCTGCTGCCTGGCTCACTAGAGGAGGTGGCAGATCCAGGACAGGGGTGGCAGAAGCAACACCAGAAAAAGCAAGGAGAGCAGCAGACTGGTGCAAAAGCAAAGGCATCAGCACATGGTAGTGAATGTGCTGGAGGAAGTAATGGGTTAGTTCCCCTCAGGGACCACTTCCAAAGGGCACTGTGGCCACGATGGAAGCACATTTGCCTCCCTCCATCTTCTGCTATCCCAGAAGACACTGTTTTTCAAAGTGCTTCCTGTGCCCTCCTGGCACACCTCTCTGTGTGCAGCACACACATCCAATCTGTGCAATAAAAACACTTCTTGCAACATAGCCCTCAGCTATTTACAATACTTTGAACCGAATAACCAAGAGTGACATTGTAATTATGTTTTGTGGTCACAGAGATACCCCACAGCCCAGAGGAAACCCAAGGCTCCTCCTGAGTTGCAGGGGTGCAAAGTCCGGCTACTCATACTGGTAATTAAGCATGCCTGGGACTGGTCCTGGGCTCGGAGGCCAGCTTCCAAGGAAGAGCATCCTCATCCCACTAGAAGAGGGGGGTTGTGCTCAGCTGGCCTACTGGGAATGGTCTCAGGACCATGATGACCTCTGGACCATCTCCGGCAAATGTCCAACAGTTCTGGTGGGCACTGCTCAGAGACAAGGCCCAGACTCATAATGCAGTGGTGCCACCAATCCACCTATTTTTAATCCAACCATATCATTTACTAGTAGAGCTATAGTTCACCAGGCCCTCCTGCCCTGAGGACATCTGACCCTGAGCAGGCTGGGGGCCAGGGGACAATCCATGGCCATCTTTTGTTTTTAGAGGGATGAACATAGCCACAAGGACTACATGCTGTGTGGGTATGAGCATGTGGTGCCCTAAGCCCTGCTTTTCCAAGGAGGCAGAGACATGTGCCTCCCAGCAGCACTGACAGGGAATCTGTTTCTTCATTCATGAACAGTGACTCTTCAGATTTATTTAAAAGGGGGTCACCTGTGTGCCACTCCAGTCACTTTGGTGAGTATGCATCACACTTTACCCTTCCAAAGGTGATAGAATGGTGCAGCCAGGTGCAGCAGGAAGTGGGGGTAGGAGGTGGTAGGGAGGGAGAGCTGCTGTGCCCAAACTGATGGTGATTCTCTGCAGTTCTGCAGGGAAAAAAAAAGGATTTTCTCATGTAGCAGTGAGTGTGGGCACTAGAAATATTTCTTGCTCAGTGAGCCATGAGACAGAGGTACATGAGCAGGAAAACATGCTTTCTTATACTCAGTCAGACCTGACATTTCTAATACATTGATTTATACTTTCTACAGAGCCAATGCAGGAGAGTAACAGATGAAAAGAGTGTGCCAGGTTATAGTTGTGGGGAACCATTCCTCCTAACCCAATGCTCAAAAGTAACCCTTTTATGAGGTAAAAATATATTTTCCATTTCCTTGAGCAGCTGGTTTAGCAATGCTTTGCTGATTTTCTGTTTGAAAGCCTCTGGTATTTAACATGCCTTTGCAAATTTGAGTGGCCAAAAGTTCATCTTCCATATAAAAATCTCTTTGATTCTTTTCCTTTGTTTTTTATTTCCTCTGTCTCAGTGGATAACAGAAATGGAGTAACAGAAATAGGAAGTTCAGGTCTATTCCTTCCAAATTGCTCAGTCTATTCCTTCCAAAAATGCTCAGGGAAAAATGAATGGGAACTTACAGGCAGGATATAAAGCTTTCAGAATGTAGCAGAAGTGATGCAGTCATTTAAAAGGACAGCTTAAAAACCAGTGTGTTTCTTCTTTGACTTCCTCCCAAGAATGTCTGCATCAGCCAACTTGCTTAAAGTGACAAAAGTCATTACAGATAAACACAGTGGATTGTTTATTTTGGAAAGGGACTGGGGCATAACTCCTCTGAGGTAAAGCACAGGGCGGTTCTTTCTTTGCCTGCTGCGGGACCCAGCAGAAAGGCAAGGTGCTGCATGTTTTGTGTTCAAGTGACTAACAAGACCTTTGTCTAGGCTTGAACTCCCATACCTGTTTTCAGTTCCTGACATACCTCGGATCCCCCCTACCGCCTGCTGAGCCCACGCTGGAGCACTCCGATGGTGAGCCTCTGGATGCAGAATGCCACTGGGATCCATGGGGAAGACAAAGCCCCTCAGAACGGCAAGCAGCCTCGGGCCACTCTAATTACAAGTCCCTGCACTGCTTGAAGGTACTCAGCTGACATGCCTGAACTGTGCAAAGACCTTCAAGTGAACTATTATACAAAGCTCAATGTATCACATGCTTGCGAAGCAGCTGCTAAGACTCACTGTAAATGAGGCACAGAGATGATAAGTCACATACTCTCATATACAGTGTGCTTAAGGAAACCCCCACCCTACAGATTTTACTGCCTTAGGCTAGGAAGAAACTTGGGAGGTGAAGGGGAGGGAGTGGGATGTGGGAAAGAGTTTTATGTGAAGACGTCCTAGCCTACATTAAGGATGTGTTTACTCCTAGTAGCTTTGGCAAGTTAATCATAACATGCATTTAAGTTCTTTCAATAACATTCCCCAAAGTGGATTTTTTTTTTTAAATGTCACTTCCCTGTTTAAACCAGCATAAAACTGCACATCCAGATAAATCTTCTGCAGGAGACACAGAAAGCAGTAGTTGCTGACATTTGGGTTCTCCCTTGCTCACTTTGCCTGGATACATACAGGGCTGAAATGTATGTTCTCAGTTCAGATTGGAGGACTGCAAAGGACATATCTGATCACACAGATATGAAACACAGCAAGAGTGACATGATTAAGAACAAAAATCTGGCTAAACAGAGAAGACATTATATAACCCAGAGCAATAAAAACATTGCCTGTGATCATCTTAAAAACTACAGAACACTGTAGCAAAGGCTAAATGGCTGCAGAGCAGTGCTTTAACACATCCAGGGAGGGGTTTCCCATAACCCAGCAACATACTGGGACTGTGGCCGTTTCTGAAATCCCAGGTCAGTAGAAATGCAGAGTTGGGAGGCACCTGAGGAAACCATCCAGTGGTTGTGCTGAGATGGGTGCTGCAGTAAGAGTCAGTGTGATGTTGAAATGGGGACTCAAACTCCTCAGAGCTACCATTTCAGGCTCTCTACATTGTCAGTAGGTGGCTCATCTTTTCAAGATTTTCCATTCATCCATAATAAAAAGTAAATATATTCCTACCGAAGTGGAAAAAAAAAAAAAAACATTCTGTATATCATGAAAATATCACAAACCAATAATGCAAGAGCAAATTTAATTCTCTTTTGGAAATGTCTTAGAAAAAAACCACAAAGCTTATCTAACTGGCATGTGTATATTTCTGGGCAAGCATCCCCACACGAGCCTTACATACATTCTTCAATTAATTTTCAAACAATTTTGAGGCAAAATTCTCCCTATGTAAAAGTTGAGCATATGAAAAGTTCAATCAATAAGTGATAGCACATTACCAAATATATATGGTTCCTTAGTCTGTGTTACAAAACCCTTTGAAGCAATGCAAAAAAACTCATAAAGAGATGATAGTATGGAAGTATAGCAAGGAGCAGGTGATCAGAGGTTACAGGAGCAGACTATGAGAACTAGACAGCCCTAATTGGGCTTGCAAATCTCACTGCTCTCTGTGGATTTATTAGAGAAGAAAAATCCATGAGACTAAAAGTAAATCTGGGGGCATGAGAATGACAGCAGGAGATTCACACTCTAGCCATTATGAAGGAAAACACTTCATCATTAAAACTGAAGCCAGAGCTTTGTCTCCTTTACAGAAGGTCTCAAACCATACTTAGCTTCCTTGGCACTATCTGATTAATCAACCATTTGCTTAGGTGATTTGATCCTGCTCTCATTCAGGGCAGATGCTTCTCCCTTCAACTTCAAAGAGAGCATGATGACACCTTCGTGAACTGTGTTTCAATCTGGCTAACAGAGGGCTGCACTTAAAATATTTTCTAATAGAGATACTACAGAAAGCAGAATTGGGTCCAAACTATGTTAAAAATTCACTTTTAGCAAATAAAAAAAAAGGTTACAACACCCCAAAGTTGGACAAACAGGTTTAAAACTAGCACAGATGGCCCAATGTGCCTTTTATCCCTTATCACAGACATTTATATTACATGTCAAAATACTGCAGAATACAGGGATACTCAATGTTGGAACGCTCCGTCTGGGTCATGCAAATTCATCACCAGCTGAAACAAAGTGTATTTTCTCCTGGAGTGGGTCATTGTTCTCCTCAATCATCTCACGCTTTTGTTGTGTTTATTTTCAGCATGGAGTTTAATCTTAAAGATGCCATTTAACAAAGAATTTTTCCTGATACCAGCAACATATGGAAGCAGCTGTTTGCAGTTCTTGTTCATAAAATGAGTTACATCTTCCTTTAAACAAGACAGCTTTTTATTTTGCTGCTAAACCTGCATTTGAATCAGAACAAAATGATAATAAACATGTCTCGAAAGTTCTCCAACTCAAAGCAAGAGTTACTGTCCATGAACTCTGCCACCCTTTGCTTCTTATTTCCTACAGCAGGACATCTGTGCGATTTGGAGAATAGCTATAACATGCAAAACATGAGCTACATTTTGGCACTCATTTCTTAATTCTTGCTATTATTGTCATAAAAAAACCTTGTGGTTGAAAATATCTTTAAAAAGTTAGTGTCTGATATGTTACACATTGCCTTAGTACATAAGGGCAAAAATAAAACAGATAATGGTCTGTACAGCATGTTCAAAACACAGACTATATCTATATCACTAAATAAATCAAGGCCAGGGAGTGAACTTGATCACTGAGCTGCCCGTGCCAACTACCACTTTTCAGTAATAATGCCCAGACATGACTGATGGGAGAGCACATATGGCAGGGAGCACTTCCCAGCAAGTAATGTGGGTGAGACTACAACAGATTAGAGCCTGTGCTGTCCTCTGATACAGCCTGCACAGGCTTTGTCCATGCAAAGATCTCTCCCCACCTTTGCACCTCTGATACAGCCTGCACAGGCTTTGTCCATGCAAAGATCTCTCCCCACCTTTGCACCTCTGATACAGCCTGCACAGGTTTTGTCCATTCAAAGATCTCTCCCCACCTTTGCACCATGGCATGCAAGGCAGCACCACAATTTTCACCCTATGAAACCTTGATTCTTGCAGGCAGAAAGAGAGCCCTCACCTTACTGAACACACCTGAAGAAAATCACTTAAAGGAGTAGTTGTACCTTCGTTCCACCGGGAAACTGTATGGTCGGAGGAGACACACACCAGGTGCTGTGTGGCAAGGATGAGAGAACAGTCCCTGTCCATGACCCATTTATCATCATAGACACTGCTATAGTATCTCAGATACTTGAAGACCTTTAGGGCATGACTACTTGGAGAGCAGAGCATTATGTCAAACAGTATGTAAAAGGAAAATGTGATGAGTAACCCCGATGCCTATGCCTTTACTCTGTCGTTTGATGAGCTCTAGCAGATCCTGCTGTGGGATGTGGTGCTGTCTCTTTACAAAAGAAAGTAGATTGCAGTCCATGTGGAGGGAAGGAATAGCCAGCTAAACTGGGAGTGAAGTACACTCTAGGGAGGTCAAAAAGAAATAATATGGATAAAAACATGTAGAGAAAGGTGGCCCTAAGACAGTGACCAAGGAAAAGACAATGAAAGGAGTTGAAATATGTGAGTCAGTGAGGAGTTTCAGGCAGGGTCAGAAAGGTGAGAGCTGAAAGCTCTGCCCACCCTCTGCCCACCTGAACACATACTCCAGTGAGGTATTTTAGGGATGCTTTTGGAACATGGTGGATATGTGCAGCGATTTACATATCACTGAAAAGCCAGGTCTCCAGCAGTGTCGTGTCTAGCATATTTGCAGTACTTGATAATACACTAGGTAAAAGAACAGCTTTTGTGGAGCTTGTAGGTTAAAATGGGCAAAGTTTAAGCCTGAATTGAGGAGGCAATATTTTTGTGCTCCTTTGCTCTGGATAAATTGTAATTCTGTCCAACTTACCATTTGTAAATGGCTGATTTCTCATAGACAGGAAAAAAGTAGACCTTTAAGAGGACATGGAAAGGAGGGAGGCCTTATACTAGTTCAAGCTTGGAAACCCCTTTTAATTACTGATTCTTTTGTCAGTGATATGCTATATAGCTGATATATTTTCTGGGGATTCCATAATCCTCAGGGGGAAAGGAAGTGGTGATACAACATTTTAAGTAGGTAAAATGTAAAAGAAGGTAAATAATATAGGAGTCTGTCCAGATCAGATGGAAAGTTAATATAAACATATGTGAAAATAATTTTTAACAAAAATTTTACCCAGTCTTAACTGCAATTTTGCTCACATACATGCAATTAAAAATATAAATGGATTGATATTACATGATGACAGCCAACTCTTAGCTGTAAACAAAACTTTTCTTCTCATACCTCTTCTTTGTTGTCTAATGAAATGCTTTCCTAACTCCTTTAAGTTGTTTCCCTCCAATAGATTAATCAGTTTAATGCAACTACCTAGAAATGAGAAACATTCATCTATTACTTCCTCCCCTCCTTTTGACCTGCAGTCCCAGCTGGGAAATGCTAGACATGCACTTGGCTGAGCTTCTTACTGTTGTTCATGGTTAGTTTTAGGACAGAGGGGCTGAAATTTTGCAGTAATGGGGCTGAGTTCTGTGACCCAGGAGGTCCCTTTGAGTTCCCTATTAACCTGGAACAAATAAGTGCCTCCTTTCCCTTAGCTAACCAGTGTTGAAATTAAATCGCAAATTACTTTTTACTGGATGGTGAAAAGACAGCAGCAGAAGAGAATCAGACACCTTGTTTTCTTGCCTGAGCACATGGCAAGAGCTCAGACACAGGCCTTTGGCACTTTGGCACTCTAGCTCTGGTAGATCTTCCTTTGGTGGTTTCAGATGCTGTCTTTTCTCACCTGTCCTGCTGGAACTTAGCACTCTCAAAGCACACTCAGCAAAAGGGAATGTCTGCCTATCAGTCTCTGCAATACACAGTCTAGTTTACCTCAGCCTCACTGATATCTTCCCTGCTAAGGTGCTGAGAAGGTCAGATGGTGATAATGATGTTTTCATATTTGCTGTTCTATAGGGAAAATTCCATAGTTATATCAGAAACAGAAAAATAAGTTAATGCTGTCTGGGAAATAAATACACCCACTAGGTCACTGATGGCCTTTGTGTTCTAAGAGATAAAACTTTAAATGCCTCATTTGCTTGGCTTTACAAAAACTTCAGATAAAAATGGCAGTAATGGCTTACCACACACAGTTGATTTTTTGTGTTTTGTTGGGTTTTATTAAGTACTTGAAATTCTTTTGAACCATTGTACCCCTGTTTTTCAGAAACAAAACCAGAAGACAAATTCAGACATGCAAATAAAGTAAATTACCCTAGCATAAATTAGGAAATTCATTAGTCCTTGCATTGCTGCATCTTAGGTAACTCTTCCATAGAGCAGATTATTTTGTAGAAATCAGAGAATATAGGACAAAAAAGGAACCCTAGTACTTCACCTAGTGGATCCCTGTGCTTTAAAAATTCCTGCATTTTCTATGGCCCTTATTTATTTTATCCATGGATTCTTTAAAAACTCTTGAAACTTCCTTGGTACCTTGTCCAAGTGCTTAGTTATTCTCAGTGTGGTAAAAAGTATTTTTATTCTTGGGGGATTTTTTCCAATATCTAACCTAAAACTTCATTTCAAATTAAAGCAATCATTGTTTTCTGTGCTCTGTCAGTGGACTTGGAGTATAATTGATCACTGTCTACTTTACAACAACCTTCTACATACTTGAAGACTGTTATCATGTCCCTCTCAGGCTCTTCTGTGTAGACTAAACAAATCCAATTCCTTCAATCTTTCCTCACAGGTCATGTTTTCTAAACCGCTTATCATTCCTGTTGCTCTCCTCTGGACACTTGCCAATTTGTCTGCAGCTCTCTGAAAAAGTGGTGCCCAAAGCTGGGTCGAGTTCCTAGCTCAGAACTCAAAGTGCCAAGTAGGATGGAACTCCTACCTCTGCCTGACACGTGGCATTTCTTTTAATTCACCACAGAATGAAGTGGCTGTTCAAGAAAAGACACTGTGCTCTTGAGTCATCCTTCTTCTGTAGTCCATTACCACCCTCGCCCCCTTCCCTGCAGCTCTGCTCTCTGGCCAGTTTACTCCCTGCTCTGTGTTTGTAAGTGATTGTCCCTCCCTGGAAACAGTGCTTCACACTAATATTTATTGAAACTCGTTTCAGATCATTCTTCCAATTTTTCACCATAACTTTCAATATCTCTTATGCCTTGGAAAGTGCCTACAATCTCCCTCATCCATGATTTTGTAATTACAGTCTGTACACTCATCCAAAACACTGACCAGAATGGGTTTACCAACTATCCTTTTTAATAGTAACAACTCACACCTGTTTCTAAACACTGACTTTCAGGCACTTTCTAAAACCTTCATTTAGGCCATTTGCCTTTAATTTGCTTGTGAGAAAACTGCATGAGGATGAGTCAAAATGCAAGATTGACATATATATGATATGTGTGCCAATCCTTTTAGTTACAAAGAGAGCCACCTTGTCAAAGGAAATAATTAGAATGACTTGACATTCTTTTTCCTTATAAATCATTATTGGTTTTTTCTTATCATCCCTAAGTAATTATAAATTTTCTGCTTAGTGAATTGTTTCAGTATCTTTCCCAGTATTGATATGAGGACAGGTGGACTTAATTTTTCAAGTCTTCTTTCTTTCTCTGTTTAAAAGGCAAACACTATATTTCTTTCTCCTCTGCTTCTTCAGAGCATCATTTATTTATTACTATCTCCAAAAGTTACTCAGAAATATTACAGTGGCTGCTTTACTTGTTCAGTTACCTGTTCCTTATTAGTGAGGAAAATAAAGGAACAGAGATATTACATTAAGGTGTTTTGAATTATGCTTTCAACCAATAAGATGTAGGCATAGCACTTTTATCCCTTTTATGAACAATAATACCAAGTGAAACAAGAGAAAAATGTCCCTTTGAGATATGACAACAGATCTTTCTCGGAACTGTGAGAAAAAGTCTCTATAGGCAACATTTTTCATAAGAAAACTAGGATTTATTGATCTAAATCACTCCTACAATGTTATTGCTTTCTCCAGACTAACAATTGGACTCCAAGGTCTAAACAACCAGTCTCCTAAGGCTTCCCTAGAAGTGCCCTAGTCAGTGGTCTATGACCTGTATTCATATTCTAGTTAATGAAGCAATACAGCTGTTTTAATGCCTACAATTAAGTATTGTAGGGAACAAGGAGACAGTGGAAAGTTTCTGAACACTTGAGTCTCCTGTAGCAAAATCTGGTTCAATTTAATCTCATTTATTAATCTTCACTACTTACACTCTGTAAGTGCCAGAAGCCTTTGTTAAGGACCTCAGGCTTATTATTTTATATATTTCAAGTTCCTGTTGAATATCTCTTTTCTTTGCCCTCGAGTATCAGTGTAGCCCCTGAGTGAACCTAGTCTTGTTTTAATTTTGCCATTTTCTCCCTCAGTTACATTGGTAAAATGTCAAATTCTGTTTTTTCTGGCAAACACAAGCCCTCTGAAAAGGCAGAGAAGATGAATACTTCTGCCAGTCTCTTAAACTCTGCAAGATAATTGGAAGGCGAATAAAGCAATAAAAAATGTTCATTCATTTATCCATTTATTCTCCACATGCAAAAGTTTAAATTCAACTAAGCAGAGGTGCTGCAGCTCTGAGACCTGTCCCCTTGCTCTGTGAGCATGCAAAACTCTGGTCAAAACTGTTCAGTTGGGCAGGGACATGTGAGACCCGAGAAACATGTGTCTTCATCAGTGATCCTACAAATTGCCTTCCACAGTGGTCTATTTGCTGCCAATTGCATTGGGAAGAGAGAGAGATCCCTAGTAGGATGCTTCCATGAAATTAATATGATAACTTCCAAAAAATTAATATAAAGAAATGTGGACAAAATCTTACCAGCATGATCAGCTAGAAGACAAGGACCTTTTCCGGTCAAAATTACTTTTCCATCTACCCACCTCTCTAAGAACCATGCTTTTAAAGCTCTTCTATAACATACCTCAAAAATGATCTCCACAACATAAAGGCTGCAGTTGACAAGTTTCAGAGCTGTTATAGAGGAGGAAAATGCTGAGACAGAGCTTTATTTCACTACTGGTTCAGCACGTTTTTAGCACTTAGATGATAAACGCCATTAAGTCTTAAATACCAGTGCTTAATACCTTTCCTGAGAAATTAGGTACCTGTCCAGAAGTTAGTTTCATAAACACCTTTAAGGAACCAGGCTGTTATGTCCAAACACAGATAAAAATATACCATCAAAACAGACAATGTGCACTAAGTGGAGGTTTTCTCTGTTTAGGTGGGACATGGTTACTGATTTTCTCCCTTCCAGCTGAAAGCATGCAGGGCAATAGCTTGAATCTGCTTCATCAGAGTAAACAGAAGATGTGACTACTGTCATGGGCTTGGTACCTCTTGCTTATGTTTCCATTCTTAAAAGTCACAAAACTAAGGCATCGGGAAGGTTTCAAAACTTTTGAGCCAAAACCCGAAAGGAACATTTAAAGCTAGGTCAGATACCACTACATTTGACTAAACTGAAAATTTTCTGTGACAGCTGTCTACTGTCAGTGCTTTTTTTTTTTTTACAAGTAATGTGGAAAGACTGTAGGATTTATGTCTCAACAGTGTTAAACTATCAAATATATATTCAACTTCCGAAGTTTCTGTCCTCCAGCAATGGCTACAGCCCGAGGGTTTAACCTAAACTCATCTCCTGTTAAAACATGCAAATCTAGACACATAAAGATCACACTACACTGTCAGTAAAGCTCATTTGTCCTCTATTTTTGCTGTAAATTCAAAGGGAGTAGAAGCCCCAATCTACCATTCTGCATTAGTGTTTGATTTTGCAATATTTAAAGCTCATTCGTCTAATGATCTTACTGGCTTTGTGTTCTATATCAGAGCATGAATTACAGAGCAATAATTCACACTCAGATAACCCACTCGTCCTTGATCTTCTGGCATGGCACCTCAAAGCCTGCTACCTTTGAAGTATTGAAGTAATTTGCATGTTGCTGTGTCTTGCTATTTATTGTTAGTATTTTTTACTACAATTGGAATTTCAAGTGTTCACTTGTTCCAAGATGAAGCATTTCAATAACCTGAATTGGCATACTTACTGTAAAGACCAATTTGCTTAGGGAACTCCTAATTTGTACTTAATATCTCCCTTCTACATCCACATACAGGATGTAGATTCAGGCTAGAATCTGGAAATAGAAAAATTTCAGTCATTATGAGTCATAATCTAACTTTTCACATAGGTTTTAAAAGGTCTGTTGAGTCTTCTGAGGGGAAAATACTGAAGGGTGAATTTTAGGAAACTTTGCTGGGAGAAAAATCTAGGCAGATTTTTACTATTATCTAGGAAAAAAAAAAGAACATAAAAAAAATCATTGCATCTTAGCAAAAGGCAGACTATTTCAGCACACAGGAATAATTTAAAGTTATTCTACCAAATCCTTCTCTTGTTTCCTTACAAGATCAGTCATGTCAAAATACTAATATATATATATATATAATAAGGAGGGGGTTATAATTTTAAATTCCTCTAAGTATTTTAAATTTTAATTTAAAAGATTCCAAAGCTTTTCTCCTTACACAGGCATGTATAAAGGACTTATACTGAAAAAAAGGTAACCTTGAGCATGATGCTGAAGTGTACTTAAAGATGGAATTTTGATGTCAAGTGCTTAAATTGAGTACATCAGCACGAACTGGGCTGAGGCTGTGCCCAGCTTATATTGGCTTTTAACAGTCAGGACCACAGCAAAAGTAGTCATTTGTTCCAACATCCAATGCCTAGGCATGAGATTATTAAGTACTAACATGTGCAACCTACGTGGAGAAATTTCTAGAGCAATAATCTAGAGTGGATTCCTTTGAATTGAAATACCATAGCAAAAAAGAAAGAAAGAAAAAAAAAAAAAGAAGAAAATTTTCTTTCTATTTAAGATTTGTAATATTTACCCACGTCTAACAGACGGCAACTACCTTTGATTTAACTGATGTTTGTCATGATGCCTTAAATGGCTACCTAGAAACAGAGACTAGAGGGGAATAAGGGAATAAAGGAGGTATTTATCTGAAAGGCCTTCAAAGCTACACCCTGGGGGTCCAGAGGGTCCTGCCTCAGTGGATCCCAAGATGATGACAGGTCATGAGTTCTTCACACCTTTATAGGTTTGGTCCATTTCCATATCAGCATAAATTCACCAATTAAAACTTTAGCTAATTATGTAATTTCCCCAAGCTTGCTCCCCCTCCCCAAGAGGGAAGTTTACACTTTTGGGGCCTAGGATGGTCTGGGTGTCCTTGGAGAGCAAGCTAGAGAGGCTTTGTTATGTCTATCTTAGCATAAGAGAGCGGCAGCTAACAAGCAACAGGAAACTTCAGAGATACACTAGCAGTAAGGGATTTGAAAAAATATAAAAGTTAAAACCTAAGGCATCAGTCATAAGTGGAATTTTTTACTCCAGTCATTACTGGTGCTACTAAGATAAGCTCTCAGAAATGATAACACCAAAAAAGATGTGATTCTCAGAGGTAAAAGGTTACTGGTTGCACAAATGATGGTTAGCAATAAGTACCAGCTGTCTACTGAGTCTCAAGCCATCCAGTAGAGCTCAGAGAGTACTTTTCTTAGCAGCCTTCTGGGCCAAGTAAGAGATGCTAAGTAGAAGCTGAGAGCACCTTCTCTCAAGTTAGTGATTTCCTGGTGCCATATGTCTGGGACAAAAGGCAGATGCAAATGGCAGCTTCTCCCTTCCAGCTCTCGAGGCAACAAGAGAGCCAGGCAGCGAGTGACTGGTGCCCACACGCTCCTTCTGCTGGCTCCTTGCCTCCTCCTCCCCCACTCAGCCCTGTAACATCAGAGGTAAAATGTGGCAGGTTTCGGTTCTGGTGTTTTCTGAGCTCTCTCAGATCTACAACATGACACATCATGTCTGCCTGCTGCTCATGTACTGTTCTCCATAAGACTAGGTTAGAACAAAAGTCTATTATTTCATTCTGAGACTCGTGTCTTAGATCATCAAGAGATTGTGACATGCTTCAAGGTTTGACAAAACAAAGAATCAATTTGTTAGATAAATTAATGCTGGAACAGATCCCTTCAGCAGAAATCTCTCACTTTGTTTTTAACACACAGCAAATAGACCTTTTTTCTAATAACCCTTGGCTGGCAATGGGAATGCAAGGCTCATTAGGGTCACAAGGTACAATGAATTCTGCCATTGTAGTTCGACGTGGTTCCTTTAGAAAGCCTCACAGAGCATTGACTCTTCATCCCATTCCCCTTATTCTTCAGGCCATAAAATAACTCCATTGCCCTCTAACAATGTAAAAACAGTTGTAAAGATGAAAAACAATGTTTTGTACTTTCCAGAGCTCCTGCAAAAGCAGTGAATTTTGTAGAGAAAACTCTTAGGAGCCAACAGACCACACCCATGGTACAGAGGAAAGCACACCAGAAGCTCCCCCCCTATCTCCCCCACCAATTTTCCTAAGGCTGATATGTAACAACAATAAAAAGCAAGACCCTTCCTAACCTCATTTTAGAAGTCAATTTAAGTAGCCTAATAATCAGTTCCATTTCAAGGAAACTTTTTAACATTGGTTGTTTATGGGGGTTTTTTTCCATCTCTGTCCTCAGTGGCATTCACACAGTTCTCTCTAATGCATTCATTTATTGGGTTTCCCTTTGGCCTCTCTACTGATCTGTTAATGAAGCTGCAAATGAAAACCAGACTTTAAACTGTTCAGTACCAGAATTAGAAACTTTTACACATTTTGCTTTTTATTGGTTTGTTATCTGTGTGTTAATTTTCTCAAACAAGCTAATATGAATCAATCTTTGCAGAAAAAGCTCATGACCTAGTGAAGCAAATGCTTTAACAAAAGTTCACTTATAACTCCTAAGGTCTCCTCCTTGCTTACAGACTGACCAATTCTTTCTTATGAGAACTCAGAACAAAAGTCCAGGCAATTGGTTTCTGCTGCAGACTTCCCTTCAGTGGAAAGTATTCCTTCGGTGGCCATGGTCAAGTTAAAGGTTACAGAGACCTGACCACAAGGATTTATTGAGATCCAAGGAAAAAAAAAAGGCAAAAAAAAAATGATTGTACTATATAGTGTCTGGAATGGGAAGGACAAAGTGAGTAGCAGATAGTGGCTTTTCTACTGTCACATGCATGTCTGAAGAGTGGTTCTGCCCTGCAAGTCACTCACTTAAACACAGTCTTTCTCTTTCCCACAGTCCCACTGATGACAGCCAGGACGCTGGGGAAAAAGCCCTACTGCGTTCACTTCTGCCAAGTACTGTTTTTCGTGCTCTTCTCTAACTATGCAAGGTGTTTGGCTCTTCCCAATTGCTCATCCAAGCATATTTTCTAAGAAGCATTTCAAATGTACGTGTTATTTCAAATTTCTACTGCTCCAGCAGCAAGAGCAATATATCCATATATAGATACACACACATATGTATATGAGTATACATAAGTATGTATATTTATACACATATATCTGTGTAGACTTCAACACTAGGTTATCCTATACAATAAACAAAAGGATATCACAGAGTTTTGCCCATGGTAATAGGAATGAGATCGGTAGTTTTCCTCAGGATAAGCAAGAAATAAAGTCTCTGCTTGGGGCTGTTGGCAGCCCCTTGATACATCTACCTTACCATCATGATTTTGTTGTAGCAGAATCTGGCATTGAAGATCCTATACGAAACTGCAATACTGTATTCATGTTCTATAATATTTAAAATCATAGAATCAATGAATTCATGGCTTGGGGAGAAATCATAGCAAAAGCCAGAGATATACTTTAATTAAGCAACAATATCATTGCTTAGAGGAAGTCCTAGAAACACTTCCCTCTTTCAAGAAAAAATGTCGCTGGAAAAAAAATATTGGGGCTCTTTAATTATTTTATATGCAATTCTGTAAAGCAGTTATAATATTCAGAAAAGCTGTTTCCTAATCATGCATGGCTCTGTCTAATAATGTTTCCAAAACTTACCAAGCTATTATGATATTGAAACTGAAGTCTTTAATTATCTCACAAGTCACTGGTTCAGACCATGTCTGCATAGGATCTCATGCTTCATGGTATCATACCTGTAAAAAATCAATTTTGTGCTCAGAAAATGGAGCATTCAGAAGATCATGGGATCATGAGTAGTCAAAGAGCTAAAAATGCTAAATGTTTCTGTAGGAAAATAAAAGGCTTGCACTTCAGAGAAAAAAAATCACAGCAGAGTCAAACTTTATCAGACATCTAGTTATTTACATTTTCAGTCATAAATCCCATTTCCTAAACAACAATTCTCATACATTTTCCAACTATCTACTTTAAAATTGTGATATACAGTGCTACCAGTGAGAAGTGCAAAGTAATAATCAATAATAATGTAACAAGAAATATATCCTAATGTTTTCAGCACTGTATAGCTGATCATGTGCCTGAAATGGGATATTTTTCCTCCTCTGAAGTGTCAGGTTCAACATATGCGTTTCAGGCAACACATGAAAACACTTTTGGGAAACAATTAAGGTTTTGTGCTCTTTACTGAACCTAATAATAATATTTCAGGTAAAAAGTTCATATTTTACAGTGCCTGAGTGTGGTGTGCAAGGAGTTTCAGTGAGGAACTTTCTCTGGGTTTTTAGTTTTTCCTGAGATTTGTTGCCCTTCCCAGCAGGAAGAGAACTGCACGTTGGGAGCCTGGCAGGATCGTGGGTTTCTTCGAGAAAGGAGGAAAGGTGCTTGACATATAAAACCAGGAGAGTTTCCCCAAAGGTGTAATTGTGATCACAACATTTAAACCCTTGGAAATAAGAAGACACATTCCCCCAGGCTGTGAATGAGAGGATGTACAGAGCAGTGTGGAAAGTAAGGACTGAGGTCCAACGCAGGCTGAGGAAGGGACATAAGTGTTAGTACAAGAGCATAAGCATCAGTGTAAAAGACTGAAAGATGAAAAGCGCTGCTAGAATCCGTGAAGGCAGGAAGTGCAGCATTGCAAGAGAGGAGAGTGACATTGTCAGCAAAACCCTCCTTAGAGTGACAGCAAGAATCCAGGAAATGCAGGAAATTCCTGGATCCATAAAGGGGCAAATTTTAATAGCGGGGTGGTGGGGAAATTTGATATTTTTCCATATCTACACAAGAAGAAATCTTAATATTTGAAAAAAAAAAAAAAAAAATAGCTGTATGTGTGTATGAGGAAGGCAGGAGAGCAGACCAAAAAGGTAAATATTCAAATAGTCCACATACCACTGTGAGTAACTAGAAGTTTTTCTAGAAGTGATAGCAAGAGAAAAGATGTCAGTTCTATGAATGCTTTCTGACATACTCATCCACACCAAAGTGACTTCAGAGTAAAATAAAACAAAACAAAAAAAAAAATAAAAAAGAAAGATCAGACTGTATTATGCCCAAATCCAAAGCACAAAGGAAAAAGTGCAGCACTATTTTTTTTAAGACAGGAACAAGATGCCAGCTCTTCAGCAGCA
>VZTN01036234.1:13549-59087 GCA_013400515.1 Erpornis zantholeuca | reverse complement strand
TCGAAGGCCGGCGCTGTTGATTGGGTCCGCGGGCGGGCGGGAGGTGCGTGCAGCCCCGTGACACCATGTGACGTCAGAGCGTACGTGGCGCAGAGCGTGCGCGGGAAGTTCAGGCGCCGCGGGAGAGTGGCGGGAAGCGGGGGTTGTTGAGGCCCGTCAGGACTGCATGTCCCAGCGTGCATCGCGCTCGCGCCCTGCCGAGGCCGTTGGCGGTGCACGCCGGGACGTGTAGTTTGGAGTGTGGTGGCTGTCCCGCGCCGCGGTGGCCGCTGGGTATGCGGAGCCTCGTTGTGGCGCGGAGAGGCCTGAGGGAGAGCGGGCTGAGGCGGGGCTGGAGGCGAATCTCTGCGGCGTGGGTGCTATCCGCATCAAAAGCCTTTAGCAGGGCTGTGTGCGCTTCGCAGTTTTCTGCGTGGCCATTACAAGCCTGCGACGTACCCTGGTGTTACGGGGGCCGTAGCTCCTGTTCCAGGCCCTCTCAGAAGTGTGCAATGGCTCCCGTCGTGGCTGAGCATGCTCAGAAAAATGTCAGATGAAAGCTAAAAATACTGTGCTGCGAAAAATAATTTTCTTGGTAAATGAAGGTATTCTTCAATTGATCGTGGTTCGCTGAAAGCAATTTTAAAATGTGAATGTTTTCCAAGGCCTCAGAAGCCAAAAGACGTGTTTTAGAAAATGGGGATTTTTTGTTTTACACCATTACTGTTCATGTCAGTCTCATTACTTTTCTGGGCCTAATTTACGGTTTATCTATTCATGGATAGATGATATGGAGCATTAGGAGAACTGTGGAAATAGCTGCACAAATTACATCTTCTTTAAGGTTCATACTAAAGTTCAAGAACATAATTAAATAGCCTTAATCCTAAATTACGTGTGTGTACAGCAAAACTCCTAAAGAAGTGGCTTTTGATCGCGCTGTTAAAGATAGAGATTTGAACTATAAAGAAAATTTCTTTAGGCATTTATTGCTGCTGCTTGCAGGCAGCCTTGTGCAGCAGCTAATGGAAAACGTGCTCCGTTACTCCGTTGGTAGAGTGAAACTCTGCGTTGCCACCACGGCCTGTCACTCAGCCACAGTGTACAGACAGCTGTCTCGGAAGACACTCATGCTGTTAATGTCTGGCAGCTGCGCAGCTCGGTGAGAGGTCAGGAATGCTCAACAAGATGATGGACAGCGTAAGGAAGAGGTGGGCAGCGCGGTGTTCTACTAGCGGCACTGCAGCCGGAGGTGATGTAGGGGTGGAGTAATGAAGGTGAGAGCAGTCAGGAGTGAAAGGGTGTTCTGAGGAGAAACGGGAACATCAGTGTGGGTGGGGGAGGAACTGCAGTGAGGAGAAGCGCTCAAGAGAGCTGGCCCACTGCTGACTCATTTTCAAATAGGCCATTCACTTCCTTGAATTTGCAATACTTAATTTAGCGGTTACCTTTTAGAGAGGGAAATTCTTTACTTCATTTTGCTTGAATGCTTGTGTTGGATATTTAAGGAAGCCAGCTGGAACAATACAGATGAAGATAGACTCAATCTTGACTTGGTTGTGACAGCTGAAAATGGTTTGTGATGATATTTTACACAGGAAAACTGTGTAGCTCCTCTTCGAAGTACTGAGGCATGAAAGTTGAAATACAAATGTCTGACATTTACCACATTGATTCATATTTTGCCATGGCAAGGTTAGCACTATTCTAAATTGTTTTGGTGACTGTGACTTTTGGGCACCTTACAACTTGTTTCTGGGACATTAGTGTGCCACAGTTGTCACATAGTGCAGGAAAAGACTGTTTTAACCTGGTTTTTATTTACATTCATGACTTTGGTACTAAATGGGGTTCGGGTGGTTATGGGGTGGTAAAAGATCATCTGTTCCAAAAACATTCTGCCCACATGGTTACTATGATGCCTTAAACAGGAGAAGCATGCTAAACCCAGCCAGACAAAAGCAAATCCTTCATGGCAGGTAGGGTCATTTTGTTGATTGCTCTTGTAAAACATTGCCAGTGGCCCCTGTGAACCACTGTTGGGATTTACCTTTTTAAGTCCTTACCATTTTCAATTAGGCACTAAACCAAGTTATTTCTCTCTAACATACACCTAGTTATGATAAGAGAGCGTATGTGAGGAAAAAAGTCAGAACAATTCTGCTCTGGTCGCTAGACAACCTTGAACAGTTTTAAAATTTTTGTTAAATCCTCTGACATCATCCTTCCCTTGCTAGTTCCTATACCACAGTCACCTTATCCTACCACTGCTCAAACCCAATTACTACCAGAGGAACAGGCCATTGCAGAGAAATAAAGTTTTTTTTGTTCAAGTACATTTATTACAATTGGGATTCAGCTATAGGACATGTAATGTTCCAAAGGAAGTTAAACACAGAGAGAGACTAATTGAGTTGAGATTTTTCCAGCTGATAGCAGACAACTTCACAGAAGGAGTGGTACTCCTGATCAGTTCCCTCTAGACATGCATATTAGATGCTCTCTGGTTCATTCACAAAGATAGCTGAAAGCTTAATTGAATGCTGGAACCTGCAAGGATTTATCTTGCTTTACACTTGCAAATATATTCCCCAAATGTTGAAAAAGAGGAGGTTAGTTTAGCGAATCATTCACAGCTCTAGAATCTGAACCCTCCCCATTTTGCAGTTTTACTTCACACGGAGCTGTGAGACCACTGGTGGACAGAGGATATTGGGAATGTGCTGCATCTCAACCTTAATCCCAGTGTGGAAAGAGTTATACCACACAGCTGTGTAGCTTAAAGGGAATCCTTTTGGATGACAAGTTAAAAGCTGGTTATCATTCTTTACAGCTGGTTTTGGGGAAATAAAAGGAAAATCGCTGCTCTAATTCAAAAGCTGCTCACTGCTGCAAGCAGATATTTGAACCAGAGAACCTTACAGTTGTGGTTTATCACTTAGATACATGGCTGACTTTGAACATGTGAACTCTGAATTTTCACAAAGATGCCTGGAAAGAGAGTTTTACAAATTTATTGACTGATTTTATTAACAAACCACAGATGGTTTCAAAGAAGTGATCTGGATTTAAGTATGAAAGACATAAAAAGGAATGATATGGCAGTATTTAGCTTAAGGCAAACAGTTTTTAAAAGCAGCATAACCTACACCGGAATGTTCTCATAGGTAAATGTGTGTTTCAAGGCATTAAGGTTATTATTGTATTGCATTGTATAAACTGTCGTGTTCCAAGGCATGAAGATGAGTTAATTGTGGAACTTAAATCTTGGCTTTGGAATCTTAATCATAACTATACTCTGCCAAGGGTGGGTCTTTATTTTTTCCACTTATTTTCTGTTTTCCTTATTTTTCAAGTTAGATGGCATTTCATAGCAAATGATAGTAATTTCCAAAGTAGGACACATTTAGAACTAAATAAATAATCAGCTGCCTTTAACCTCATAAGCCAAAGTTTTAGTTAAGTTTTTCTTTTGTCCTAAAGCAGAGAATTTGTTGATGTGCAAGTTAAATTAGGAATCCCAAGACATCTTTCCAAATTGTGCTGCTCTGCTGATTTTCACTTAGGATCATTTCATTTCTGGACAATAGTAGTTACTGTTGGCTTCATTTAGGACATATTTCTACACATGTACCAAGAGGAATAAACAATATCTACAGCCGTGAACTGCCTTTCTAACCCAGATAATCCACTTCTGAAAAGCAAAGCAAAAGAAAGTGACTATCTGGTTCCTTCAGCTTTAAAAAGAGAAAGATAGGAAAGGAGTGCTGAAAAGAATGTTTTTATCTGGGTAAGTAAGGGACTAAAACAACTGTCACATGAGCTCAAATTGTCTCTCTAAAATCACAGAGCTCCAATAGCACCCTCCTCATAAGATTAAGTTTCAGGAAATATAATATCTTAAAGGAAAAAAAAACATAACAGTGTTTTCATTAAAAGGTTAAAAAATATTTTCAAAAAACTCTACAATAATGCTAGAAGAAATTTCCCTTCTTATTGCTTAACACTGCACAGCTTTTTGCAGCATCTGTGGTCATTTTCAAGTACATACCACAACCACCCAAAAATAAAAAAGAACATCAGTCTTTCAAATGAAATCGAATTTGAAATATGAGCCAGAAATTTAGATTCAAAGATTTTTATCATTGTATTATTTTCATGCCAAATACAGTTGGTTTACAGAGCAAAAGATTTTTTTTTCTCCCTCAATAGCTCTCCTGAAAATCAGTCCAGGTTGTTTTTCTTTTTGCTTGACCATTTGCATTTTCATACCTTCATGACAACTTGAAATTTTTAATTCCTTCAGAGCCAATTATGTTTCCCTTTATGTCAGCACCCCCAGATTTCTTCATATAATGATCCCAGCAATGCTTGTACTAGAGACACTTGCCTTCAATAACCTTAAAAGCACTTGTTTAATTGGAACTTCTGTTATTGAGCAATATTCTCTGTATTTCAGAAGTTGTAAAAATACCAGTTAAATGTTTGCATTATTTATGCTTATTAGAACCACAGGTGGCTGTACTATGGATTTTCTTTATTCTGGATCCCACATTTCAGGAAAGCCTTGACCATACTGATGCCTTAAGGTTTAACTTTTACACTTTTCAAATCCTGTATGCTAGTGTAACTGAAGTTTTCTGTAGCTTGCTAAATGCTGTAATGCTGTTCTCTTACGCTGTTCTCTGCGCTAAGACAGACAAAACAAAACCTCTAACTTGCCCTCCAAAGACACCTAAAAACAAGAACTGTAAACCATCATCTTGGAAAGAAAGAGACAGAAATTGAGAGAAATCACATCATTGACTGAGTTCTAGTTAGTGAATTGATATTGTTATAAAAGCGTAAAACTCTCGTGACCTGGGCGTCCATTTTAAAATTCACTGAGCCAAGACCTCTAGATTCCAAAGTGTACACCTGAAGACCTTTCAAATAAATACCACCTTTATTCCTTTATTCCTGTCTGGTCTCTGTTTCTAAGTAGCCAATTTAAGGCATCAATACCAGTAATTTAGAAATTTCAATGTTAGTACATTGGTTAGTAATTACGAGTCAATGTATGTCAAAGTGGACGTAAGGGCTAATCTGTTTCATTTCCTGGCATAACAACTGAATTCTGTTGATTCTTGCCTCTGAAGTGCTTCACTTCAGGCCAACAGAATGTGCTATCTCCCACATTTATGAGACTCAGTAACTGCAGAGTTGAGAAAATACAATTATTCTGCCGTGCATCAATGTGAACGAAGAGGCTAAAATTAAATTGGAATTAATGAATTGAGGGAATGGAGTGTAACTTGCAGAGTCTGATTTCTTGGAGCAAAATTGACTCATTCAAAAGATCGTCCAAGGTAAAGTGACTCAGCGAGTACTCTTGGAGCAGGTGATGCCTGTTGTCAGCCTACCATCACTTGAACAACAAACAGTCCACTGCCTGTCAAGATGTGTTCTCTGGTGGCTGTCACAAACTGACTCATGTTTTGATCTTTTCCATACTCTGTGAATATTCTACTGAAGAACTTTATTAGCCTTTAACTCATATGTTGAAGATGAATGGCTCTTACTATATGATGTACGCTTTTCTTTTAAATTTGCTATTTGAGAAATAAATTAATAGTAATTACTTAATACACACTGTCATCCACATTCTCACAGCAGAACCTAAAAATATCTGCTGACTTCCATATACTCTGTAGGAGAGACTTCTCCAGGCATCCCTATGTAATTGACTGCGGTTTTTAGACCTGACATATAATACCTGTAGTGCTCAGGTCCTCCTGAGCAGGAACACATACTTGCTGGTCTCTATTATAGACTCTTCTGGGACTGAGAACTCTATGTTCAATCAGCTCAAACGTTCTGTGGGGTTTTTTTCGTTTTGGTTGGGTTTTTTTTAGTGAACTGGTTTTGACACATAGTAAGTGTTTATTATGAACAAAATCTTGTCAGAGGAGTACTAAGTTCAAGTGCTGATCTTGAACCTTAGAGCCTGTCTATTTTCCTCTTGTTACTTAGTTTTCAAAGAGAATAAGGGTAACAGTTCCATGCACAGGAACAGACTAGAAAGCTGCAGAAAGATTGCTTTTGCTGTTTGCACTGACAGAACTGCCATTTCTCCCTTCAAAATCTTTTGAGTGCTTTGAATTGAAACCTTCCGAAGGTCAGAAATCAAGATCCAACCCCCAGAACTTATGGATCTGCTAATATGTGAGAAAGCTCCATAACTCCTTGTCCTCATTTAGGTTTTACCTAAATTTAGCTAACTCATCGCTCATTTATGCCAAGACCTTTTTCCACTTTTCCTAGGAGGCAGGACTGCTGAAGGGGCTGGGGTCTCTGGGGTCTTTCCATTTTCTGGCTGTCTTGCACAGAGGTGGTGGTACCAAATTAAGGATGACCAGTAACTGGTCTCTTCATCTCAGTGCTGAAGGTCTTTGTGAGTGTCAACAACCGTTTGTATAGAGACAAGCATTAATTTATATTGTTTATATTGCAAAAAGTCCCACCATAACCTATTGAACCATGGGGCTTGGAGTCTTTCAACATGATTTTGTTCATTCATGTAAATCATTAACCACATGTTTGTGTACTAAAATTAGTTAATGCCGAGTCATAAGTGTGAAAGTTGTTTAAATGCATATATTATTAGCCTATTAATATAATTCTAGGATTAGTAACAATGTATTATGATAGCAAGGTATAGTCTAAATTTAGGAGATGTACACTATGGCATATGTTTGAACATGTCAGAGCCACCATTAGAATTTTTAAACCCTCTGGGTTTGTAAAATTTCTCTTCATAATGAATATGATTAAATTGATGACTGCCAAGTACTGGTGGCTTATTTGTGAATTTATGTACCTGAGAGGCAAATACAAAACAAAGTATCAAAAGAAGCAAGAATCCAAGTCAAGAATTTCATATATCTCATGTGCATTATTCTAGGAAGAGGAGGCTCCCAAACAAAAACGTCTACAATTAGTCATAATACTTTCGAAATCATTACATGCCAGGAAGAAAAATATACATTAAAAACATGTTTAAATTTCAAGTGTCTTAAGAAACGCCTTCCAATATTTTGTTATCTCTTGGGGGTTAATGATGCCAATAGCTCCCGCTGAGAGATCTGGTATTTTTTAATAACTTCTAATACAAAAGTCAACCCACATGCTACAGTCTGATGCAGAAGAATGTCACTTCCAAAACAAAAATAGTTCTCTTAGTCTTTTCATTCATTGGAAATTGTGTCATATTACTTATGTTAGAAACGTCTGTCTGTCACAGTCAAGGTGACCTATATGATTTTTAGGGTTTTTACCACTTTTGTGGTATTGGCAGTGTAAGGATGTCATTTTATCTCTGTATTCAGCTATAATGGTACTGGGTCTGGTCTTTGTTCTGTTATCATCTTGTAGAGGCCAAAATTAGTCATTTTTATAAGATTTTTGCATTACTAGCCAGTGCTTCAGTCATTTGGAAGGATGAGAAATAGAGAGAGACAATTGTCTGCTCACATATTGCAAGATAAAGATGATTTTGTCTCTCCGGTTTGTAAGAATGTCCTCGAAGTCCATTCCTACAGGGTTTCTGGAGGCAGTGCTCTCTGTAACAATAGAAATAAATAAGCTTCTTTCTTTGTTTTCCCTTAACTGATGTCATCATTTACACTAGTGTGTAGTCAGTGTGAAAAAGCTGTTCTGATGGCATTTTGCAGTCACTTTGTCCTGCTGTGAATAATGACACTCTCTGCAGCTGTGATGGGCATGGAAGGCAGGAAGATGCAGTTTTGCAGCCTTATCTTCCATCAGGAGGTCAAGAGTGCTGCCCAGACAGAGCTATGTGAGACCAGTAGATCTAGTGCCCCTCAACTCCCTCACAAAACCTATGCTGCCAAGTACCGGAGAAGCAGATGGAAAAGCACCTAATGTATTCTACCAGTCTTGTGTGTGGCCAAGATTTTTCTTTTGAGATATAGGTTTATTCCCTGAATAAACCACAGAAGCTCGTTGTACACAGGTCCTTGAAGTGTGCTGCTTTCATTCTTGCCCACTCTGCTTTTCTATGTTGTGTTAACAGGGTCATTCTTGGATCCCATCAGGGGCTGAGAACAGTGTGAGATTTGTATGATGTTAAATTTAAACAGCATGAGCAGCTGGGGCTAAAAGAGAATTTTCATTACCCCTCAGCAGTGCATAGTCTGAGGTATCTAGCTGAGAAGCTATGATACCATCCTGAAGGAATAGTTTGTACATGCTTCAAGGTTGGCTTGTAAATTCAGATATTTTATTTCAGTTGAAAGATCCCATTTTAGTCAATGATCATGAGCAAGACATTACTAGAAGAATAATACTTACGAGAGTAATTTTTTTTCTGTTCAGGACTGTTTGTCCACAACTGATGCAAAGTTTTTTGTTTCAAGAAGCCAACTCCAAAATTATATTTCCTTGAGATGACTCATCTGGTGGTGCAGTAGTGCCCCTGCAAGGCAGTCAGAGGAGGTTGGCAGAGATCCATGGTATTTCAGATTTCAGTGCATCCATCTTGTGTAAGCCATCTTGATTGATTCAAGGCAGGTTTAAATACAAGGCACTTAAGCACATTGCTTAATTTTAAACCAGAGTTGCGTCTTATGGCTTCATGTCTGCTTAAGCACTGTGTTGGGAAAAAGATGTTACTTTGTATTGCAGGTGGTCAAGCAGGGAGAAAATCAGTATCACTATATCAGGCTCAGATCTTTCTCTAGTTCCTGTATTTAATTCATGTGCTTCAGAGGTCAGGAAAAAAAAAAGATTTTGTCATTTCCTTAATGAGTGCCCAGCTTGTCAAAGTTCTTAGCTCAAATTAGCACTTTACAACATGAATTTCATTTTCAGCATCGAGCAGGATAAAACCCTGACACATTTGCAAAACCAAGTGAAGTCTGAGATAGCAAAAACGTTTTCAGAACTGTGGGAAGTAATCGAAGGCAGCATTAAATCTGCTTGATTCTCTTTTATTAGCTATTACCTGGGTGTCCAGAGAGATAATTCAGAACAAATGTGTTCCTTTGAGTGATTTAGAAACAACTGGAATGAAAATCCATTTTCACATCAATTGCTAAATACTGACCAAAGGAACAAATATGATGCTGAACCATGTTCTAATCTGGGGGTGTGTGTGTGTTTGTGTAGAAGTCTGTCTGTGTATCTATCTATCTATCTATCTGTCTATCTATCCTTTTCAAGATAAAGCACTGGGTCACGTATGATCCACTGTTGGAAGACAGAAGTAAAAAGGCTACATGTCACAGTTATTCCTGCGTTTCCCACCAACTGAAACATCTGTAAAATTGTCCTGTTTGATGTTTCTGCCTCAAGATAACTTTAGCACCTGCTGTTCAATGATTAAATTGCGTCTGTTGAAAAGAAACTGCCATTTGGGGTCACATGACATTTCTATTTATTTGTGCAGCTAGGGCTACTGAATTAGGAAATCTTGCTCTTCAGTTTGAGCTTTACTGTGGGTCTTCATCATAAAATAATATTTAAGACAATGAAGATACGAAGACTCTAAGTTACATAGCAGGAAATAAAAGAAAGAAGGACATAATTTCTTTCTGGAGTTCTCTACAGTAATATATCTGTATTATTAATACTTCAGGCACATAAAGTAATTCTATAGTCATCCAAAAACCACTCAGGTACCCCAAAAAGTTAATAGATTTTCATTATGAAATACTTTGTTCTTTCCCTGTCATCCCTGGTAAGTACTTTCCTCCATGCCATCCTCATACCTTTGAATGACATTGTTTTCGAAGTAATCTTTATGTCAAGCACCATTTTAGCATCCTTTTTGATGTGTGCAGAATATGGCATGAGAGCAGTAAGAAAGTAAGAGCAGTGTCTACTTCTGAAAAAATAAGCTTTAGACATGGAGATGTTCCAAACATACAGTCTTTTAGAATTTTTGCAGAAAGCTTATAATGTGGCTACTCCTAGTGTAAAATAATATTCCTTCAGGAAAGCTTTGATGACAGCTATAGTTCTTTATCTTTGTACAGGTCTTTGTACAGTTATTGTAGAATAACTTCTTTATGTACACAAGCTCAGTAACAATCAGCATTAGTAAACTAGAGTTATCTACACTCACTGTTTTTAATACAAAAAAGCTGAATAATCGCTTGAGAAAAAAGCAGAAAATATACCACTGATTTAACAAACTTGTATGAATTGCTCACTCCCTCTGTGTTGTCCTCTAAGTGTTGCTTTTTCTTTTGACACGATCATTTACTCAAGCTGCCTCTGTTGGCACATACAGTTGGTGGCATATAGAGTCAAGTAAGACCCAGTTTTTCATCCTTTTTCTGATCAGGGATTGAAATTTGTAAATGTAAACAGAATCAGATGATGATACAAAATGGAAACTGGTAATTCAATTTTATATGCTCTTAGACCATGTAGTGTTGGTATACATTCACAGTAACTTCCAGCTGAAGTCTATCTCATGCCTATTTGTTTTGTTTACCAAGAGTTCCCATGGCAAACTAGTGTAAGAGATTTCAAATGTGTTTACCATTGTCCACATGTCTCATCTTAACAGTCGTCATAATTTATGCTCAATATAAATGCTGAAAGAACAAGACTCTACTTCTAGGAATTGGAGCAAAATAGGGCTTCAGCAAAAACATATTCTCTGGCTGGGTTATCAAGTGGTGTAAGATTTTTCAGGGTATTAGCAGTGATTAAGGAATGCAAATGAAGAGGAAAAAAAAAGCATGTTGTCCTAAGTGCTGAATGATATCAAGAACTAATGGAGCAATCAGGCCCTTTTTTCCAAAGAGTCATTTTACATTAGAAGGAGAAAAATGTAGTAATCACAACCTATAATGTGATGATGGAAGATGCAGTGAGAGTGATATTCCATTAAAGTTCATATTTCATTTTTCACTGAAGATCAACAAGTTCAACAATAGCTGAAGTCAGATTTCTATAGACAGTTACTGTTTCAGCTGTCATTACCTCGTCATTACTTGCCATCAATGAAAATTTTCAAGCAGCAGATCCAGTCTTTGGCTTAACTGTACTCAAGTGATGCACCAAAACACACTCAGAAAGGAAATACTGCGAGATTATTTAATACACACTGACTTAAACATGAGGAAGAATGAAAGGAAATAATAAAAACAGTGTGCACTGAATCACAAAGAGGAAATAGTTTTTTTTGGTAATAGGGCTACAGAAAAGTAAAGACAAAGCAGTGGACATGCTTCAAGTCCAATTGATGCTGACAGAATTAAGGTTCCTGATATTTAAGATTGAGTCACACTGTGTGGCAGTCATGCTAGATTTTCTCTTGGCTATAAAAAACCCTTGTGATTCCAATAATAAAAACAGTTTCACTCAAATGCTGCAGCTTAATTCTTTTCCCTTCAAACCAAACCTAAAGGAGCTGATGGCATAGACGATATGGGAATTATGTATCACATCAGTGCAGAATGATCTAATTTACTCTGATGCAAAAGTCCTAAAGAAATATGCTGCTGAGGCGATCCAATCAGGCAGGGTTTCTTCTTTTTCTGTTCTAGTTTAGAAAGAAAAAAAAGATCTGAAAACTAAAGCTATGCCCTCCAGAGAGTTACCTTATCACAAAATCAGTCACACATGAAATGCATAAATCTTTCAGGGAAAACAGACATCAAATCCAACCTGGTGGTGTTATCTTCATTTTAAAGCTTCAGTAATAATTTTTCAGAGAAATTTATAATGGACCCATGAAAAGAAAGAAGTCTGGAAAATGCACTTTAATTTCATACATGAATTAAAACAACTGCACCAGACTGAGATCGTTCTCTTTAATGATGGTAAGCAAACCTACGCCTAAAGAACTGTCAAAAAAATCTTGCTAACATAAGTAGAGTGTACCAGAATGTCTTCAGAGTTCATTTAGCCAAATGCAAAGGTACTGAAGTGTGATGACTCTTTCTGCTACTAATAATAAAACCAAGTATGAAGATCTAGAAGCCTCAGTGTGCTCCAAAGGCTCAATTGTTCTCTTTTGTATCTAGGGTGGCAATTCAAATCCTGAAATAAGTGAAGACAGTGAATTCTGTTGCCACATCTGCTTTCAGTGAATTGGTCAGAGTTCCTGGTAAACTGGTATTAGTCACACATAAAATGTCTCACCATAATTGTTGCCATCTTAATCCTCAGAGAAAGAAATAATATAGACTGAAGCAGGCAAGAAGAACAAAATTCTCACTAGATCTGTGGGTTGTTCCCCTTTGGGCAACAGATTTACATTGAGGAATTGAGCCAGGAACAGCAAAAGAAATCTTGTAACGCTTCCCACCTACATCTTTTAGTACCAGCCTTATGCTTAGCCAAACTTGGTCAATTTTGTTCCAAAATTCTTCATGAAAGGCATTTTCAGGTCTACATAGAACTACTAAATGACAGCTAGAAAAATAACCAACAGCAACTATGGAAGTTAAAGCAAGAATTTTATTTTTTTTCACTGAGGAAAATACATTTCAGATTTGCATTCTACTTATTCTCTCTCAGCAGTAATTTATTCTTTAATCTTGTGCAACAGGTCATTAACCTGCTTAACAACCCTAAATCTAGATGTTTTCCCTCTAGAGAAATGTAGTGAAAATACCAAATCTTTCTTTCACTTAATTTTCTTTGATAGCTTACAAGAATACATGAACTGGGACTTTTCTTTCACAGTGGTTTAGCTGTTAACTGCATGGGATCTAGATTTGGGACCGTATGTCTGTGTATAGTCTTTTTATCTGCTGAGTCTGATTATATTCAGATCAATATTATCTAATGAGTGTGACCACTGATGGAATATTTCAAGGATATTTCAACTTCCACCACCATTTGACATTAGGCAGAAGGTACCGCTGCAAAGTTATTTGGTCATCTTGATCTTTTTTTTCCTAATCAGGAACAAGATGAAAATCCTTGAGAGGCTAATTTAAATTTTTCATCCATATTTCCCATATTTTACCTGCACCATAAGCCATGTGGCTATTTAAAACACAAATCATGTGAAGAAAGCAGAAGCTAGAGCTGCTCCTGAAAGCCTAGTGACAGTTCAAAACCTCTCCTGAGTTTTGCCTCTCTCTCATTTGAATTGGTGGACAGAAGTTGCTATTCTAAAGTTATGTTTAGATTTCCTATGTTTCTTTTGATGTGTTCAGTTTTGTTCTCACCCATATCAATGTTCTTTTCAAGCGCATAACCTGGAGGCAAAGGCCAAAACCTTTCTAGCTTAGAAGCAAATGTATTACTCGTTTTTCTTGAAGGATTATAAAACCCCATCATCTCTCTGCCAGAGATGTTCACTGAGAGAGACGCCAGTCAATATGGTGTTCCAGGATTAATTAAAGAGTTTGTCTGCCAGACATTCTTTAAGTCTGCTATTTCTCATTTTATTTTTACTTTTTGGCATGTAATAGTATTTCCATACTTATTAAATCCTGACTGATAATTACATGCAAAAGAGCAATTAGCAGCAGACAATTTAGTAGCAGAGAATTTATAATTTGAACTGTTTACCATTCAGAGATGACTGAAAGTGATAGCAACTGCATCAAATTAAATCATCAGTGATATTGTTCCAGTGAAGTTTCCACCTGGGGTGCTCTCTGTTTCTTTAGCCTATCTTTGTATTAAGCATAAAATCAAACCTGTAAGTAGATAGTTATTGAAATGTCATGCAGTATATCAGGTCTTTCCTAAAATCAAAACCTCGTTTCATTGTTCAGCACTGTGTGTGTTGAGGACCTGTCCATGTGTTGCTTCCTGTTCTTATTAGAAAGCTCAAGTATCACGAGTTAGCATAAATGAAATTTCTTAGTCAAAGAAACCCTGACTGAGTGATTGAGACCTACAGAGGTTTTCTCTGCTTGTTTTCTATATTCATTTTAATAGAAATTTTACTTTTCTGTCTGCAGGAGCATAGATTCTGTGTTCCAAAAATAACACTGCCGCTTCAAGCACAGACTCTAGGCCAGCAAATGCAGAACCCTTATCAATCAGTTCATATCTGAAGGAAGGAAAAGATTTGATGATTAATAAAAAAGCTCATTCTGAATGAGACGTTGAGGGCAAGTATTTGAACACCTCTGTGATCATGAACTAAGCAGGAACCAAATGCCTCACTTTTTTGACAGCCCTTTGAGCCTGAAGTGTTTCAATCCATTTATGTATGGACAAGAATATGCACAGGCATTACCAGTTTTATAAGACTAATTATCAACTTTTTCTGTTTCTTCTGACACACGCCAGAGAAAAGATTTGAAAATAGTGCTGGATAACCAAAAAGAAGGAGAATGTCTGTAAAAGAGAAGACACCCCCTCCTCTCAGACTTCAAGGCTTGATTTCTTTCTAGTATTTGGATGCTTTAGTCTGTTGCTCTTTTTTCCTGAAGTTACACTGCACTCTAATTTATACTGCAGTTATCCAAGATTGGTTCTCCTGTGTAAACCTTGCTTTCAATTGTCACTTTTTATGGGCAGCCATCCCATTAGAAACTGTATAGAAAACCCAGTACATCTATGATTCATCATCTCAAAGGAATTTGATACCAGTTTATGAAGTAATACTAGGGAAAAGAAAGCTGAGATAAGGACCTAAGTTCATAGATCCCTTTAAGACGGGCAGGTAGCAGGGTATAGTCGTTATGGTTTTAATGCCCTTGCACCCCTAAAAGCCATTGTCATGGGTTGTCCCTGGCTGGATGCTAGGTGCCCACCAAAGTCACACGCCTTTTCTCAGCTGGGCAGGGGACAGAAGGTGTTAGGAAAGGCTGGCTGGTTGAGATAAGAACAGGGAGAGATCACTCACCAGTTACTGTGACAGGCAATACAGGCTAAACTTGAAGACATCAGTCTAATTTATTACCAATCAAATTCAAGAAGGTTAATGAGAAATAAAACCTGATTTTAAAATACCTTTCCCCCCCATCCCTTTTTCCCAAGCTCAAGTTTATTCACACATTTCCTATTCCTCCCCTGAAGCAGCACAGGGGGAAGGGGAATGGGGGCTGTGGTGAGTTCACCCCACATTGTCTCTGCTGCTGCTTCCTTCTGAGGGGGAGGACACCTTCCCCTGCTCCAGCGAGGGTCCTTCCCATGTGAGACAGTCTTCCACAAGCTTCTCCAATGTGAATCCTTCCCACAGGCTGAAATTCTTCACAAATGGCTTGAGCATGGGTCCCTTCCATGGAATGCTGTCCTTCACAAACGAACTGCTCCAGCATCGGTCTCCTGTAGGATTACAAGACCTGCCAGCAAGCCTCTCTCCATGGGGCCACAGGTCGTGCCAGGACCCTGCTCCAGTATGGGCTTCCCACAGGGTCACAGCCTCGTTCCAGCATCCACCTGCTCTGGCATGGAGTCCTCCACGGGCTGCAGGTGGATCTCTGCATCCCTGTGAACCTCCATGGGTGCAGGGGCACAGTCTGTTTCACCATAGTCTGCACTACGAGCTGCAGTGGAATCTCTGATCCAGCACCTGAAACACCTTCTGCCCTTCCTGCACTGACCTTGGTGTCTGCAGAACTGTTGCTATTGCTCTCACATATTCTCACTCCTCTATTCCAGCTGCAGCCGTGCAGGTTTTTTTCCCCCTTCCTAAATCTGTTATCCCAGAGGCGCTTGACACTGTCACTGATGGCTTCAGCCTTGGCCAGCAATGGGTCCATCCTGGAGCTGTCTGGCATTGGCTCTGTCAGACATGGTGGCAGCTGCTCACAGAAGTCACCCCTGTAGTCCCTCGGCCACCAAAACCTTGCCACATAAACCCAATACAGTCACATAGATCTTAGCTCTCTATGTTGACCTGGAGATTTGTGATGTCATGGTGCCCTTTCAAATACTAGTTTAAGGCTCATGCAAAAGGGAGTCTGCTATCTGCTGGTGAATATTTCCTTTCTGATTCACCTACTATGTGTTTCCAACCAAGTATTGACCTAATCAAAACTCATTTAGCTTATGAGGTCTGATGTGACTGCAGCCTGGCAGGTATGATCTGGAATATTTCAGAACTCAGCAGAAGAAAACATACTCACTTTGTATTTCAAACATCCAATCCTGAGCATGCATTTTGATTCATTATGAAAGCTCACACTGATGTTCTTAATAGGAAAGCAGAGAGGATCAGTTTTGAGGCTGTGTTATTTTTTAGATTTATTTGCATGTGTAAGTACTTCTTCGATCTAACTGACATAACAGGAAACTCTTGTTTGCTTTACAGTTGAAATGTAAGTGTAATGAAAAGCATCCTCCAGCATCTATCATGAATATACACAACTGTGGCTCTATAATGACCTTTCAAGCCAAGATCAGGGAGCCTGGGAAAGCCTTTGTATGGATATACTTGTTGCATCAAAGTCCTTGAGGTCATTGCCTACATTGTATTTACCAGCAGTTTTACAGAACCCCAAGAGGTTGTAGCCTCCACATCTATAATCTATTGCAGAACAATAACTGCAGACACTTGGTTTAATTCCTCTGAAATCAATGTTCACTTTTAATTTGCTAACCCTAAGACAGAACAGATAAATCCAGCAAACTATTAAGACCATATTTTTTTAAGACAAAGGGTGTGTTTCTTTAATAAAATAAGAGACAACCATGCAATAAGACATTAAAACATTTACACCTAAAAGAGGCAAGTAAGCATAGTTAGAAGGGCAATATTACTTAATTATACTGTAATAGAGCCTCCTGCTCTACTGGATGGAGGGTTCTTTAAGGAGGAGATCCTCACCCATAAAAAACAATTCCATCTGCGTATACAAAAAAGGCACAAAACTTTTCAAACCAACAAAGGATCATTCAGGCATTGAGTTGTTATAACTACTCTGCCCTAGCCTGGGAAAAAAAATAGTCTTTATGGTAGATTGCAGGAGTCCATCTGGTCGGCAGGGGTGTGGTGTGTGTACCAATCCCTTCCCCCTTTAGTGGGGAGATATCTGTCTTTCCACAGAGCCCATTCTTCCCTGCCTGGCTGCCTGCGCATTAATAACAGGGAAAAGAAACCATTCCGTGATTGATACCAGCTTATGCTAAACAATTTCCCCTCCTGTTGCCAATAAACATGGCTGTTCAAATAGATTATAGTGTCTCAGAGCGTTCACATCTCCTCCAATCCCCCTCCCCGCTTTCCCCCCTCCCGCCTTAGATATCCTTTAGCTGCTCTTTGTGATGGTAATGAAGCTAAACAGCATTTCAAAGCGGGCTTTGATTAGCATGATAACGGTGTAGTGGCTTGATGGCCAGCATGGAATGGTTGTCTAGCCTTCCAGCACCAACAGTTTAGAAGAAAAGTTATACAACTTGTTAAAATGCGTGCATGGATGTAGACATGTGTGTATGTGTGTTTGCATTCACACAACTGAGGTATCAGTAAAACCTGACAAAGCCCATTCATTGATACTCCCCCTTGGAACAGCGTTTTCTTGATGCACAGGCTAATTTCAGCAATTTGCCAAAATTTGCCTGGGTAATCCGGATGCATTTAAAGAGGGGACAGGAGGTGCAACTGCGGTAGAGCTCAGTAATTACCTCTCATGTACAGCATCACCATATTGCTGCTACTAGGCAGCTACTCAAGCCACTAGGCATTGCTGGAGATAGGACATCCGGAAATGGCATACAGAAGAAAGACGGCAGAAACTATGTAACAGTGTCAATATGCACCCCAAGGGCTGAAACTAAAATGCCATGGCACCACTAATATAGTCTCCCAAATAAGATCATTTAGGGTAAGAGTTTGTGCTGAGGGCATGCCCTTTCTCCCTTGTAATATTTATTCCTTTTTCTGAAAATAAATGCAAGACAAAAGTTTATTTCTGGACTGTTGTTATCTGACATGCATTCTGGTTCTAAAGAGTTAGAGCCACACAATGGGATGTGGCGAGCAGTAGCCCATTGGCTGTTTCACAGTAGATAGACTTTATGGGACATGACTGACTCTTCTGGTTTCAGTTCTTTTTGAGTTTCAGCTTTCAGCCTCCCCTTTGTAATTATTTGGAGCATGAACATGAAAAACTGCCTTAATTGAAATAATGTTTCCTCTGGATTTCTTTTTTACAATGTTTGTACTTATTTTGGCAGCCCTTCAGGATGCTGTATGTTAAGCAGGTATATGACAAGTGACATCTTGCTAGTCTGCAAATACTTGAATTCCAGAACATGGAGAAGCTTCATGTCATCTATACTACAATGTCTATCTGCAATCCAAACAGAAAGTAAGAGAAGGTATATTGCAGAGACAACACCAGATGAATTCAGCAGCATCATAAAGCTGATCAAAAGCAGTCACCTCTGTAAGTGTACTCAGAACTGGCAGCTATGGTTACCAAAGAATATCAAAAAGCCTTACAAAGAGGTTTATCTGCTTTAACTCTAGAAATATGAACAGTATGAATCCAATATACACTTTGCTATAATATATATGGGTTTAGGCAAATATTAACAAAAATACTCAAATCAAGCCAACAAAACCCAAGGAGTTATTTGGAACAGAGAAGAAAACAGGGAGTAGCCTGATGCTGCTGTGTAAATTTTGGACGTGGAGGGCCCTGTGTTAAGAGCTGGATGATCATGGGGGACTGAGCGGCTGAGAAAGAGTTCTGTGGGAAAGGGCTGAGACTCCTTGCTAACATCAGGATTAAATGTGAGTCAACATCATTCCATGTGTAGTGGGGATGGCTGGGAGCATGCCCAAGTGTGTCAGTCAGAGCAACAAGGACAAGAGACTATCACCCTTCTCTCAGCACTCATCAGAGCACAGCTGGAATTCTGCATCCAGTTTTGGGCCCTACAGTACAAGAAGGACATCAGTAAACTGGAGTGAATGCAGTGAAGGGCTACTCTTGATGGTCAAATCTGGGGCACTTGCACTTAAAGGAGATACTGAGGCACCAGGGCATCTTCAGTCTAGGAAAGGGATTGCTTTGGGGGAATCTGACCAGCAGTACCTACTAACCAGTACTAACTAGCACCTATCAAACAGTACCCCTGCCTTATTGAGAAGCTGCCTTACTGAAACCAGGGTCTTCCTGGCAGTGCATGGCAGGAAGACAAAGAACAATGGCCATGAAGAGCTGGATGGCAGATATGACTGGGTATGAAGGAAAATATTTTCTCGATGACACTGGAAAAATATTGTAACAAGGAGGTTGTGCAGTTTCTACCCATGGAGGTTTTCAATGCCTGGCTGGATAAAGCCCTGGACAACCTAATCTGACCTTGTAGTTGACTTTGCATTGAGCAGGAGGCTGGACTACAGCCATCTTGAGTTCCCTTCCAGCCTGAATTACCTGGCAATCTTGTGTTTCACACTACTCATAGCAAAGATGTACAGGATGCTGCAGACGCTGTAGGTATCAATGTAGGTTTCACATGCTGGCCAGGGTCACCAAAGGGAAATGCAGTGATGTTTTGGGTCTGAACCCCAAACACATGGAGAGTGGGAAATGTTCAGAGCAAATACTACTGTAGGCTTGCTATAATCTCATATTCTTCCTTGTGCAGCTGCTTATGGCCGCTGTCTGAGTTGGGGACTGGCTGTCCATTTCCCAGACAAGTACAGCTCTTTTTGTCTTTATTTCTATAAAACACACCATCAGCATGATGTACTGTTTCAAACCTAAAATTTTGCAGAGCTTTTAATTACAGGGAAGTGCAGTTTTTAGAACGTCATCCCTACCCTTGGAAGGAATAGTAAAATAATGAGGCTTTTCAGACTACTTTTTTCCAGTCAATTTTCATAATGACAGTATTTGGGGGGAAATTGAAGATTGTAGCATATTACCAAAAAGTACCAGAAATGTTGAAGAGAGATCTATTTTTATTTAATTTTTTTTTTTTTACTTTTTCAGAAGTTCAACAAGTTCATTGCAATCTGCCTTTCAAGGTCACCCATCTGAATCAATGATCTTCTTAGCTCCACCAGTTCTGATTTTTTGAATAAAATTGTAATTACCATCCTTTTAAGCACCAGCTGTTCTATTGAAACATGATACTGGTGGTGTACTCAGTCCTGGTGGAAAAATATCTGTGAGCTGCTCTTCACTGAAGCCTCAGAACTGATTGCAAGAAGCATTTATAGTCACAGAATTAAAGGGGCCACAACCAGATCCTTTATGGATAGAGTTCCTTCTCCTTTTGTCCATTATCCTGTTCAAACACACATCCAAACCTTCACTGTATTCACTTCTTGTAAAATAAGGAGAAAAGGGAAAGTCCAATATCATGTAGTGGAATGTGCAAAGGAATAATCTGTGAGCTTGTCCACATGATGAGCCATATGATAGCAATGCACAGAAACAAAAAAACCTTGGGGAAATGTTTCTCTGCCATTCATTAGCATTACCCATTTTTTAGCAATATGTACCATCTTTATCAACAGGCAACCAAGGTTAACAATTTAGGAGGAAAGCTATAATCTATGTACAGTAGGATACTTTACTAAAGAAGAAATCAGTGATGAAAAGAGAAGCAGAAGAAGTGCTTTTCTAGCAGGATTTGCAGGAGAATTGAAAGGCTGATTGGCACAGGAAGTGGCATGGGAAAATAAAAGCAAGAGGTAGAATTTGTCTTGGCAGGAAAGTGATGTTCTACTATTAGAAATGCCTGCAGGCCAAAAAGGAAAAAAAAAGCCCTGTGCTGAGATTTAAAAAGGATTTTCCAACTGCTTTAAAGCTCAGGTCCTACACTAAGTACCTTCCTAAAGCACACAGAATTTGAAAAGTACAGAAGCTTTTGGTCATGTTCAGAGAAGCCAGAGACCAGTGCATATTTATCCTCTCAGACTGGGACAGTGACAGTTTCTGTGCAGACAGGCAAGATTTGAGGAGCAGCCAGGCACTGGAGTGCTCTTGCCAGCTGCTGTAGCCTTCCTTCCCTCCTTTCCCCTGAAAGATTTTTTCTTTACATATTATATTCTAGTGTATTTTCCTTTTTTCTTCTATTTTTATGAGAAATGAGGGTAGTGGTGTTTAGCAACATGTCTGAACAATAGCTCCTGCCAGGTCGGGGTGTTACCAGAGGACTCGGGCCTGAGGACACAGGGGAGGGAGCTTGCCTCGTCAGCCACAAAATCTGAAGCATTGCAGTAGTGCTGACTGATGAGGCATTGCTGTATTTTTCTCTGTTAATTACATGGCCTTTTCTCTTTCCAAAGCCAGGAAAATGTCCACGCTGTCAGAAGTCTTTGCCTATGAGGATACTCATCCCTCTGCAGTGTGCTATCAGGAATTAGTGTGCCTGGCAAGCCCCTGCTCTCTGTCTTTACCTTACACAACAGACCTTGAGCAGTATTCCTACTCATAAGACCCCAGTTCAAGAAGGCCTTATTGCACGTAATGACACATCTCTTCTTCTAAATATTGCACATGGCATGCAACCTTTATCCCCAAAGCTGGCCTGAAGACTCATTTCTTCCTGAGTCAGAGATAAGTAAATATCTGGAATGAAAGGGTAGTACACAAGGAACAGTGAAGGAATGCAATTCTCAGTTTTTTCTTATTTATTTCACAGAAATAAATACAGAAAAGGAGAAGAGCAATATCAAGAGCATATTGAAAATACTAGTACAATTGAATGGACATAAAAAGATAATTTATTTTGTGACATCCCTGTCTATCCCTGATTGCAGGTATTTGTCGCAGGAATTATATTTTACTGTGTTTGTGTACAGCAGCTTTTGCCACAGTTGTTTTTGATCTCACGTCAGATCTTTAGACAGTGCTGAAGGACACATAATAATAACTGGCAACAAGTATGGGGGACTCTTGTACTCATTAAGGTATTTCTGAAAAGCAATGAGGTGAGAATCAGAATGATCATGTGTATTAATAAAAAGACTTGCTGACTAGAGAGCCCAAATTATTTCATTTAACGTAATATGAAAGATTGAGACTATATCTTTCTTTTTAGAGATGCTCATTTTGTCACTTCTTTGATATTTGCTCTTGCATTAAACAGTATCTTCTTTTATCTTGATAACTTGAAGATAACATTCAACTGAGGTTGAATGGAGAGTCTTTTATTTTGAGATATGAGATATCATCACATCTCCAGATGGAGCCACTGCAAATAGCCTGAGCACTTCCAGTTCCTACTTCTCACTGTGCCTGGCTTCTGCTAGCCAACACGAGGTCATTTTGTCTTAATATTGCATTGAATTGGTGTATTAGTAATACATCAGAAGATGATGCCTTAATGAAATGGAGCAGCTGCATATAGTCACAGCATTTGGAAGGAATGTCAGAAGAAAAGGGCTGTTTACTCTGCATGGAGAGGGAAGGCTGATATTTGATCTCCCGGAAGCTGGAAGCTCTACTCTGCAGTAGGTGAAATAGACAATATACATTTGGTGTTATGTGGATTTTAGAGCTGGTGATAGACGTGTAATCTCAGTCAGTTGGCAGAGATTCACATAGCAGGCAGAGGCTGCTGAAACCAAGTAAACTTCCATATGCTGCCTTGTCTCAAAACTGATCTGGAAAGCAGGCAGAAAATACTTTGTCATACCATAGCAAATTCTTGGCTTCTTAGCCAAAAGTGCTGCTGGGGTTTGTGACCAGCATCAAACACATGGTGCTTGCATTTCTCGCCTGGGTGCAGAGCTGAGAGCACTCAGCTTATCCTGTACAGATCAAGGGCTGGTCTTCAGGGGTTGGCAGTCCTTGGCCACTAGTGACTAGTGGCTGGTGTTGGAAGCAGAGTTCAAGGTGAAGGATCTCCATACAGCACTACTGGTGTTCCAGGTTATCCATGTTTTCTCAGAACACAAAAGTACAGAAAAATAAAGATTCCAAATTGACATTGGATGTTTCATTAGCTTCTCCTATAAGTGTGATTATTTTTTCCTTATGAAGTTATTGTTTGCAGGTGACCACTGCTTTCTTTTTCTTCTGTGAGGTTATAATCTTAAAGAAACAAAAAAGTGGTCCCTGTCAGCTTTTATGACAAATGGTGGTTAAAGTAGTACTGTGCTTTGTTTCTCCTTGAACAGGTTTCATGCTTTTTTTACCCTTTGTTCCTCTTGGTCATTTGATATCTGAATGTGTTTATATCTGAAAGAACCTCCCCCAGAGATCTTGAAAAACTCCTTTTCTCCAGGGTCCAGTGATATAGTTTATATATTACTTACAGATGCAATAAACAAAGCCTATTCTCAACTGCAATCTCTTAAGACTGCAGAATAACTGATCAGGCTGTTGGCTCAATTTGCTATCTGGTCATTTAGTTGATAAGGCAAATCCTGACTCAGATTTTCCACGGTGGATCAATCAGGTGATGGAAGCTGAGTATTGCATTTTCTCACCCTATGATAATCAGGGAAAGCATCAGCATCAGTAGACATCTATTTTGGCAGGTAGTTTAAGCTCTAAACCATGATTTTTATCAGCTACTAATATCCATTAAGAATAACTGCCTTTCGGAAGGACAGCGGTTATGCTCACCCTGCTGTTGTGTGAATAGCTGTGTGAAGTGCCCAGGACCCAGGGCTTGCCCCGGTGTGTTTCTTACCAGTGACCCACTAGCTCAGTGTGTTGTATAATAAATAATTTTGCATGAGATTGCCTACAAATGACTAACAAGTGGAACACTCTCAACTAATAACAGAAATGTGTAATAGAAGTTATCTACCCAGGGATTTTTTTTTTTTTTTACTTTTTCCTTTTAAAAATAATTTTATTTCATCTGAACTAATTCATTCCTTATCTGTAAGAAGACAATAAGAAAATTACTTTTGGAGGAACATAATGGCAAAGACAGAAAAAGAAACCCTGAAAAAAAAAGCTAAATATAAACTATATCCTTGCATAAGACTATAGCTGGTACAGTAAGGACATGAGACAATTTTAAAGTTCTCTTCAACTGAAGAACTGAATGGTAATCAAATGGAAAATGTCTTCCAGCTTAATAAACAATTATTCTCTCTTAATATAGAATGTACTGTCAATTACTGGAAATGCTACTGAAACTCTGCTTTAAATTTGTTGTGTACTACATCACATGACTTTTGGAGAACAGTTTTTAACACACTTGCCTAGTTTACACATTATTCTTTCCTTCCTTCAAAAAGTGTGCAAATGACCAAGTCCGGACAACACCTACCCTTTGCTTAACTTTTCACATTTTATTGCAAAATATCTCAAGTACTGTGGATTTCAGGACCCTCTGAAAACAAAAAATATCATCCTTTAAAAATATGTTAAAGCATAAAACTTTCTGAAGCATTTTAATTAATTGTAATAATGAAAAAATGAGCAGGTTCCTTTGTTTTTGTGAGTATAAACAGAATTTTTAGTGGCAAAATAAATAATGAATGATTTTGTATATCTTCACTGAAAATGAAGTAATCTTAAAAAAATATAGCATTCAATCCTTTGTCTATGTGCATCCTAATAAAGTTTAATTAGAGGTAATTACCTGTCATTTCCACTTCTGCCTTCTGAAAGTGTGGCATTTTATAAAACCAGCTTGCCTTTTCATACAGGATTCAATTTCAGGAAATTAAAGATGTGTTTATACAGTCTGAATTTCTGGATGAAGGTTTTTGAACAACCGATCACTTTAGGAACCTCTTAACTTATTCCTTAGTAGGTATTGCATCCTTGTTCTCTGTAACTTCTAATTGGAATGACTGTTACCTGCTAGTAAACTTATCAAAGATGGAATTGTTGCCTGTAAATTTTCCACATTGCATCTCAGAGTTACCAAAGTTAATATTCCTGACAAGTTCATACATATTACTTTTTCTCTTTTTTGCCTAAATGGTCAGTTTACTTATATGCATTTTTATTAGGAAATTCTTAATAGTTTAAAGGCATGATATGGCAGTATTTAGGTAAAGGAGAAGTAGTACTGTTTAAAACCAAAAGTTATTATTCTGTATTAGGTTGAATCCAAAAATTCCATTTCTTACACCCACTCTTCTGTTGTATTTATGTTCCAGCAAAACTTCACCCAAATCTTCAGAAGACTGGTAGTTCATTTTATGAACTTTAGTACTTAAAACGGAAAAAAAATCAACTCATCATTTTTAAACCTTTGTGGAATTCTTTGAACCACATGGAAAGGAACTCTCTTTTCTGCTCAAAGACTGATGTGAGAAAAGCAATATCACCTCTGAATACATTACCAGGATAAAATAGCTGCTTTCCAATAGAGGGAGAAAAGGATGATGATGGCCATGATATCCACATGCCCATAAAGCTCAGTGTTTTGTTGATATCTTTATTTCCACACCAAGCAGAAAAATGAATCTTCCAGTTTCTAAAAAAGTGATGCTGTGAAGTTGCTGAGAACTGGGTTTGGCACAATTTTTTCCCATCATTCTCTTAAATAAGTCCCAAAGTCTTATGCTTGCTTGTTAGGCTTATAAATACAGACTGCTTCCTTTTCCTCTCTGGCTGCTTTCCCCGATATTGGCTGGCTTCAAAGGATGGAGAAGAGGAAGAAACATGCTGACAATGCTCACACTTTCTGTGAATCTCTTTCATTTATTGTAGCCTTTAGTTCATATGAATTTCAGCTTTGAGGTGTTTGCTTGTACAGCTGTATCATCACCGACAGTTTCTCCAGCTGCCCCAAATCCTTTCCAGCTCCCCTCTATTTTAAGGACCTGGCTGCACCACATCTTCTGGGTGAAGAGAGAGAGAAACAAAAATAAGTATTTATTTGCCAATGTCTTCTGGATTTAAAACAACTCAGCAGCTAACCCCTGCTGGGGAAATAGTTGCCACATTTGTTCAGTTCAGAAAGACCAAGCACCTTTCCTGTACCAGAGACTTCAAGTGTTTCATAAACAACTGCTTCAGGATTTGTGCACTTAATCCTTTTTATGCAGAAGCCAGTGGGGATATTATTCACTAATTAATAAACCTAAATGTAGGTGTCTCTACATGGATGTTGACGTGGGTTTAAAGAAGTTGTTACAGGCAGTGGAGATCTAGTCAATGCAGGAGCCTGCAGAGCATTTCAGCTGGCCCTTGCAGGGAGACTCAAATGAGATGCCCACACAGAACTATTTCATGCTATCTGTGCTGTAAATGAGGCATTTACACCATGATGGCAGACATGAGGTAGCAGCTCCAGAAGGTCCACATCCTCCCAAAGCAGCAGTGGAAAGCCAGGAGGGAGGTGCTAGTGTGTCTCAGCACCAACTGCTTGTACATAGCAGCTCCCTAGTCCTCTGCTCTGAAAGGACTTGAATTTCCCTCTCACAGGTGTCTGACACCATTGATTTGTCTTGTCAGCTTAAACACATGGCTTGCCTGTGGACAATCACAGGCATCTATCTTTAGGTTTCATAATCTGGAGATGAATTTCTCCACGAGACTTATTGCTAGGCCCACACTTCAACCACTTTGTACCATACTGGGATTACACCACCAGGTTTTAGAGGGCTTCTGGAGTAGGTGTCACAATAAGGCACTGCATTCTATGGGAAGACTGGAAATATGCAGTCAAGGAGCTTGGTTGTGAAACATGCAAATTTAGAGCACCCTGAGTGCATGCACTGGAATACAATCAGGCCTAAAGGCAACTGAGCATACATAGGGGATGGGCAAATGTACACAGACAGGGCACTGGCTAATGCAAGCTAGAGCCTAAGGGAAGTTGATCCTAAATATTTATTGGGACTGATAAGCCACTTTTGACTGTTGGGTTTTTTTGCTATATTACTCCTCAGACCCTGCACCAAGTATAGATTACAGGATCCAAAGACTGGACTATTATTCTTCAGTGACTGTTATAACAGAAGGCACAACACTGCCTAACTTGTCTGATGGTTAGAAAAACCACAAATATAATACTAAACTCTACTGTGGAATATATGTAAAAGACTATCCTAAATTAAAAGGCATGGGAAAGTACGTGTTGAATACCTAAAATAACACATTTAACAATATATGTACATTTCTCTTTCACACAACGTGCTGCCAGAGAAATTGGTAAGAAATAGTAGCAAGGCTCGTCTTGCAACAAAACTAAGATTTCTGGCTGTATTGACACCAGACTGGTTTTCCTGGAGTTAATCTGATGAGGAATACAAGAGTCTATTGTGCAGAAACACACAGAAGCTGTTCAGATCTGGAAATGTGTAGCTGCATTGGCATGGCACTGCCCCGAGCATTTATGCTCTACAAACACATCTGAATTTCTCTGAGCCTTGAACTGCTGGCTCTGTATAGTGCCAGGCTATGGCATGGGGACCCACTGGCTCAGGTAGGCTCTATCTCAGGTGCTTCATTATACACCAGAAATTTTGCCTTCATGTCTCAGAATAAACAGGTAAAAAATTTTAAATATGAGCCATCCCTCTTTTATTCAGCTCATCTTAGTGGGACTCTAAAAATACATATATTCAAGAAAGACTGGATAAATTCAAGCAACCAATATAGATTGCTCAGGTGCCAAACTACAAATTCTCTGGTTGCTTAAGTCATTCTTAGCCACAGATATTTGCCGCCACTCTAATATCTGTATGCACAAAAGACAGATTAAATCCCATTCACATTAAACTATACAATGTATTTCATTAGTGTTTTAAATAAAATTTCTTTGCTACATCCAGATTTTTTCTTCTGTTGTTAACTGATGCAGCACTAATTCCAAGAGGGCTTTATCTCTCAGCAAAGATGTGGTTTTTAAAATTCCTTACATTGCATAGCAGACTTAACCGATGTGGTCCATTTATTCCCCCTTCAGGACATTATCTCCAGTATGTAAAATGAATTATTACCTCTTCTCCAGTGTAACAGCATATTATGCTCCACAGAAGACTCAAAACTTGTAGTCTGCGTTCCCACAAAATCTTCTTCTGTGATGTCTGGGTGTCTCTAATGACACATTTAACTAACTGGTCATTCGTATTGTTCTAATGGTATTAAAAGTATATGTTAACATTAAAACTTTATTGAACTGGTTCCCAAAGGACATTACAATCTGAGGGTGAAAATCATCCCCATGCAGCTCATTGGCCAGCCAAGAGAATACAGATTTTACGTGTGATTTATTGATGCATGGCCCAGCTGTTCAGCGTCTGCTTAGGAGATTTTCATCCTGGTTGCATGAACCCTGGGCAAGACCTTGCTGCTGTCTCATAGGAGTCTTATAAATTTTAAATGGTATTATTTAAGTGTGTTAAGTGTGTAAAGCTCATGGCATTTATGTGAGAATCACTTTGTCCAGCCCTAAAGTAGAAACTGCTTCTGACATAAAATACAGCTGCTATTTAGTACCTCTAAAATGGTGTAGAAATTTGAAGATATATTCCATATTCCTATGAAACTAGTACACTATGAAAGCAGTGTCGTAGACAAGAAGAAGATAAATATCCTTTCTAATATTAATACTATTATTCTAATTGGCAGTAAATATTAAGTTCCTTCTAAACCCTTGGTGTGATTTGTTTTCCTAAGTGAATCAGAAGAGAGACTTAACAGCTATTGAATCATCAGCTGGATTTTCAATAGCATATGGGATTTCTCCCTTAAGTACCAATGCAGCCCAATCCTGCTTAGGTTGCTATAGCTGATTAGATCACAGCTTGAGGCTTATAAAATAATTGCTATCAACTTAATTATTTTACCTTATATTAAACGTGCTACTGCATTTCCACTATTCTCTCTCCCACTGTTCCATTTTTGTCTTTCCAGTTAGATGACAAAATCATCTGAAAGGTAACCTGCATCAAAAAGAAAGCCATGAAATCCCACTCTTACCTATTCTTTCAGATTTCTTTTTTATTTTTTTTTTTTTGGAAGGAGGCAGAGAAGTGTTGGTTAACATATGGCTACCCCTTAGGTTAATGCTTTTGTTTTGATGAGGTTCCTAAAGGGGCTTAGAGGAACTTTTTCCAGTGTTTCCACTTAATGCAACTACTGTCTTGGGAATTGTATTGCTTTATTTTTCAGTAAGTGTTTAGATTTTATATTAGTCATATTGTTGCACCTATTCAAGGTGAAGACCAAAACACCTGTTTTGCAGAACTGACTAAGAGTTTAGAAAGAGTGGATCTTGCCTGAGCTGCATATAGCTCTCCAACTACCTGTTTTGTCTGCCTATCCACCTGCTGTGTAGCGTTTTCTTTGTCTTTGGGAGGTCTTTCACTGGCTTGTCTCTTTTGAACTAACAAAAGCTCAAAGGAGAAAAGGTCAGAAAAATTTTCTGGTTTTGGACACGGGATAAATTGGAAACCATTAACAGTGCAAGGCACATTAAGTCCAAATAATATGCTGAGGTCTTGATTTGTGGTGGTAAGGCATGGAAACAGGTTGCCTGGAGAAACTGTGATTGTATTTCATACCAGAAACTGAGAATGATAGCAGCTGAAAGCAATCACCTGTCCCTGCTATTCACTTGCACTCTAGTGCCACTGGGATATCCTGATTATGGGGCTGCTTCTTGCAGAGAAGAGTCACCCTCAAAGCCTGGACAGCAGTATGAGTCCCTGAACTGCAGGAGCAATGATCTGCAATGATGAGCCACCTGTGGGAGCAGGCTTTCTCTATTATAGAGGTGTAAGTTTGTGAGGAAGGTCCAACTTTGTCCAGGGCAAGACCATCCCCTTTTCTACTTGCATTTATCCTACAGGCTTGTGCCTGAATGGAAAGCAAGAAAAATTAAGACTGAATTATTTATTGAGACTTCGATTTGTGTTGTGAGACACTAGAAGAGGTTGCCCAGAGAAACTGTGGATGCTCCTTTGTTGGAAGTGACATCCATCACAGGGCAGGGTAGGAATACAGATAATTTTATTAATGTTGAGGTCTTTTGCCAATTTTACATTACAAGAGAAACTCCTATTCTTACTCGAAGTTCACTGAAGAAACAGCTCTGGGCACACGTGCAAACTGTATCAATTAACTTCACACCTGGGTAGCTAATGGAGACCATCACACATTTTGTCTTTTAAAGGCAGGGAATCATGATGGGATGTCCACTGTGAGTATTTGGGATCTTCAGGCTTTTTTACCACTCGCCAATGAGCATTCCCTGAATGCAGCCCCATACCCTGAGAATCTGTCCTGTTCCTCCAAGTGATTACATACGAAAATGCCAAGAGTTCTTCTGAATACGTTTACCAGGAAAATTAGGTTAAATGTCACTTTGTCTTTTAAGTTTTGTGTGCATATGTGTGTGTGTGTGTGTGTGTGTGTGTGTGTGTGTGTGCATTGTGTGTCTATATATATGTATATATATTTGTGAGTGTCTATACACATGCACATGTGCACACACACACATATACTTTGCCTCCTTCTTAAGAAATCCATTTTACTAAGCATGACCTACCCTTTTAAATCCATGCAGAGTCTCACGAGTCACTTTGTACTTGTCAACATGTTCTAGCTTGTTGCTGACCAGTGATACTAAATCTTCCTCTGTGTCAATGTCAAATATAAAAAAGTCCTCATTTTTTTTTCCTCTGGGATATCTGCATATTTGAGAAGGATTTTATTAGCCTATTTTGGGCTCTCATTTTTACTCATCTTTTAGACTATTATTTGGAATAATTCTGCCTTTTTTATGTTTATTCCAGTGGAGAGATATAAATATTTTATCTTAAATGTATTCCAGGAGAAGCAGAATGAACATTAGCTGTCTATAAGGGTTAACCCATTACTGAAAAGGATGCCTGATAAAATTGAAAGTATGGCTCTCAGCCAAGAGAGATCAGTATATTCTGAGCATTCATTTTCTGCCTTAGGAGAGGCAAATTCTGTTGCTAGTATCAGATGTGATACAGCTTCTGAAAGAAGCAACCTCAGAGGCAAATTTATACTTTTCTATTCAGAGAACTATCCACTGTGTACATGAATTAAGGGCATGCCTTACTTACAAAGTTATCATTGTATCTCAAATTGCAAATTGTAACTGAGAAGCAAAAAGAAACCATAAACAACTTTAAAATAAGTCAGATTCCATTTTCAAAATACCATGTGGTGTGCTTATTAATGTAAAAATTGTAAGAGGTATTTATTAAGTGCTCCTTGACATATTTTTACCCAAAATTTCGGCCATATTTTCTTCCATTCTGAGTACTAAAATCAGTAATTCAGTATTCAGATACCGTGATGGAGTTGTTAATCCAAAAGCATTCCATTAGTCTCAGTATGGATCAGTAAAGAACTCCAGTCAAGCTGTCTGGAAGTGAGGCTGTCACAGAACAATGTATGATTTAAGAATAACTAAACAGCAGTTAACCTTCCTGTTTTAAAAGAAAATAAATATTCCACACTTTTTTCCCTTACAGACTCGTTTTGCTTTATAATCTCTATTGCATAATTCCCTATCTGCAAACTTTACTCTAATTCAGCAGCTTTGTATTTAATTTATATTGTGTTTGATTTACACTGTGCTTAATTTACATCTACATAAGAACAAGGAACAGAAGCCAGGCTTTGACAAATCCAGGCCATACTGAATCTAGTCAAATTCTTTCCAAAGGAAAAAATGCAGAGCCCCAGTGCTAATATTTCTTTGATGTACTGGAATTTATGAAAGATTATGTTGCTCATCTACTACAGTCACAGAAGTCTACAAGGAGGCTTTTGGGGGGCTTTCAATTTCTTCTGGCAGGTTATGAAGAGAGTGAAGCACACCTCCTGGGCATGGTGAACACCTGTGTGCTTGCTGCCTGCTTCACCCAGTCACTCTGAATAAAGCCTTCCCCAATGCCTCCAGTGCACCAACGTTGTCCTGAGCATCAGAGCCAGGCCTATGGAAGAAGGGAAGGTTTTGTGTAATAGGACAGGGAAGATTAAAATAGCCTCTCCCAGCTTTCTCTGCCTCCTTCTGCTCCTCCTCCTCCCTTCTCAGCTGATGAGGTGCCTTTTGCCAGCCCTCAGGAGCTGAGGGCTGTTAGCAGCAAGAACACTGGTTCCCTGTGGCAGGCTCAGCAGAGCGGGACAGAGGCAGACAGGGGTGGGGAAGCGCATCCTTGAAGAGAAGGATGGGAGAAGAGAGGAGGAGAAGAAGTGGAAGAGCAGAATTACACTACTAAATACTCTTGAACTCTTTAGTACTTTACAGTAGCCTCTTTTCTCTAACTTTTTTAAGTTAGTTACCATACTTATTGAGAGGCAACTCTTATTAATCCACTTGCTTTTGCCTTTTCTGTTAAAAGACATAAAATTCGTTTTCCATATGAAATCACCTCAATTTTTGCTATAAAAGTACTTTATATGTCCTGAGCAGGACAAGCTCAGACATGAGTATAGCAGGCTCTGAAACATCTAAACTCTATACTCCAGTCAAATGTTCTTTAAGGAGAAGGTAGATATGTTTTAAAGAACTCATATTTAAAAGGAACTATTTTCTTTTTTTTAAGGAAAACTCATGTGTACATACAGTGAGAGGGAATGTACTCATTTATCTCTCTTTCATATATTTAAATTATATTTGTAGAATAGGCCTAATATGTAAAATATGCTTGTTTTGACATTTGTGAAATGCACTGACCAAAAATTTTAAAGATTTTCTAGTAGGTGTTTCCTATTGTTCAAACAATGCAGAAGGAATAGCTTTCCTGCCATTTTTCAAAATGCAAAATAATTTCCCAGTGAATGTTCTATATTTGCTCCGTCTCCCTAACATTTTCTGGCAGGGAGGAAAGCATGTCAACAGTTCATGTAGAGCATGCGAGAAAAATTTATTTTTCCCGGTGTGATTATGTGCTCTTGGTATTTCAGCAGTCTGTGGAGAAGGATCCTGTATATTCATGCACTGACATCGGCAAATTATCATTCTTATTGCCTTCAAGCTGTTCAATGACATTATATCCCTATCCACAAACAATTGTAATCACTTTGGGTTTATAATTCATCGTTCATTAGAACTTTATTACAACTTCCTTGTTTTTCTTTTTCAGAAACCAGACTTTGCGAGTTTGACATGGGAATGAAATACTCTGAAAGAAACTTTACCACAGTATGGAAATCAAACCTTCAGAACTCAAATTCCAGCAACAACAGTTTTCCAAGGTGTTTTGCATCTTATTTTCTAATTTATTTTATTTCATTATGTATTTCAATAGTTAGACCACTTTTTACAAAATTTCTGGGTATCTGAGTTTCCTTCGCAATTTAATAGGACTCCACAGTGGTCAAAAGTCCAAGGTGAATCTGTCTTCATCTTCTCTTGAAAATGAACATCTAAATGCATGAAAATGGCCTTCAGCTTTTAAATGTAGTGTTTTGTTTGAGCAGAAGCTGTAAACATTTTTTCAAATAGCAAGCTGTTGGCTAGGACATAATGTTGGTGCAGGGGTTTGTAAATAGTTTCCCTGTGAAATACCTTTTTGCAATGTGAGATTTTTCCTTCAGGCCTGCTCTTGGTCCAGCAAAGACCTTCTGGGCTGTAAGGAAACCTATAAAATCTCCTCTGGACTCTTTGCTTTAGTAACCTCCAAGGCCTGAATCCCTTAGGGTCCTGCTTCCCAAGCCCACAAAGTTTTGGTGGCTCTACAGGCTTAGCCCTTGCTGGCTCCCCTACATCCTCTATCCTGAAGTGCTCTTGAAGCCTCCCCTCCAGTGAGTACTTCACTACCTTTAGGAAAAGGGAAACCCATCTCCCTGCAAAGGGGGCAGCACACACTGAAACCACTGCACTGCTGGCAGGATATGGTGAGCAGAAGCCTTCCTTGCCACCCTGGTGCACTATATTAAAAGGAGAGGCCACTGGTGTGAGCAAAGTAAAACAAGTGTCATCCATCATATCTTGAAACAAGTCCAGTAGTATGGTCATTGTATGAGAACAATTGCAATTACACATTTACTAAATAGACAGTTACGTTTTGCCAGCTGCCTTTTATTCAAAACCAAAATCCACAACTGTTACAGACTACCTCAAAGAAAAACAATGCACGTAGAAGACAGAAGAAAAGGGGTACTCCAAACCCTTACCAAACTGAACTTCCTTTATGATGCTTGACTTACTTGCTTTTTGTCTTTACTTTTTTCCTTCCATGCAATTACAGTTCCTGTGTGAATTAGCAGTTGTCACCAGTGCTTTTACAGCAGTACCTCCAAGGTTCACTTTTTCAGTTGGGTAAAGCTAATCCAAGAATTTCAGCTTGGCAAAGCTGCTGAAAATTTATAGTGAGCTTGTGTGCTCTGTTTTTAAACATGGGCAGCAATAGCCTTTGGAACATTCTATATTTAAATTTCAGCAGTGATTATTTACTCACTGACCACAAATGCTCCATAAATGTCTTTGTACAGTACCTGCTGTGCAAGAGTTGGACTGAGATGTTGATACTCTAAAACTGATATCCAAATATCACTGTCAGAAGTGTGATGGGGAAAGGCAGTGGGAACACAGTAATTCCCTTATGCTCAATGCATACTTTTCTGCAGGTTTTGATCTTGTGTGAAACAAATCTGTGCTAATAATCACTGTCATCTGGTCCTGGTGTTAGCTGCTACTCCAGGGTGGGTCACTTACCTTGCATCCCTGGGCTAGGTTTGGTATCCTCAGCATGTGCCCAGTTCAGTGGGGGCTAGGCACAGCCAGCAACCACATGGAAGTGCTTGACCTTCTACAGTAGGAGTATTACTGTTGTTTCACTCTGTTAATGATAACTTCCATTGACTCAGGTTTTTTTTTTTTTTTTGACCTCAGAAGTGTGAGGGATCTTCAAGTCTTCCCTGTTCAGACCTTGAAGAAGCACCTGAGAGTCTTGCTGGATTGGGAGGAACAAGAAGGTGACATGTAAGCAGACCAGGATCCTCTTCATGGTGGCTGCTTCTTGCTGCCCCTGTGAATTTTATGTTTTAAAGCAAAAAGCATGGCACTGTGATGGCTTATGTGAGCGTTTACATGAACACAAGCATAGGTCTGCACTCAACATAGTTTGTATTAAAAGACTGCTGTCCAAGTAAGTGGCATGTACTACCTATGAGCGTTGGGAGGTGTCCTTGAAGATATTCCAGATCTTGTCAGGCCAGCTTTAAACAACAGCTGGGTGTACAAGCAATGACCCCACGAGCTACAGGCTGCAGCAGCCCCGGGACGTGAATCAGGAGTGGCAGAGGTGTGCCCCAGCCTGGACCCCTATCTGCTGGGACCTGCAGGACAGGGGTTAAGAAGGAAGCCAGTGGTGGGTAAAAGACTGGGAGAAATCTGCACCCTTAGATCATTCCTTCCTTGGGAACTTGCATGGGGAAGTGTAATACTGGATTTCGTTCAGAAGCCTCAGAGGCTATGGTTTTGATAAAGCTAAACTGGGATATTATCCCCCAGGAAACATCCAGTGTAAATATCCATTTAAAGCCAGTAGAGTAGATTAAAACACTGCATTTGAATTACTTGTAATAGCTAATTTGTTGATCTCCACAAAAGGTTAGCTGCAATTTCAAAGATGGTTCTATTAGATTTTATATAATGAGACACTTTATTGCATTATGGAACGGCAGATCCCCTTGTTTGTGTGTTGTTTTAAGTGCTTTACTTTGCTGTTGAGACCTTGCCATCACACTGTCTTGGTGTCTGTTATCTGTTCCGTGGGTCACAAATGGGCATCAAAGGATGTTTTTTTTGAGTTAGTCTTCATTGTTACAAAGGCTTTGAGAAAGTTTCTGGTATTTTTGTACAGGAAACTTGTAGGAGACAAAGCAATAACAGGCTGAAAAATAAAAAGCTTTTTCCCAAGCAGAAAAATATCACTCTAACCTCAGGCTGTATCACAGGGAAAATTACTACCTAGGGTCTTTTATTAAAATATTTTCTATCATTCTGCTTATGATATTATATGAGAGAAGGTTAAAAGCAACGTGTTTGTATTGTCTGCCATAGAGGTGCCATTTTCTCTGACTGACATCTGTTACTCAGTTATCATTATCCCACATTTCTTCATTTTCTAGTCCAACTCTTAGTAAGGTCTCCAGCACAGAAGCCTCTGTTCAGTGGCAGGCTGTGAAACATTCTCCTGCTCTTTTGCAGAGGGAACTTCCAGCACTTGGTCTTCTTGGTCTTCAGAAATGATCAAGTTAGTTCCCCAACAACTCACGATTCTCAAAAACACACTGCTATTTTAATGTTCATGGCATTTTCCCCCTAAATATTTAGACTGTGTCATGGCAACAGCTGCTTTTACTTCTAAATTTGTTTTACCATCCTTCATTTAAGAAAAAAAATGGAAGTTTCAATTTTTCCCCCTTAAATGTAAAATTCAGTATTTTAAACTTTTATTAACTATAAACAGTTATACCAATGGTTTGTGAGCTACACAAATGGAAATTACTATATTGATGGTTATTAATTATGAAGAGAGACCTAAATGTAAAAGATAAAAGCAAATATAAAGTATGTACAACATGTGTTGTAGGTTTTTTGGAAGGGGGAAAACAACTAGAGGGTAAGCACCAAAATTAGTATTCCCAGTACATATTTATCAAAAAGTAAGCTAAAAATAATTGTATCATAACAGGGGAAATCAGTGGTCCAATTTTTTCCTGTCCTGTTAACTTTATTATGTTTGCATGAGTGTAAAGTGGATTGAATAATTGAATGTACAAATTCTTGGTATTAACAGCTGAACATTTATTGCCCAAGACAGAGCTAAGGAAAATGACATTTAAGATCCTTAAATGTAACTTGTAACAAATGTACCACAATTAATTGTTATTGCTATAATTATTTATAGTATATTTGAAGAGTTTTATCTGAAGTAAAATGTAGTGGATTCAACAATAGTTGAATAAACTTTCGAGTGCATTTGGATGATTGCTTACCTTGATCAAAATAAGAAGAGATTTAGTTCTGATGCAGAAACTGAACATTCCTTTTTAGAGTGGTCTGATCAGCAAGTAAATCAGTCAAACAAATTTAATGAAAATATGACATGCAAGTCTTTTGCCTATATAAGCAACATACAGGACCTCAATGGGTATTTTATTAAAAAATAAACTGTTCTACTCAAATTCTGATTACCGACTTATTATTGTATTTGTTCAACTTGCATATATTTTTAAGGAAACAGGACAATGTACAGATATAAAAAGGTTCAATGACTTAATTTTAAAAAGGAAATCCATATTTTTGTGACTTTTTAAACTTTCTAAGTCTGAAAAACCCTACTACTCTACATACCTAGTAGTATGGAGATTTTACAATTAAGTTGAAACATGCTGCTAGTTTTAACTCTGAAGTGCCACTGCTTGATGCAGGATGGGTAAGACAAGTTATGTAGTAATGGCTGATGGAAAACAAAAAGATTTATAATTGGATTGCACTTCTTGTCAAGAAACTACACCTTATCAAAGGAGGAACACACATAATAGACAGACATTATCAGTTTATTCTATACCACACCTTCCCCTATTTGTTTTAAAGTGAGAGTATGAATCCATACATGCCCCTGTGTGTATTGGTTTGCACAGAACCTGCTGGATTTCTTGATCCAGGAAAGCTCCTTTCACTCCATTAGTGGAAGTAACCATACCATTAAAGGTACAGTTCGTCATATGTGAATCCTCCTCTGGATCAGGGCTGTTAGCATTGAATAGGACTAGGAATGGATACTAAACACTGTGTCTCCTTTGTAAAAAATTCATTATAAAATACTTAATATGCATCTCTAATCTTGATATTTTTTCAATGTTTTAAACAATTTCTGTAACAGTTTTTTCCTGATGGAAAGTGTAATTGCAGGTTTTCTTCCTTGTCTGGTGCAAGGCTTACAAACATATTCTTTAAGATCATTACATTATCTCAAGTACCTTTAAAAAAGCTTCCCTCTGATCAGCTCAATGTTCTGTGTATCGTAGAAGATACAGATAATAGAGTTATTCACATAAATTTGCATGAATGATACTGAATTTCCTTAGAAGACTAAATTTAATCTACATTTCAAAAAATGAAAAAGCATGACCAATATTTTTCTGATAGGCACACTAGCTGAGCATCAGCTTTATGGCTGTTTGTCAAAACAGATAGGAAATAAACATCTTTTCTTTAAGATTTAGGGTAAAAATTGGAAATTGCAAATGCATCTAGGCAGCTGAGGTCCCAGTCTTGAAGGGCAGTTGGAGCACATCTACATTGCTATGTACTTTCACGTTCCAATTCATCTGCTCCTGGCACAACATCAAGTCTTTCACACCCATAGTGCAGATTCTGCTTATTGCTTTTGGGGGCTTATTCCTCCCCCACTCTACAGTTACAAAGATTTGGTGCTACAAATGATGGGGCCTGCAGTGTCACAAAACTTGCAGGTATTTCTTACATTATCGAGTAACACCAAGTCCATCTTTTTTATCCCTATAAAATGTCAGCAGTTTCTATTTAGCTCTTACTTGAGGCACTCTTGAGACTGCACACTGGTTGTTTTCCTTCCTTCCACCTTGCTGCTGTTCATTCCAGCTTCCCTTTGTGCTTGCCAAGAGTTTGTACAACAGGCAGATGTTCTGTGAGATGCTGGATCATGAACAGATTAACTCTTCAGCTGTAAGGGGGATTCAGGAGGGGTAGGATCATATCAGTGTGGAGCATGAGCGTGACAAGCAGTGCCTCCAGATCTTCCATCCCTGGAGGCAGCTAGATTTCACAAGCTTGCCCTAGGCCACCAGAAATGGGATGCTTCCGCCCTGCAGTGGAAACAGTTGCACCATAGACGTGGTTACCCCTCATATCTCTAAGTTCATTACTAGGTCAGCACTGACCTGTCATTATTCCTGGGCTAGTGAGGATTCATGAGACAATCAATCGTATGGCCTGTGTGTGAATAATGGGTATAACTAATGTGCCTGAAATGGCAGCTGGCTTTCTGATAATGGACTTCCCAAAGTGCGCTGAGTGTCATTAATAGTATTCATGGCTGCAGGTTGCTTGCCAGAAAAAGTAAGTAAATACATTCATCAGAATTCAACACAGACTAGCATCAAAATGAAATATGCAGGAAAGGCTCATGAGGAAAGCTTAAGTACCTTGGGAATCTGAGGGGCCAAACTGAGAGATTGTTTTGCATGGGCTGTTCTCTAGTCTCTATGTCTTCTGGAGACACCAAGATGAACCCTGACAGGGCTGCTGAACAAGGAGTGCAGGAGAGCTGAAAGAAAAACTGGCACCCTCCAAGCCCCTGGGCCCCCACCCAGGCAGCATGCTGAGAACAGGCAGGACCAGCACCCCAGGAAAAATAGCTTTCTAAGTTTACCACACAGATTACCTGTCATCCTTACGTTTTTAAGGAAAGATATTCAGTTATATGTCTGCTTTCTCTCTCGTTTTCCCTGTCTCTCTACAGAATCTGCCTTGGATCATGAAAGACTGAGGGAGAAAAAGGAAATATGTGAACTGTTCTCAAATCTGAATCAGAATCCCATTTCACTACAGGCAGTTTCCTTGACAATAACAATTCCATTAGTCACAATGAAATCAGAAATCATTGTCTGTAATCCCTGCAGTAGAAACACCGTGAATGGCAGTTAACAGGGACTGGATTTGTTTCCTCCAGGTCTTCTTCAATCTTCTCTCTAAGCCATCCTCATCCCAGGATGCCTCATGGCCCATTCTTTTCTGCAGGCTGATCCTGAGCTTTTGACACTCTGAGTTGTTCCCAAAACTACATTCCTTTTCTGCTGCAGGCTTTATCTCTGTCCTGTAAAAGTCAGCTTGACCATGTTGAGAACGAAGCATTAAAATGAAAGCCTTCCCTGTGCTGACCACAGAAATTAAGTATAATTGTGAAGCCTTTCTCCAGGCAAGTGGCAGAGCTCTGAGTGATGGGTATCATGGAGTTTGCTGCTCCTGAGTAGGACGGTACAGAGGGTTGTGGTCAGCACCACCAAGTCCAGCTGGAGGTCAGCCATAACTGGCACCCCAAAGTCTGATACTGGGACCAGTACTGTTTAACATCTTTAATGACCTGAATGATGGACCCTCAGCATGTTTGCTGGTGACACAATGTCGCCCTGAAATTAAGGAGGTGACACAATGTCGCCCTTCTAATTTGGAGTCAGAACTGTTTGGGTTGTTTTGAAAAGTCACTCTTGAGTTCCCATGAAATCCTTCACAAACAAGATGTGTTTTTCTAACTGTCTTTCTTGTTTTTCATTCCATTCATGAAAAAAGAGGTTTTGATGGACTTCTGTCCAAACCAATGGAGATGGATAGGAGAAGATCTCCCTATCCAATCCACAGGGTCTCAAAGAATTGTATAAAAGCTGTGAAAAATAAAACTTCTTTCTTCTTCTTCGGACACCTCAACCTTTGTGTGTGTGTCTGTCCATTTGTGCTCTTGAGTGACAACACAATACTGGGAGGAGTGATGGATAGAACACCTGGTTGTGCTCCATTCAGAGGGACCTTGACAGGCTAGAGAAATGGGCAAACAGGAATCTCATGAGGTTCAGCAGAGGGAAATGCAAAGTCCCACATGTGGGGAGGAGTAACCCCATGTATGGTTCTGTTCTGGGGTCTGACCAGCTGGAAGGCAGCCTGGTGGCAAAGTGCCTGTGGGTGCTGGTGGACACCAAGCCGAGCAGGAAGCAGCAATGTGCCCTGGTGGCCAAGAAGGCCAACAGCCTCCGGGACTACATCAGGCACAGCCCTGCCAGCCAGGCGAGGGGGGTGATCCTTCCCTCTGCCCATCCTGGTGAGACACAGCTGGAGTGCCAGATCCAGTCCCGGGCTCCCCAGTGCTAGGAGATATGGACAGACTGGAGCAGGTCTGGGGAAGGGCCATGAAGATGATTATGGGCTTGGAGCACTGACATTGGGAGGGTAAAGGTAAGAGCTGGGGCTGTTCAGCCTGGAAAACACAAGGCTCTGGGAGGGATTTCATCTGTGTGTATATACACCTGACTAGGACAAGTAAAGATGATGGAGCCAAACTCTTCTCAGTGGTATCCAGTCAAAGACCAAGAGACAACAGACACAAACTGAAATACAGAAAATTTAGCTGAAGTATTAGAATAATCTTTTTTACTGTGAGGGTGGCAGAATGCTACAAGAGATGGGAATGCCTGCAGATATTAGTATGTGAGAGTCATTAATGGAGTTTTAGTATTGTCAGTAATTTGAGCACATTGATAATGTGGATATATTGGTTAGGGCTAAGCTACATCAAAAACCATTAGGTTATTTTCTGAATGTTCCTTTAGGCTCCTTTTAGCATGTTTTCCTAATATCCTGTTTCCTAATAAGCAGTTTTGACTGCTTATTTATTGAGACATCTTTTGCAAAGATGAAAATTTTAAGTATTTACGATTTTTTAAGTGTTTTTCTAGATAATTCTCTATTTCATTTATAATTCAATATCAGCACAAAAACGCAGCAATAAGTCAGGGTATTTAATATTTGCATAATTTTCTTTTTTCATTAAATTGGTAATTGTGTAGCCCTTTGGAGCTGATTTACACAACTCATTTTTGTGCAAACAAACCAGTTATAAGCACTAATTAGACCATTTTATTCTAGCAGCACACAACCCCCAAAATTTTGACTTTGGGTACCAATATCTCTTCAGAGCTTAAACCCTGAGCACACAGGGAAATGGTGTCTCTTTGTCTTGGAGCAGGTTACAGAAAGAGGAAAAGGCAAGTAGGTAGTCCCAAGTCTAGCAGGATTTGTGTGTGTTTGGCACAAGGATGCCGTCATGACCAAGAATCTACATATCCTCTTCTGCTAACTTTAAGCTTGTTTGCTGTAGTTCAAGGATCCAAGAGAAAACCTTAAAAATGTTTTCCTTTAAGGGAAATAAAGAAAATCTTCCTGCCTCCTTAAAACATCAGATGGCTAAATCCAAAGTCACCCAGGTACATAACACAGGCAGCAGGTGTATTGCAAGCCCCTAAACACACAAACACAGTCCATAAAACTCCCACCTTCCCCTTTTGCTTATTTGAAGGCTGTTGCCAACTTTCCTAGACTAACTGTACTCAGGTTTTGTCAGATTCCTAAATCCTTTTGGAACTGACAGACCAGGTAACTTCAGTTTTAACTTCCTGATGGGGCCATGTCCACAGGCAGGCTCAGACATCCTCTTCTGCTGAAATCCCCCACTATGCCAATGTGAGCGATCCATGGGAGCAAGCCAAAGGGACCATGCCTCCTGCACTGCCCTAAGGTGGATATTCCCCATTGAGGCTGACAATGACTGGCTACCCCTCTGTGGCAGGATGTCCAACTATTTTTTCTTAAGAAAAGTCCAAAATTGCGTCTAAAGAACAATCAATTGTTGGTATACTCCTCATGTCTCATCTGTGAACTTTTTGCCCTGATGTTCAGCAATGTGACAATAGGTTTCAAGATAAGGCGCTTTTTTAATAAAAGGAAAATATAGAAAGAGAAAATAGAAGAGCAGTGGGCAGGGAAGATACTGCTGTATGGAGTGCATCTCTTTTCTGCCTAGTGCTCAGTTCTAGCAAGATTAGTATCAGTTTTTTAATGAAATCACATCACATTTTAATGTGACTCGCACACATTTATGTAACCCTTAATAAGAATATGATAACACAGGCTCACGTTGGTGACCAGTCCACCTAAAAGAATCAGAACCTACCCTTCTCTCCAGATGGCACAGCCAAATACTAGAGACCCATCAACAGCTATGCAGTATGCTCAAGTATTTTTTATCAGAATGATATGGAAGTTCTGATCCAGAAACGCATAGAAGTTGCAATATTTTAATATTATAAAAGTTATTTTAGTTAATTTTTGAATTCCTGGCCACCTTCTAAAGCTCCTTTTAGTCAAAAATGTGTATGCAAACATGTCAGTTACTTAGTGAAAAAAACAAAAGCTAAAAGAAGACCTAAAAGCTGAGGCATCTCTCCTAACTTAGAGGTAATTCATGGTGCAAATCTCCAGTTACTGAGAAACATTGTAGTCTTCCAACAACCGAACCCTCTGCCTGAACATCTGCATATTTCTCCTACCTAGCTTTTAGGGACTGTATAAGAACAGGAAATTTAAAAAATTAATATCTCCTTTTTGAATGCTCACAGAATAAAACCTTTCCTTGGGAATATAATACTTCTTTTGCTTTTGATTAATTCTAGGGTGTTATTGTACATGCTTCAGATCACCTGCATGCTGCAGTATCAAGTAAGAAGAAAGGGTGCTTCCTTGAAAATCAAGATTTGATTAATTTAAAATTCTCTGGGGAAAAAACTATAGACATAAAAGAACTGTCAGGAAGTTTATAGCTACCTGTGTGATAGATTCACCATAAAATGCACATCTAAATCAGGTGACTGCTTTCTTCCATTAGTAGCATTGGGATAAGCAGAAGCAGTTGTTCAGCATAAAACAGCTCATGTGAGTAAGAGAAAGCAATTAAATTAACTTGAGCCAGGCACCCATGCAAGCTTCTCCTGTAGCAAAGAAATGTGGAATTATAGACTGTCATTGCCTTAAAGGATTTATTTGTAAAGTACTGCACAAGACAGAGAGAAGCGTGCATATTCCATTTAATGATGCAAATATTGTCAACTATTTAATATGTAGTATATTTGTTCCTGAGAAGCCAGTGGTATTTAGAAAAAGTAGGACTTATCTCTCATTTTGAAAAACATTTCTGGAGCAAATCCAAACCAGCAGCTGGGATTTTATGACTCCTGCAGGATCCTGAAAAATCCCACGTTTAGATCTGAGGAATTCTTACTCACATTCAAAATGATGACACTATAAAAAATAGCTAGAAAATGGCTTATTGTGGACTGAAGAGTAGGGCAATCTACTTCTTTATTCCTCTGACCGGCAATTTTGCAGAACTCCAGTGCTGGCAAAGAATATCAACTGGAGGATCAGAACTACAGTGTTAAGGCTAAATGTTTGTATTTTTATCATTCGTAATGGAAACGCTAGGAGTAAAAGGTGGACATCAGAGGTAGTATGTAAGATTTAGGCTATGGATGACACACAGTCATCTGAAGTTTTATTTCATTCCATAGCACTTTGAAGTCCAGGTGTCTTTTAGGAAATGGCAGAGGTAAATAGCAAAGTAATTTTCTTTTTAAAGTAGCTATATTTCTATACACTTTATTGCCTTTAAACCTGTTCCTGGCTCTGTATTCTCCAGGAACTCTTGGGCCAGTTTTCTGCACCTGCTCCTTATGTTGGTACCTGCTGAGCTGAATAGCTGCAGAATCTTTTCTCTCTCTGCCTGAACACCCCAAAGGCATTTTGTGGAAGCTTTACCCTGTGAACAAAGAATCTAGCTGGAAATCTTTATTTTATAATAATTAGAAATTCATGTGCACACTCACATTTTTCTTTAGAAATACCAATAACATCCCTCCCCTTATTTAAGTAAAATGACTATGAAAGGAAGGAGAATATCAGCATAAACACGTCTCTTCTAAAAGAAAAGACACAAGATCGTGGTTCAAATATGCAGGAAATCCAAATTTAGTGTCCTCAATAACAAAACAAAAATATCAATAGTCACCTGATTCAAAGCTGACATAAACCCACTCTGACACTTGTAACTTGGTAAAATGTTTTTGGTTTGTTAACAGTGTGTTGCTGGGTTTCGTTCTAGGTCAGGTATCACCTGTCCTCTCACAGGCGGCATGAGTGTTGTCAACAAAAGGAACTCTTCATCACATACTCTTTATTGAACAGAAATCCAGGATGTGCCTACTCTGTTTGGATCACTGGTACTGCTCAGTGATCCTGCAGCATTACTGATGACAGGACTGCAGCCCAAGTGCAATCAAGGAAAAGCCAGGAGCTGCGGCTTTCATCAATGGGATTTTAAACAAGGGGTTTTCATGAGCACCAAGACACATTCTGCTTGACATGCTGGCACAAAGTCAACACCAGAAAAATGTTGGGTCAGGAAACAGTCATGATATTTACAGCAGAAATTAAACCTTTCAAATTTTCCTCTGAATAAAGGATTCACATGTAGTAGTTTGACTATATAAAATTACATAATTTCTATAAATATGAGGATGTTACAGACAATATAAAAATAATCACTACATAATTGTAAAGCATGATGAAGCTCTTACAGGAGCACACCCCATAAATTGGCTCAGAAAATTAAAAAGCTTCATTTGTATTACTATCATCATTTTCAAATGACGTTCAAACCTGCCACTTTCATTTTTTTTTCTGTAAAAAATAAAAGGAATATTTAATCATCAGAGCATTAGTCTCCTGTTAGGACATGGCTGTGTCAGAAATAATTTTAGTAGTGAGATTTAAGGCCTTTTAGTCAAACGGTCATAAGGAACTGCCTGTGATACTGACAGAAATTTGACTTGTCACAACCGGGTCCTGGACTCTTAATGGTGCAAATTCTGGTTTATTTGATCGGGGGCTGTCCGTGCCCTTCGAGGGAGCTTGCCTCTGTTTTAACTCCTTACAGCCCAGCTCTGGCACACCTGGCCGCAGGGAAACTGACCAGTCAGGAACTGGGGAGGGAAAGGGACGAGCCCCGGAGTGCTGCGAGGCGAGGGACCGGCGGTGTGGTCGCCACGCGGGGGCCGAAGCTCAGACCCTCGCACCAGTGCGGAGTTCCACACGCCGCGGCCGCGCACACGAGCGCCACAGCCACAGCGGGGCCCGCAGCCCCCGCCCCGCTCCCCCG
>VZTN01036234.1:0-13061 GCA_013400515.1 Erpornis zantholeuca | reverse complement strand
GGCGGCCCCCGCGCCGGGCCGGGGAACGCACCGGGCCGGGCCCCGCCGTCTCCGCAGCAACTTAACTTTTCTCCGCCGTGCTGCCGCCCGCGCTGCCCCGGGCCGGGCTTCTACAGCCGGGGGGGCGTGAGCCGGGGGGGTGGGAAGGTAGCTCCGAAGTGACTTCGCGAAACTTCCCCGCGTGTGGCTCTGCCCCGGGCTGCTGCTGGACCTGTCCCGTCCCTCCCGGTGGGCGCCGGCGAACCGGCAGCGATCCCGCTTCGGCGGCGAGCAGTGCCCGCAGGAGCTGCTCCGCGTCCCCGCAGCGGTCCCGGGATGGCCCTGGGTCCCCGAACCCCGCCGTACGGGTCGGTGATGTCAGAAGCGGGATGGTCTCTGGTCACTTTTAAGAATAAAGAATCTATTTATTCTAATGAAAAGGTAGCTATGCCCCTTCCTCAGAGAGGGCTTCTGTCACGGGTGGGTGTTGTGTCCTTTGCTCTGTCTTCAGCCTGTGAGTCAAAGACAAAAAAAGCTGGGACACCATTTACTCTCAGGTATGCCCGTCGAATTATGTCTTTGATTTACAGGTTAATTCCTGGTAGCATGTGAAGTCGTGAGGCAGGACATTTGGGTTTGGTTGCCGTGTTGGATAGCTGACTGTCCTGCTAGGAACAACAATTCACCGAGTGTTAAAAAGGAGGAGGTTCTGTTTGCTGTGTGGAAGACGTCTTGTTCCCTTGCATTGGAGGTGGAGGTCTCTTGCAGAACTGCTGCCCTTTTTCTGACTAGTAAATCCCGTCCCTAATGGGAAGTTCATCACAAACATATGACATCATGAAAACAGTTGTTGAGATGAGCGCAAGGTATTTCAGCTGTGAAAAGCTAGCTTTTTAGTCTGTAGTCTCAGTAAATACATCATTACTAAAATCTGTGGTCATATTTCTTTCTGTCACAAATCTGTGTAGCAGAGGAATCAGAGAAATAGGATGGATGACAGTTGTCAAAATACATCAGATGCTTTTACAGATGAGGGAACTTTAGGAAGGGTCTGATCTGGCTGCGTCAGAAACTGGAAAGATTTTCTCATTTCATTCTGCATAAAGGTTGTGTCATGAGCTGTAACATGCGGACTTGTCTTTATTCAGAATAAACAATGGTGGTGGTTTTGCTCTGATGGGTTTAATGTCAGCTAGAATACTGATTCGTTAACAGTTTGTGTTTATTCCTATTTCTGCTCAACCTCTTTCATCTTCATTATGAAGCCAAATAGATTTATACGTTAATAGTCTTACTGCTGATGCTTTTATTCGTTGTATTTCAATTCTGTAAATAAAAAAAGCTCTACTGTGCCTAAAGTAAATTATTGCCCTCAGAAGTATGTTGCATTGTACAGTGCTGAAGTTTAGCTGGTAATTAAGCAGGATTCCAGTCACTGGAACTTTCCTGATTTAGACTTGTAAAAATATTAAATGGTCAAAATAGTTAATGAGTATTGAATTTAGTAGTTCTTGAGTATGAACAATAGATGAACTACAGCTTTCAAGCTAGACAGAAAAATGGCCAGTGCAGTAATGAAATGAAGGTGAATCTTTAGCTAATGTAGGAGTTTAGTGTGGCATTGAGTAAAAGGCAGTTAGAAATACAGTTAAATTCTGGTTCACAGCCAGTTATGCTAACATCACCCTCTTCTGTTTCTAGAAAATATTTCCATTCAGTTACTCTGCAGAACATTTTATGTACATTGTGCTATCAGAAGACTTTTATGAATGTAAATACTGCTATTTTAAACTTACAGTGTGGCTGATAGCTTTCAATGATTAGAAATGGAGTAATACTGGATGTGAAATGTTTAGCAATATAAATTGTGTTTATGTCACATATACAAGCATCCCTTTATATAGGATGTAATATACACATTTATCTGTCCCAAAGCTTGTGTATATAGGATAAGAATATAAGAATAGGAAACATTGAAATGCATGTCTGTTTTCTTTGATTTTATGTTCCTGTAATCTGATTGTTTTAATCAGTGTTTTGTTCCTGAGAGAGGAGCTAGTCTTTATTCAACCCTATGAACATGAGTAGGGCTGACTAGTAGTAGTTTTCCTGTATAACAACACAGACCTGCTAAGTTCATTTGGTGCTGAAGTTTTTTGGTGGTGATCTCTTGTAAAACAAGCTACAAAATGAAAAGGGATAAATCCACCCATCCAAACCAGAAAAGCACCCTACACACACAAACCAAACAAGATCTCAGAAAAGAAGTGGGTAGGTAAGTAATGCCAGTTTATCCTTGTGCCTCCTGCTGGCTTTCCCCTTCAGGGAAGCCTCCCCTGCTGGCTTTATTATATCCACAGTCCATACCTCTCTTTTCTGTCATCATAAATAGGTGCTGTTGCAGCCTTAAATTCAAGTCTAGTTGTAGTAGCAGATTTCAACTGGAAAAAATCAGCTCTGGAAGCGCTGGGAAAACTGGGAAGGCAGAGATGTCCCTGTGGTGAGCTACAGTTTGAACCAGACTGTTCTTCCCCAGGCTTTTCCCCCTCAAATGTTACAGGCTTCCTTTTAGCTTTTTCTCGAGAGCTCTGCATCCTCTGTATGCACCTGTAGGGAACTGATTGGGCCCTTAGGTCCTCAGCAGTGGAAGGAAGGAAGTTATGGGCACTAGGATATGAGGCTTGAGAGGTGGGTGGATTTGTCAGAGAGGATGTGGGGGCTGTATTCTCAGGGCACTGAAGCACAGAAGATTCACTGGCTATCGATACTCCTTCTCACTCCAAACCAGTGCAGCATTGCTTTGGGGAGCACTTCAAGGCTGTTGTATTTCTCCTGATGCTCAGTTTATCTAGGGTGTCAGGAGCTGGATGGCAGTGCTGCCACACTGCAGTGCATGCCACAGCGTGTTCTGGTGCAAGGAATCAACTTAAAAACTATCCAAGGAGCTGCTTTGTTTTGATGTGAGGAGCTTGTGGGATATTGCAAACATTGATAACCTTGTGCAGACATACTGAGTTTGCTCCAAGAAGGGTTATTTTAGTGTATTGGTATCCTTGTTTGCCCCTTCCTTGCTTCAGAGTCCCCCTTCTGCATTGAATATCTACTGCAAGAAGTCCTTAGCGCAGCCTGTGACCGTTGTTCCTACAAGTCAGGCGCTGAAATGGAGGTTATCCAAAAACTCGATAAAATCAGAATTTTGCTAATGGAAATTGGCCGGTCTTGTTGAAATGAAGTAGCAGAGATGTGGTCAGTGCTGTTGGCTCACCTTGGCAACAGTTGATACTCTGAGTGAAGGAGAATAACCTGGGATAATGTTTCAAGCAACAGAACATGTGTTTACATACAGAGTGTAACATTTGTGAGAGTGCTTTGTGGTAGAGAAGATTCTCTTCTGAGGGGTGGCAATCAGTGGTATTTCAACAAGTATTTTTAGGTGTTTTGACTGTGGAAAGTATGTGGGATGCTTACGTCAACTAAAAAAAAATCATATTGTGCTGGTTTTCAGTGACTAAAATCATATTTAAAGTTGAAGTGGAGAACTGCGTTTTTGTGTGTGCTGCAGCGCAGCTCCTGGTGTTCTGCTGCCTACTCTGTAATTGAACAGTGCTCTGCAGTGGCTGTGCTGCTGCTGACTTCCACTGCCACAATTATCACAAGTCCTCTCCTTTAGAGGAAAGAAATTGTGTAGAGTAAAGTATTTGTAACATATTCCTGATGCAGTATACTCTGTCATTTCAAAAATGACATGTGAAGATGTACCAGTGTAAGACAATGTCTTTAAAATTCGGGGTGCACTTCCCTCCTCCTCAGTTTTCTGCCTAAGACATTAAAATTAGATTTTGTTGTAAAACATGTAAAACAATTTCCGGGGTGACATCTTAGTAAGTGTTACTGGATTTTGTTCGATGTTCCTTCCAGTCAAGTTAAATGAAGGTGTTTTATGGAACTCCTGTTTAAACTTCATAGCTGATCAAGTTTGACAGGAGTACAAAAATACTGTTTGTATATCTTGGATACTGACTATGAGACTGCTTGAGATCCCTTAATGTAAATGCATGTTAATTTTAGAAATACATCTAAGTAGGCTTTGGTCTTGATTTTATTTTTTAAGTACTATTCCTTCCACTGTTGTTTTGCCTCTCTTTAATAGACCAGTTAGGTCAAGGAAGAAGGAAATACTGTATTTTTATTTTTGCTTTTTACACTTGACAGGGAAATTAGGTGAACTTCAATGAAACATTTTAAAGGAAACATTAGGAAATGTTTAAAACCCCAGGACTCAAGGATAAAAGAATGTGCAGGTATTTTGTGAATCCTGCCTCAAATACAAAACCAGCTTGTTCTCATGGAAGATGTGCTGACAACAAGCATCTATCCCTGAGGTTGCTGCTGTGTGAGCTTGTCTGCTCATCTTAAACTGGAAGACAATCAGTTTCTCAGATAAGGGAAAGATATGTTACTGAATTTAATCATGTTCTTGTGTGTTAGCAATTTGCATCTGGTCAATTGAGGCCACTTTACAGTGGATATGCTTCGTGCTCTTGCAGGTACATGTTAAAAATTAGCTTATTTTCAACTGAAGGCTGAAGGTGACTATTCTTTGTATTTCAATCTCTCATCTAGTAAAGCAAGAGGAATCTTTTTCTTCTTCAGCTTACAAGGCTTCTTGTGAACTGAAGAGAGCTGCAGACCTGGGATTAGAAACCTTGTACAGAGACTTTCTGTCTTTATCTGTTTTCTTATGTGTGTCACATGCCTTCTGAGAAGTTAAAGTATAACCTGGATGGCAGAGAACTTTTGTGAGGAGAGGATGTGCCTACAGTGGCAGCCCTAAGAATCAGAACTGGGTGTTGGGGGTGAACATTTGGAGAGAGGTGCATGGAAGATCATCTTTCACCCCAGGGAAGGCATTGCCTACACTTGGCGTGGATAGATATCTAATACATGAGCAGCAGTTGGGACATTTGGTCAGTTATGGTATGCAAAGCACACTTCAGTTGCTTTACGTTTAAGGCAAAGAAGTGATAAGGACAAAAATGGAAGGAAATGTCAGTTTCAGCTGACACAAGAAGCTGGCTTAACTAGTTTAATTCCCCTCCTCCAGTAGCATCTGAAGCTACCACTAAATCTCAGATTGGAAAACCCTAGTCTAGGAGGTAGGTTAATAACAAAATGCTAATTACAAGCCGTATACATTTTGTTCTTGTCGGGACTTCTGCCTCTTTTCACCTCAGTCTTGAGTGAACTGTGTCTTGGACACTTGGTGTTTCTGCATTTGCTAAACTGAGCATTGGTGAAGACCATTTGCCAGGTGGGATAAGATGACACTAGAGCTGGTTTTCAGCAGCATGCAAAGGGCACAGGCACGATGTGTCAGTTTTTTCATTCTTTCTTTTCAAACTAGCTGGGATGGGGAGGATTCTGACACAGGGATGGAAAAGAGGCAACAATTGCTCCCCAGTGCCCGTTTAGTGTGAAAGGAACTGAGAGCAGGCAAAAATCATCTGTCTCTTGCGATCTGCATAGCCAAGTTAACAGCATTTTACGACCTGTAGTATTAAAAGAGTTTTTTAAATCTTGTGAGATCTTCATGAAGGTGTGGTCTTCACTAATAGCTGAGAGATGATCATCTCCTGTGTCTGGGTCATAACCAAGGTTTTTTCCCCTAGTATAGAAAGAAAATATGAGATAAGTGCAAATAAGTGATTTCTATTTTTTTTTCAGAGGCAAAAGCCATTTTTGTTCGTGTTTGTCAGAAATGCAGTTAGATTCGTCAGCAGTGAATGATGGCAGCAAACACTCTAGCTTGCCTCAAAGAACAGCAACATGTAGAATTTGAAGCAGTAACAATATTTGCCACTGACAGGCACAGTTGTTTTTTTTTTGGATATCTGGGAGCTATAAAGGGTGTAAATTCTAAACAAGAAGTTTTTGATCAGACTTTCTTGCACACTGAAACATTAGAGGCACACATAACTGGAAATACAGAAGCTTCAGTGTTAGATCCTTCAGCAACTTACATGTGGACAACTTCTCTTAAATCTCGGTGCATGCTTTTATCCCTACTACTGTTTTCTATTATTCAAGATTATCTGAGCTGCCACAGCTCAAGATTCTCCCTGAAGAGTTGTGAAGTTCATGTTGCTCTCCAGTGGTTGCAGGAGGTAAGGCTTGATGCTCCACCTTCTCCCCACTGCTTGTATCTGAGCCCTTCTGAGTCATGCTAATGGTTTTGAAAAAAGATGCACTGAGTCAGCAGGTATCTGTAAGGGTCTGATGATTGTGGCTGTAGAACTCTGATGTGTTTGAGTATTTTACCTAAGCGTTTTGAGTTTATGAACATTGAAATGTCAAGAGTACGAAAAAACAGACTAATGAGATGTGTCAGCATCCTATGTGGATGGGGACAGGGTGATCACCTGCTTAGCATTTAATTTGGGCAGGATGAGCATGAGACCCTGCAAAACTCAGACTAAAATAATAACATTTATGTCAGATACAAGTAATCTTGATTACTGTATCACTCTGTGTTGTTCTTGTTTTTTTTTTCCCTGTTCCTCTTTCTACTGGCACAAACTGCTAGGTTGCTGGGGAACACAAACTCACAAACTCTTCTTGCATGTCCCATGGTGGTAGGAGGTGGCCAGCTTTTTTATGGTTCTGAATGATGTTGATAGTCTGATGTCTGGGTTGTTTTCAAAGTCATTATCAGTGCAAGTTTTGTGTTTCACTGATTCTGCATCACAAATTAGAAGCAGTGTTCTTTGCTTACTATTGAAATAGTATAACAAGGGCATACGAATGGAAAAGACACGTAAGCAGGGGGTGACAGTTTTGGTACCAATTTGTATTCCCCAAGGAATTTTGTTGTCATCTGTCTTTGGAAATCACCAGAGGAATTGAGAATGCCTGGCGTGACTGGACGGACTCAATCTCTGTCTTTTTTCTGCCTTGTTTAATTTCTTGTTATCAGTGAAAATCACCAGTGAGAAGATTCTGCTACTGTGAAGGAGAACTGCAGAGTATTTGAATAGTTTTAGAGTTTTTTCTTTACACACTCAGAGACATTTAGGGTGTTCCACAGTTTATTCATGCAAGTCTAAATCATGTCTCAAAATTAGAGAAATTATTCCCTGAAATATAAAGATGGAAATGTAATGATGACAGTTAAGAGTAGCTGTTAGTGAAATTTACCAGATTTTTTTTTACCAGTGGGATGAGACTTAAGTTTTAACACCACTATTTTGTGGGCTTTCATATTGTGTAACTGAATATAAATTTTTCATTATTAACAGACAGTATTTTGAATGTTGTAAAGTATTGCCAGAATGTGTCTTCTCAGTAACTGTCATTCCTAGGAAGGTGGGCACTATTTAAAATACTTACTTTTGTTTATTGAACCAGACTATGTAGTTAGCACTTTCTTCCTGAAGCAGTTTCCTAGTAGGTAAATGTACAGTAAGACGTGGTCTCTCCGTCCCACACTGCAACACGTGAATTAAAACCAACATGTTTACATTTAATCAACAAAATAAAGAAGAACATGTCGGTGACTAGTGTGTAAGTAAACCAGATCTTGTTTTGTTTCTGTGGGTATCAGTTAGCAACACAGAAGTAATGCCAGCTTTTCTGCAGTTGCCTGTCATGTAGACAGGTGTTCTGCAGTCCAACACTTGTTTGTCAGTTTAGCTTCTTCTACAGTGGGACAGTATTCATGAGAACAAATTTTGTAAGCAAAAGAATAAGAACAAAGCTGCCACTTTCGGGGGGCTATAATAACAGCTAACATGACACCAAATGCAGCAGCCAAAAATATCTGTGTGGTAAATGTGTTCTGCATGGGCAGGAAGAAACAAGGTTATAGAAAGTTGTTATTGGAATAGAAATAACAGACCTGTGGAGTGTTTGAATTATATTATGCTTTTTTTATTTGGATTATTGTCTCTGTGGACCAGATACTAAGTCCTTTGTATTTCTGTTGCAAAGAACAGCTTCTCGTGTTTCTGCCTTTCACCGTTATTACCAGCTAAATGATTACTTTCCTAAAGGTGAGGAATGACCTGGTGGTGACAGGTGCTGCCTCTCACTTGAGAAGTTTTTTTGGCATCTGAGCAAAGCCAGGATGGTTCCAACAAGTGAGTTGTATCAAGCTCCCTGCTATGCTTTCTCGAAATCTCTTCAAAGCATTGGTAACTGGTAGGATTTTGTTGTCGCTTGTACCTATGGCTCCTCATGGCAGGGTTGAGACCTCAGTTTGAGAGGAGGCAGTTGGGGAATAAACATATTGTTTTACTGCTCTGACAAAAATTTAATCTCAGTGGCCTTTTCAGGGAAGTATTTAGTTGTTTTTGTGTTAGGAATGGATTATTTACACAACGACTGGGCAGGAAGTAGAGTGGTAGTCACAGAGCAAATACTCTGGGGAGTAAAATTCACCGCTTGGTAAATGGATGCAGCTCTGCCAGATTCTGAAGGTTAATTCACTTGTGACAGCAAATTTACTGAGCCCTTGTACCTGTTAGTGGAAGCTGTTTCTTAGTCCAGGGTCTCTTCTAAAAAGTCAGAGAAGACTGTTGCCAAAAATACATTGCCTCCTTCATGTATATCTGCCAGTTTTATTCTTCTGTATTTTTACATTTTCTGGATCATATTTGTAAATGCCACAATGTTTTTGAATGCAGTGAGAAATTTTGAACTTGAGCATTTTCAAAATACTTTATGTATTTGATAAAGCTTCCAAATTTGTGTGGAATATACCTGTAATTTACTTTGACCTTTTTTTTTTTCTAGTACTAAACTTCCCCAAACCAAATGGTATGCCCAAAATGTGGGCTTTAAATTAACTGTGTTGTTAAAGATTCTATGTGCATCATGATTTTAAGGACTGAAGAAATGTATCCTCTCTTACAGAAATGTGTTTTGAAATTACAATTTGTGGTGCTTTTAACTTCACCTCTTACTAGGATTGTTTGCAAAATGTGCAGAAGCCAGATAAACCTGCAGAATTTGCATGTCAAAAGTGAAGCAGTTGATCAAATGCTTTCAGCTGGGGTGTGGGCAGCTCTATGGAGAGGAGAGAGAAAGAATGAAATGGATAATACATAAGGATAATTCAGCAGCTTTATACTTGTAGCTCTTGTGAGTCAATAACTCAATTCAGGAATGTTAGTAGCAAAAACCTTGGGCCTCAAGCAGAAAGTGTTAAAACATGACTGATGTTTTCTGTGTATTCTTGTTTACTTATTGAGAAAACACGTCTTGTGACTTGAGTTTCGTATTATCTTGATTTGAATATTATAGGGCTTTAGTATTCCCAAGCTTTCCTGTCATTACAGCCACTGACAAAAATGATGGAGTAACTCATGCTTTTCTTATGGTCTCTCTTATTTCCTGTGTATTTCTTGAGTGCGCTAATCCTAAAGTTTTTGAAGTTCCCTTTCTGCCTAAGATATTTCTTTCACATGTCCACAGGTTTAGGCATGCACTGGTACCTATATTTATGTATTTGTTTAAAAAACAAAAAATCAAGAATAGTATGTATTGTAGTAGTTCCTCATGCTGCTTAGACACATTTCAGATGCATTCACTGCTATTTGTTTATATATTTAGTATGAACTGATTCTTGCTTTTCAGAATACTTTACTATGAAAAGGGCTTTAATTCTCAAATGACTTGCCCTCTGCCATTAAAGAGGTGTTTTTCAAACCACAGAAAAAGATCTAGCTGCTGGCTCTATATTCTATTTTCTGTTTTCGTGAAAGATCAGGATAGTACGTAGGTAGTGCCTTAAGCCATGTTCCTATACATATGTTTCTTTTTCATAAAGTGATTGAAGTAATTTTAAAAAACACAACCTGTAAAAATTTTATGATGTCTTCCTCAGGTTTAAATATAGGAAGCATCCTCATAGGTGAGTTAGGGAGTCCTTTGTCATCTGAAAAACTAGTCTTGAATATTTTCTCTTTGCCAGCTTATAATAAACATCTGGCTAGTTTTGACATTTTCCTTTTTCTCCTTTTCTGTCACTCCTTTTTTCCTTCTGATCTTACCAGGGTTGGTGGTATTCTTTTTCTGACCCCTTTTTGTAACTAGGCATATTTAGTTCCTCTTTCACTGCAAAGAAAGAAGTCTGCACAACAATTAAAAATAAGTTGATTGGACTGTTCATTGAAACTGAACAACTCCCTGGTGTTTAGGTGATACTCTGAAGAAAAGTATTGAAAAGTAGTGTTTAAATGACTTGTTTCAGGTGTTGCTTATTATTTCCTTAGTGGTAGTTGCCTGAAATAATTACATAAAGTGCCTCTTTTAATTTGTATGGTTTTGCGTTTGTTATTAAAATGAAAATTCAGTTTGTTTGTGTGAATCTTCTAAAAGTTCTATTTGACAAAATGGAGATTTTATACAGTTATGTGAATGTATTGTAATTTTTTGGGAAGCTGATTCTCAGTTACAGAGTGTTCATACATAATTGAGATACTCAGGTTGTAGTTACACACATTTAAGGGTTTGCAAGGTTAAAAGTAAGCATTTTCATTGTATTTAAGAATGTATCTTTTGTGGTATGCCGTGCTACTAAAGTACAATACACAGGGAGCAGAAATAAAGGTCTTTTCCTGGGATTGTTCTGAAGTTGTGGTTTGCGACAGTATTCTTTAAATAGAACAATTTTTAGCCTAATGTAATGAATCTGTGTGTTCAAGTTCAAACACATAAATTACTGTATTGGCATGTGGATTCCAGTTAATAATTGATAGCACACTAAGGATTAAAAGAAAAACAAAAGCTTGTCATGAATTGACAATATGTCCAAGAGATCTTTCTGTCAGCAGCAGGTGCACGTGGAAGGCTTGAACCAGCAAACTGTCCTGCATGGAGTTTTTCTGGATCAGAACAGGACACTCAGTACTGTTGGCTAGGCTCTAGCAGAATGAACAGATGATGCATCTGGTCCCAGTTCATTTGGTGCTCATCTGGAAAGGTTCTCTAAGTCAAGGGTCAAGGTCACTGAAACATTTGCTGCATTAATGTATGTATAGAACTGTAGAATGATTTGGGTTGAAAGGGACCTTAAAGGTCAGCTCATTTGAACACTGCCAGGCATGGGGCAGCACTGCTCATCTGGGCTACCTGTTCCAGTGCCTCACCACCCTTCCAGCGAAGAACTTCTTCCTAATATCGAACTTAAACCCGCTCTCTTTCCGTTTGAAGCCATTCCTGCTTGTCCTGTCACTGCAGTTTCTGATGGAGAGAGAATCCCTCTCTGGCTTCATTGGAGAAACCGTTTTGATACTGGAAGGCTGCTCTGCTGTCTCCACACAAACTTACTCAGGCTGAACAGTCCTACCTCTCCCAGCCTGTCTTCAGAGGAGAGGTGCTCTAGTCCCCTTGACAACTTTGTGGCCCTCTGGACTTGCTCCAGCAGTTTCGTGTCCTTCTTATGTCAGGGGCACCAGGACTGTATGCAGTACTCCAGGTGGGATCTTAGGAGAGCTGAGGGGCAGAATCGCCTCCCCTGACCTGCTGGCCATGCTCCTTTTGATGCAGATATTGGGAATTAATAATCCTTTTGAAGTCAATGTGCTTAAATTTATGCTTATAACTTCTACGCTTAAGTGGATCAAAGGGTAATTGTGAAAAGAAACTGTTTTTCTTTAATTAAAGATCATTCTCATGATATGTGGTAATATCTGTATTGGGGGGTAAAGAGAAAGCCAGTAAAAAGGATTTAAAATACTGTGAATTTTCTGCCTCTGCTTCTATTAAAATATTGTTGCTTTTTTCCCCCAGAGAACATGTAAAATATATTTTTCTTTGATAGTATTTCTTTGCTTATTCCTCATATTCCTTGTTGGAAGAGAATGTGTTTAACTGCAGGGTGTTTGACATTCTTTTTTTCTGATGGAAAAACTTGTTTTATGCTCATTGAAAGATGTTGCATCATGAATGTAAGTAACGTGCAAAAAATGTATACTCAGAGATGGCAGTTTTATAACAGGAAGTGACACGTACTATTTACCCAAACAAATCTTAGATCCCACTGTGTTTCCTGAGTTATCTGATCTATTATCACAAAGAGGCTAATAATGATACGTCATAGTAGAAGGAACGGTCTTTGTCAGAGTGGAAGTACTTAGAGGGTTGGGTTTTTTATATTTTTTTTTCAAAATTTTCTTTCATGTGGGTCCTAAAACTCACAAATTTTTCCCTACTGCATATTTGACTGTAATAACACTGAAAGCAGAAGTTATCACTGTACAAAATACGGTAGCATCTTGGTTGAAATCAATAAGAATTGTCTGTTGAATTAGTTGAAAGTGCTGTTGTCTGTTTGGAAAGCTACAAATTTGGCTTAGTTTTTTTGAAAACTGGAGTATGGCATTGGATGGAATAACAGGATCACCTGTTGAGAAAGAGGGATTAAACACTCTGGGACTGTTGCTGTGAATTGGCCTTGAAAGGAGGAAAACCAGTGATGCCTTGTTCGCTAATTCCCAGGTAGTTTAAAACACATATACTTCTGGATATTCCTTCCTACTTTGATTTTGTATTCCAGTCTTTCTGTTTTTGTGAACTGCTGATGTCTGTACTTTGAAAATGCTTTGGCACCCCAGAGGTGTTAATGAAATTAAGTAATAATAGAAAGATTAGAATTCCCAAAGAAACTTAAAAATGCTCCCGGACAAGTCTTAATGTTTCCTTCTTTGTTGATCAGAAAAGATGACTTTGAGTTCATTAGTTTGTTTCATCTTCAGGAATGTTTTATAAACCTTAAGCCTTCCTTCTTTAAAGCACGGTAGGTATTAATTATTTTGTGAGAAAAAAAGATGGGGCAGACATGTGGTTGGTGCAAGATCATGGTAAAGATCTGCTTTGCAGTTGGAGCTCTCATGTCTTGTTCTCCAGTCAGTGAAACACTGTAGTCTGTAGTCTTTCCTGTATGAAATAATTATATAAGATTTCTCTTTAATAGTTGGTTAATAAATACAATGAGAAGAAAAAGACACTTTTTTTTTATTCCAGAGAAAAAACTACACTTACTTGTGTGAGCAGGTAGGAGAGGTTTGTCTTAGTTTGAAAGA
>VZTN01036233.1:473269-496935 GCA_013400515.1 Erpornis zantholeuca | reverse complement strand
CACCCAAACCATTCTGTAATTCTAAATCAGAGAACTCAGAAGCATTTACATGTTTCTCCACCAAGACCACACAGGTTATGCTGTATTTATAGTACAGCTGTGTTAGAAGAAGTCAGCTTCTGCATACTGAAAATAGCTGGAGGTGTTGGAAGTCCATCCTTGCAGTCACACAGGCATTTGTTATTCAAAACAAACAGTCCTCTTGCTTTGGTTAACCATTCAGAGTATAAATTTAGATACTTTCTTCTTCCATTGAAAGTTGTGGTGATTTATTTAAGAGACACGGTATCTGTATTCCTGTTAACACAGGAATATCACTGGAACATCACATGGGAGCCAACAATTTGCTGCTGAAAACAACCTGAGTTCTACTCCAAGCCACCTGGAAAAGACTGTACAAGAACTCCAGTCATTTTCAAGAGGCCCTTTCCCTGTGCTCATCTCCTGGACACTTTCAGAGTGCATGGAGAGCCTTCCCCTAGGAATTACCTCTTCTCCAACTAGGCAGGCTTGTTCCTTAGGGCTGGTTTGCTGCTTTTAAGGGTTGACTGTTTGGGCAGACCAGGATTAAGGCATCACAACAGCACTTTGGAAAAGGCATTTGTTGTGTGAGCAGAGGGCAGGTTTGAGGCAAAGGTGTGAGCTACACCTTGGTGTGCAAGTGAGCTCCATTCACCAACATGCAGCAGTGACTTGCTCTCTACAACTTCATGAAGGGAGGTGGGAGTCAGGTGGGGGATTGCTCTCTTCTCCCAAGTAACAAGTGACAGGGTGAGAGGAAACAAACTCAGGTTGTGCTAGGGGAGGTTTAGATGGCAGTTTGGGGTAATTTCTCCACTGAAAGCGTGGTCAGGCATTGGCACAGGCTGTCCAGTGCAGTGGTGAAGTCACCATCCCTGGAGAAGTGAAAGCCCACACAGAATGTGGTGCTGAGAGATATGGTTTCATTGGGGCCTTGGCAGTGCTGGGTTACTGGTTTGACTTGATGATCTCAGAGGGCTTTTTCAACCTTAGTGCCTCCATGGTTCTATAAAGCATTCCCATTAAAGGTCCCCCTGCCTGGCTGATGAGGTTTACTGTCTCTCAGACTCACTCCTTGGGAGGGGTAGGCAGTGAGATGGATGAGGCAAACCTTGCTGATGCTCAGGTGAGAGCTCCTCCAGCAATGCTGATAAACATGGCTGAAGGGCAGGACATTGCCTCCAAAGCAAAGAAGGTCAAGAGCTTCACTTTGAGGAAGGAAGAGAAAATCAATCCCTTTCAAACATGCAGCCAGGTACAAGACACCTTGTGGCACCCAAATGTAGTGTCTGGGGAGAAGAGGCTGCAGGAACCCCTTGGAGGTGCTGTGCCAGTGCCTCACGGCTCCACGCAGGTTCCAGACAGACATGTGTCTCCCTCCCCATCCAATTCAAGTGTTCTCATCACTGCTTATTTCAGCTTTGCCCTGTGCCCCAGTTTGCCCTGTGGCAGCAGCAGGTACAAGTTCTGGCATGTGGGCTCAGGCTCTGAGGGTGCAGCCCTGCCAAGACACAGCACCTGCTCTGAGGAGCTCCCAGGTCACACCAAGGGGAGTAACCACTGTGCACAGTGGCTGCACACAGGGCTAAAAGCTCCCAGGTGGCATTCCTGGACATTGCAGTTGCTGCTTTCTATTCCCAGTTTGATCTGAGCATCTGACACAGCAAGGTCTTAGAAAAAGCCTGACCAAAGCTCAGTTCTGTGGTCACCAGGAAACCACACTGACCAGTTCTGTTCACTCCTAACTGGTGAGAGAAGCAACATGGCCTCCAGGCCACAGGTTCCATGAGGAGGTTGTGGATTCCTGATCCCTGGCAGTGTCCAAGGCCAGGTTGGATGGGGCTTGGAGCAAGCTGGGACAGTAGAAGGTGTCCCTGCACATGGGAGGGGGTTGGAATGAGATGTGCTTTAAGGTCCCCTCCAAAGCAAACCATTCTGTGATTATGTGATTGGGGTTCCAGATTTTTCTGAAATGTAGTAAGGTCTCAAAGAAAATGAAATGTAGAAGCTGAAAGAAACTCAGGCACAGGACTGAGCATGCAAACAGGGGATCCTGGCACTCTACCACTGCAGGACTCCAACTCTCCCTGCCTTGCACTTTTCTGCAAGCACCAGGAAATTGGCTTCTGCTTCAAAGGAGCTGCCTCAAAGCATCCAGACCACCAGAGATGTGCACTAACATGAATAAACAGGACACTGGGGAGATCTCAACAGCACACCCCAGGTGAGGTGCTCCTACGTCTACGGCACAAGTGAAGCTGCAGGAAGTCAGAGAAAGAGAACAATGTGGATTTTGCCAGTTAGCAAAGCAAAAGTCTACAGATGCAAGGAGCAAAAAGCCAAGAGTGGTAAGAGCTTGAGTAGAAGTGCAATGTTTCCCAAATGCTGGGAAGCTCCCAGGATACTCAGGAGACTGATATACAGCTTCTGACTCTTAGTGTCTAAGAGAGGAGGAATTTTCTCCAAAGTTTTCCAATTTGAAAACAATAAGGAAAATAAAGGAACTCATTTAACTTAGGGAAACTTTATCCTGGAGGGACCCTGCCATGTTATTAAAAGGACAAGAGCAGAACTGTGAGAAAGCAATATTAAACAGCAATTTTCCTAAGGATCACAAGATTTTTGTGCTGTTGAGGATCTTCATGATATTCTGGAGCAGGGCCCAAAGGAGAAACTCAAAATGTAACACTCTGCTTCATGTTTTGAGGAACACACATACTTTACATTCCAGTTGAGCTGCTCTAGTTTCAAGTCTGTCTCCAACACGCAAGTAGGAGCCACCCCTATTTTTGGAACTGACTCGAAAGCAACACAGACTGGAAGAACTCCGCTGGGAAAGCCAGTGTCATATTTAAACAAATTTGAGAAACCTCAGAAAGTAGGAGTTGCCACATTAAAGCTAAGGCAGATCTAGAGCGAGAATTGCCTCATCCTCCCTAACCCCAACCTCTCAGCCCTGCTCTAGAAATTAAGACTGAATATTGTCTGCACAGACCTTTTCTGTAGGAGTTTAGCAAAGTCTGCCATTCACTCCTTTCTCTCCCACCATTTCCTAAGAACAGAATCCCAGGCAACAAGACAACATTCAGTGTCTCTTGTCATCTACAGAGATCCATTTGGTGATCAGTGCATTCCTCTTCAGAGCTTTTTACTATGGCAGGAAGGACTTATACAGCCTTAAAGGAAAAGCAAGTATGTCCCATCAAAGCCCTGAGAGCAGCACTTACCTGGGCTCCCCTGGAGTAGGATCTGAAAATGGTGCAAAATCTTCCTTGCCCTGAGGTGTCCCTAAAATACAGAAAAGTTACAGCTATGAGATGTGGAGAATTGACTCCCATACTGCACATCTCCTACTGGCCATAAAGAAATAAAATAAAAATCAGTGTTGCTCTTGTCAGATGTTTTAGGATGTGCATGGTATCCAAAGTGCTCTGCACAGTGGGTTCTTCAGGGGAAGAATTGGTGGCACATCACTGCCTTTGGGTACAGGCTGTCACTGTCATCCTGCTTCCCATGGACAAGGCACAAGCCCAAACCACTCAGCTGCAGCACTACCTGATGATGTGTGAGGGTATAAGTCATTTTACTCCCCTGGGCAAAAGATTTTCTGCCTAGTTCCCTTCAGCCCACAGGAGTTCAAAGTCAGAGTGAGTCTGCAAAGCTCTCCCAGCCATGGAGAACAGCCACCCTAAATGTGACCACTCACAGGTGGAGAAATTGCCTTGCACTAGGCTTCACTTATTTTTCAAACACATTTTAACCAAAAATAAAGGGAATTCCCTTTACACCCAGATCCCTGACAGACCTGGTCTATATACCCTACAGAAAGCTGAGGGACAGGAGTGGGGTACAGTGTTTCTAGACCACTGTGACAATGAAGGGCTTTTCAGTCATTATCATTTGTCCTGTGTGGACAAGGTGTAACTAAGTTTGACAACATTACCAGCACCTCTCAGTGCCCATCTGGAACAAGAAGCCAGAGCCCAGCACTCTCATTTAACCAGGACGTACTGAAACGTGTCAGGCTAATCAGAGACACATTATGGTGTTTGTCAAATCTATTCCCTGGGCCAGGATAAAAGACACTTTAATGACCACTGAGAAGGCTGAGGAATCCCTCAGCCCCAGATTTGTAGCTCTGAGAAAAACATACTGACCTCACAGGCAGGACAGTCATTTTATCATATCTAAAGCTTTGTAGGATCCTGGACATCAATCTGACAGCCTGTGCTTACATGTCCTTCTCCCTCGACAATCAAATACTGGGTAAGTAATGGTAAAAGATTACACTGAGGCATCATCAACCAGTGTTATCAGCTTTTCAGTTCCTGGGCTGTTCTCCAGCTCAAAAATTATGGTATAAAAAGATGGTTTCAAGAGGGAAGCACTAAATTACTACACATTTGGGGCTGAAATGTTGAAATAGGCATCTTACAAGAGAGACAAGAATGCAAGTGGCACATATAAACATGGAGGCTAGAAGAGATAAATTAGCTGCTTCTGTTATTTTTTGCAAGAAAAATGAGGACATTCAGCTTGAGAGCAGGGGTGTAATTAAACCACCAAACTACACACTGCTAGAGTCAGTCATGGAGGCTGAGAACATGGAGTTCATTCCTATTTAACAATTCACACATGTTACTAATATTCCTGTTACTCTACCCAGGCATTTTTAAGGGGATATTTAACCCCATGTTTTAGGATCTGTGTCATTCCCTACCAGATCTGTGTGAAAACCAGGGCAGGGACAGACCTATCCTTACCTATCCTGTCCTGTCCTACCCTTCCTCTTTCATCTCCACAGACTGCTGTGTCAGCTCCTTAGCAAGTGAGACCTCAGACAAAGCTCAGCCAGGAGGACTCCAGCTCTGGCTGACAGATAAGGCAGGGGTGGTTACCCCTCCCATGCAGGGTTCTCCCATCTCTGTCCCAGGGTCTGGTCACTCCAGTCACTCCTGCTCTCCAGGGGTTCACCCTACCCTGATGCTGTGAGGTCTGTTCACAGCTCCTGTTTTCATTTTCTACTCAAGGCATTGAGAAATATCCAGAGCTGCTGAGGGACTAAGGGCTTTGCCTGTTTTATTCTTCTACTTTCTTTCTCTTGTTTCTCTTTCTCATCCTTGGATTTCAGGAAAATCCACTATTGCTTTCAAAACAATACAAGTCCCTCAGTGACCAAGAGCTGTATGGCAACATAGAATGATGTTACAGCTTGGTTGGAAGGGATGTTATCCACCAACCAGTGCCACCCTCTGCCTTGGGCCCCTGCACTTGGACACCTTCCACTGTCCCAGGCTGCTCCAAGCCCCAATGTCCAACCTGGCCTTGGACACTGCCAGGGATCCAGGGGCAGCCACAGCTGCTCTGGGCACCCTGTGCCAGGGCCTGCCCACCCTCCCAGGGAACAATTCCTTCCCAAGATCCCATCCAGCCCTGCCCTCTGGCACTGGGAAGCCATTCCCTGTGTCCTGTCCCTCCATTCCTTGTCCCCAGTCCCTCTCCAGCTCTCCTGGAGCCCCTTTAGGCCCTGCAAGGGGCTCTGAGCTCTCCCTGGATCCTTCTCCTCTCCAGGTGAGCACCCGCAGCTCTCCCAGCCTGGCTCCAGAGCAGAGGGGCTGCAGCTCTTGGAGCATCTCCGTGGCCTCCTCTAAACCTGTTCTAACATACCACGTCCTTCTTGTGCCAGGAATTCTGGTCAACAGAACTACAGGTGGGGTGTCAAGTGCAGAGTAACAGTGAAAATGGTCAGTTATGAGAGACAATGACTGAAATCAGACTACTCCAGTAAAGAGCAGCATGATGCTTGTGCTATTTGATTGACAGAAAGGAATCTGGTTTGCCAGAGCAACTTTCTGATAGGAACAGCCAGCAAGTCCCACCACACACCCAGGGATGGCCCACGCTTTCCACAGCCCAGTACAGCCTCGTGTCCCTGCTCAGCTGGCCTGAGCTCCCAGGGTTAGGGTTAGAAAGGCTCAGAAACACTCACCAGAGTTCCAGCTTAACCCTTCTGCCGTCCAACAAGATAGTAGTGGTCTTGTAGTCAATTCCTGAAAGAAAAGCAATGAAAAGCTGAGCAAAGCTTGAGAATATCTTCAGACACACACAAGAACCTTGCTCTGCTCACACAGAGCTTTCATTTCGTGTTTACTAAAGGGATGTTCTCTCCTCCTTGCTCCACTGCCTGTTTGAGCAGGGCTACAGAGACCTGACAGAAAACAGAGTTCTGCTCCACGGTGAAGATTCCTCTTGTGGAGCTCTATCCCTCCTCCCTGAAATGCTGTTAACCCCTACATTGCTTCTGACTTCTCCATTGTGGGAATGAATCTCTTAGAATTTGTAGGAGAGGTTGGATGGGGCTTGGAGCAACCTAGGAAGGCATCCCTGACCATGGCAGGGGGAGTGGAACAAGATGAGCTTTAGGGTTCCTTCTAACCCAAATCACTCCATAATTCTCTGAGATTCAGTGATCTGTAGCATTATCCCATATGATAAATTAGACTTTTGCAGGGGCAAGCCACAGACAGAAACAATTTAGAAACATCTCTGCTACATCAGCCTGCAGTCCCAGCATCTCTCAAACACCACTGCCTGCAGCCACAGGACATTTTGGGATATGAGTGTTACAGAAAGGCTGTCCAAAGATTGCTGTTTCTTCTTCTGAGGAGCTCTGGGGTGTGGATCACAGAGGGCCAGGTAAGGCAGGACACACTCCCCCCTTGTGAAAGGGTGAGAAGCAGCACAAGCATCTGCTTTTGCTTTTCACAGAGCCACAGCACTGCAGCAGCAGAAACACCCCAAACCACAACACCCAGCTGTGCTGGCACACAACTCACTCACACAAGGGGTGTCCACTACCTTCAGATACACAAGAAATTTGTTAGAACTGGGCACCTGCCAAAAAAAACCAACTCCCCTTGCAAGCACCAGGCCCAAACCATGCCGAACACACCCTTCCCTGCAGCCCTGGGCACAGGGGAAGAGGCACAACTGCACCTCCTCCTTCCCAAAGCCAAGGGGCACCAGGTGCCCAGGAACAGCAGCTTCTCTGCAAGCTCTTATTAATAAGCTTCAAGTGTAGTGAAGTTGCATAAACAAAGCACAGAGCACCATTACTGCACACCCACTGAAGCATCAACTAATTTACAACCTTTTAATAAAGCAGAGTCACTTCACTTTGATTATATCAACTTTAGTTTTCCTTCTTGCCAACAGATATTAACTTTGAATCTCTATTAAAACCCCACTGTTGTGTTATGACCTGCATTTCTGTTTTCCTGCAAGGAGAACACTGCCCTGACAACCAAACAGACAAGTTTGTCAATAAAGCAAATGGATTTTTCTGAGTCATCCGCAGGAGTTCCCTGTTAGTGAAAAACAAATTAGATTTCAGCCTTCATAGGGTGCTATAAAAAGCAATAAAGATAATTATCTTAAATTCCAACTATTTCCAGTGCTTTATCACAGAAAATAGGCAGTTTACATTTTATCTTCCTCAAGAGACAAGTGAATGATCTGTATTTATTTTCAGGCAGTTATAAATCTCCCTCATCCCCAGCGATGGCGAGGAGTAGTGGGAGTAAGGCTGCTCTGCTACCAGAAGGGAGCATCCAGACATCTTCCCCTGCCAGTTCCTGAACCAGGATCTGATGGGCTCTTAGGGAAGGGGCTAATTAAGCCCATTGCTTTGTTTCAGATCAAAATCCCCAAAGATGCTGCCCCCTCCTTAGGCACAAGAGCTCCCTGTCAGCACTGAGTCCTAATCACCCACAGTGCCAGCAGTGCACGCGTGGAGCAAGCACCAAGGAGGAGGGGCAGGGGCAGTTTTCAGGAGGTCACATACTTCCAAAAATGCCACTGCTGAGGTGTAACAAATTGCTTGACTACAGCTTTTAAAAGTGAGAGAGGTTCAGCTTAACTGGGAAGAGAAGGAAACTTGTTAATGGAAATGTCAAATACACAGATGTCTTCATTATGCTCCCCACCCACTAACTGCCCAGCCTACATCCCCCAGAGGAACATGGGCTCCCTGTCCTCAAAACTCATGACTTGGTCACCAGAGAAATGCTTTAAATAATCCATGTTCATCTGAAAATGATGAACCACATACTTTAATCCAGAGGGACACCAGTCTTTGGGTGTTACATACACTGGCCCAAGGAGGTCACACACACTCCAGTTAAAAGCAAGCTGGTATCAGGTGATGGGCTGAGGAAAGTGCTGCACTTCTAACTGGCAAACACCCAAACTGAGACTAGGACTGAATTTACAGAAGGTTTTGGAGCAAACTCTGCCTACAAGCTCATTAATGAAGGACAAAAACCTGCACAACTGCAATGTTTTGGAGAAAGTTTCAGCTTCCCTTTTCCACAAACACTCAGTGCATCAGGACAACTCAAAGGCACTACCTGGTTTTGGTCTGTTTTTAGCTGGTTAGCACCAAGTAGGCTGCAGCTCACAAGCACAGCTCTCCCATGGCTCACTGGTGCCACAAAATCTGCATCAATCACAGCTGCCCTCAAAATCACAGGACTCACTATGGTGGTGAACACCAGTACTAGCCCCTTGTATTTCAGTTCCAGTAACACACAACTGTGTCCTGAGCTACAGACCAAGACACTCCCCATTTACAGATCACAAGGAAGTTGAGCAGCTGAGCTCTTTCCTAGGCCCAGCCTACAGCTCAAGCTCAGCCTTGGCTCCTCCCTTGTCCCAGGGATCTATGGACAGAGGGTCACAGCAGCCACTAGATGCCACCTCTGCACTGAGGCTGCCGGCAGTGTGACAGTGCAAGGCCATGGCCATATCAGGGCTTCTCCTCTGCCCTTACATTTCAGGCAGCTCATACACAAGTTAAGGGAAGGTTTTAGAACTTCCTTTCTGCAGGTGACAGGGTTTCCCCCACCTGAGCATCACCTCTGTTTACAGCCAAGCGTGGCTTATTTCAGGACGGACACTCTGCTCTGCTGGAGCAGCTCTGACCCCACTCCCCTGGCAGGGATGTGCAATCCAGCTCCAATCCCACTCCCCTGGCAGGGATGTGCAATCCAGCTGTGATCCTGCTCCTCTGACAGGGAGGTGCCAACCCCACCACTGGGATGCTGCTGCAGCACACACAGCCCAGAGAACCAACCCTGCCCAGCCCCAGGGCAGCGGTGCTGGGGAAAAGGAAAATATTCTTGTTTAAAACCTATTTTGTATCAACTGATCTCTTTCTGGACCAGTATTACCCTGATCCAACAAAGTGAACAAGGCTCAGAGAACAAGTCTGGGCTGTTCTCTCAGATTTAGCATTCAGGCCAACTCCTGTGTTATTTTTCCAGGCCTGCTTTTGACTCCTGCTTACCCTGATGCCATCCCAGCCCCATTCCTGGAGCAGAGAGCCGACCTGGCACAGGGCACTGCACAGAGGGATCTGCTGTACCAAGCCTGATGTCAGACACCCGATTCTCCTCCATGGAGCTGGGTTTCACACTCCCAGGCAAGGCTCCAGGGAATTCCAAACCTTTCTTTCTTTTGCCAGTTGCTATAAGGAAAACCTAAAAAAGCAAGTAATTTTCCCATGGGAATCCACAGGATGTGTTATAGGAAACTCTGATCACTTCCAAATTCCTCACGCAGAGCATTGCATCACAGTCACCTGAAAACCTCACACCCAACCTGAGCTTACATAAAGCTTTCACCCAAAAGATGAAACTTGATGTGAACAGGAAAAGTAAAACCACTCCAAGAGAAATGGTAACTTTCTCCCAGCACTTGATATTACCTTGTATCAGGCTGTTCCCTTTCCCCTTGGGAATTCATGGCTTGGAGACATGTGTATGTCCACTCTGCCAAGGCCCTGCCCTGCACCTGCATGAGCAGCAGAAACACAAGGGAGGAGGCAGCAGCCAAGCAGGTCCATGGATCTGGAAGTCACACTGGAAAAGGGAGTAACACAAGGGAGATGTGCATTTCATGCTCTCCCTTTAAAGAGGTTGATCTCTTAGGAAAATAGCTTTAAATAGCTCAAGTGAACAAGGCTCTATAAATATTTACTACTGAAACACGGTGGCCTCTAGGCTTTGTGTGGGTCTTTGTTTCAGAGAAAAGGAGACAAGTTTGCAGTTGCAGACTCACCAGGTGACTCTGCCCTAATGCCTGGGTAGGGGCCAGGAAAGGCACCTCCCCTAACAGACAGGTTTGAGCAAAACCTAAGAGCAGCATGTGCCTTCTTCCTCCTTCAACTTTCCGAGGTGATTCCCATTTAGCACTAAGGTGAAGGTGATTCCAGCTCCTGGGGTAGTGCCAGAGCCAACACTGCATTTTAGGTTATTGGTCCAAAACAAGTGTTCTCCTCCAGGGATGCTTTAATGATCTAAGCCCCAACTAACAATTCCTGCACCTACACAAACAACACAAAGGTACAGCCAGGACTCACCCCATGACAGGGATGAAGGGACTCATCCCACATTAGCCAAGCCATCAACAGGTTTTGTGAGACCTTTCCCAAAAGCTGCCAGTGCTAGCTACCCCAAGTTTGCATCTGCAGTCCTTCTAAGAAGAACATAATTTATCCACAAATCTGAGGCAGAAGACGTTCCAGGTCATGCTCAGAAATCTCTTTCCAATGGAAAAAAAATTTTAAAAGTAGTAAAAATAAATCAATGTACTCAAGTGAAACATTGATATAGTTTTAAGACAAGCTTGCCTTCCTTCCAAGAGAGACTCTCCTTGTCACTTGAAGTAATTTCCAGTTTGCATGAGTCAGATTGGCCAAAGATGCTTTTGCCACCTCATTTCTTACATGAATATTTCTGCTTGTGGGAGCTCGGAATCCACCTCACTCCGTTAGTCCACCCACAAAAAAAACCAGAGTACATTATTTTAACTTCATTAAAACTCAGTTCCCCCAGCTTACAGACATGTGCTGTATAATGCAACCTCAGCTATTCTCCTCCTTTTTAAAATTAAATTTGTTTTCATTTATTTTTAATTCAAAAGAAGATAACCAAACTGCTTGTAAAGTGACACATAAGGTCAACAGGCAAACTTGGGAGGTGCACAGTGATGATGAACCAAGGCCAAGCTTTTACTCAATGCATTATATAAATAAGAAATAGATAAACTGAGTGGACTTTTGTTACCTGACTAATGCTTCAATTCAGTGGATTGTTCTTTTATCTACAGACACAATTAAGTCAGAGTTGCTGCATTCTGCAACTCTGACAACATCTGAGCACTCAGAAGAGGCTGAGATGTGCCTGGTCTGTTGCAGCCCTACAGAAATGCTCTCCTCACCTGGGCAATTTTAAAATTGGCTCAAAAGCCACCAGAAAGACTCACCATGCCACCACAGTGAGTTACCCAGCCAGCCTGGTGATGGACTTTCATTTCTGATTGTCATTAGTGCAGCTGAAGCCACCACAGCACAAATGTCTAACTGAAAATGTTGGATTTTCCCCCAAACACCCCCAGCCTCCTCCGTTTGCTTACAAGTCATCAGCTCTGCTGAGTGCAGAAGGTCTCCAGCTCTTAAAAGGTCTCCCTAAATGTTTGTAGGTTTAGTGCCACACTGACCACTGGCTGCTGGGAAGAGGGGAGAGCACAGGGCTGGAATGAAAACATAGAGAATACACATCAAATATTTAACTTGCTGACATTTCACAGTGAACTTGAGTAAGCAGCTGTGAAGGGCTGGCTGTGCTTCGTGGCACCTGAGAGGAGCCTTGGGAGAAAGGGATGCAGGGCTCTGAGAGCAAGGAGCTGACAGATTTAAAGACAAGCTATGATTATATAACAGGCAAACACCAAGAGTATCCAGCCAGGAATCTGTGTTGTGATGATCCTTCTTTACTACACAGGGAAGGATCAAAGCCACAGTCACCCAGCATACAGCTGGTCTTAAAAGCATGTTCTCACTGCCGCAAAGGTAGATAAGCACCTAGGAACACTTTAGAGTGGGTCAATGGACTGCAAATCCTTTACTGTGTGTTTGCAAAAGAAAAACATTAAGGATGAATCTGTGGTGAAGCTTCTCAGCAGCAAGGACTCCAGGAACTGTGACTAAGCAGAGATGGGTAAATTTGGTTTTAAACCTTATCAACAGTTCAAACAACTCTGTGGATGCCAAGAACACCACAGGAATTGTGAATTTTTGTGAGAACATGAACTATGCATGAGAGCCCTGTCCCTTCTGGCCAGGCTCTCCATGAGGGGTCCAGTCAGTGTGTCCCCTCCTCCGAGCCCTCTTGCAGAGCTGGCAGAGCCTGGCTGGGTGTCAGGCTCCCCCTGCCACAGTCCCGTGGCACACCTTTGGGGACATACCAGCATGTCTTCTGTCACATAAACTGGCTGTTATCTTACTGGTGTGTGTGCGAGACACGAGCTGCTGAAAGGTCCCTCCCTGTCCCTCCAAAGGGCCTGTGCCAACCTTCCAGCTGGATTAAAAAAGGAAAAAACAATCAATCTGTGCTGCACACAGTGCAGAGGCTGCCCCTCTGCCTGGGCCACAGACTTTGGAACTGGAGCCATTCTGTGCTCAGCTAAGTCCAGCCTAAGGCCATTAGTGCAGAAATTCATTTATCCCAAATGCCAGCAACACCTGAGCAGTGTCCAAAGTCCCTGGGTGTCACAGACATTACTAGACCTTTCCAAGATGATCCATACCTTTCCAAGTCATGACCGATGTGGCTGGGCCATAGAAAACCTTGCCCCTGTGTTTGCAGGCACTACCTGAGGCTGCCCACATCCTCCTGAGAGCTGGAACCACTGTGGGGGGAGAGCAGCCAGTGGCCAGACACCCCCACCCCTGCTGAGTGTGAAGAAAAGGCAGAAGCAGCAACATGCAGCTAAGTCCCATCCTCAACAAGCCCAAGAGAATAAAGGAGGGAAGAGAAGAGCTGGGAGGTCACAAAATTGAGGCCAAAAGGTGAGCACAAGGTGACTGAGGCCAGTGACCCAGTTGCTCCAAGAGCAGCATACAAAGCCAGGACACATTGTAAATGTGGTTTAAAATGTCTTACTTGGGGGTTTTGTTGTTTTGGGTTTTCTTCCAAGCCCTTACTAGCCTGTGAGGAGAAGGGCAGCATTCACCTATCAGAATTGTTTGTTTGTGGGCAAAAGCTGATAGAGGAAGACTTGTTGCTTCACTTCTAGTCAAACGAGGCAGACAGGCATGGAAATCACAGGTGGCCAGGAGATGCTGAAAACATGTTCAGAGCAAACAGGTTTAACCAAATGTACTAATCCAACACCAAACCCACTCCCAGGCAGAAGGCAGCTGTTGGGGCCAGCATCCAGGTTATGCATGCACCCACAGATGCAGGTTTGAGATCCTCTCATTCCATGAGTACTTTAAAAATAGGCAGCAACATCTGTAAGAAGATACCACAGGTGCATTATTTTCCACCCCAGCTCCTGCTATGCAGTTAGAGTAGTTACTGTCTCTGTCATCTGTAAGTGATACTAAATTGTTCAGAAAAAATGTGGTATGAGGGCATCAACATAACAGATGAAAAAAGGGAATTCAAGCTATTCAAATAACAACTGATGAAGTCACCCAGCCTTAAAAAATGTGTACAGCAGCACATTAACAGCAGCAATTTAACTAGTCAGCTCAGAGCTGTGAGCCACGGGAAATATCCCTTCCAAACAACACATGAGCTCATCAGTTTGAGTCATACATTTAATTACCTACTCTTTAGAGAGAGAAACAAATTATCATCACCAACAACAAGGGTCAACCAAATACAGGTGGATTCATCGCAGGTCTGTGCCTTTCAGTGCCGAAGTTTACCCTCACAGCATTACTACTTTGTTTTGAGCAGGAGGATAGAAGTTCCCCAACAGCATCACTGCAAAACAGCCAATTCCTGCCTGCAGAGCTGGGACCGAAGGTCAGCAAGCACATGATTTTACCCCTGTGATCCTGTCCTGCACTCCAGGTGAGCTTTGGGAACAGGATCAAGAGGTCTCAGTTGTCACTGGGCAAGGGAGACCAACACTGCTCCCACCCCCTGCCTTCCTCACCTCATGCTCACGGCATCTCACACACAATCCACCCTCGCTGCACTGCTCCCTGGATCATTTCGGTGTGCAGCCGGTGAGAGGGAGCTGGTTTGGGCAGGAGCTGAGCCCCACGGCTCGGCTCCACGAGCTCTGCCAGCCCAGGGAGCTGCCGAGGCGCTTGGCAGCTCTGTGAGACATCCAACGAGCTGCCAAGCACCTCGTACTGACACACACGTAGAAACAGAGAGAGAACAAACGCCTTTCAATTATCTGTAGCTACCCAAATTTGTAGATTTTCTCCTGAAAAACATACTCCATCTTCCATTCATAGATGCCTCATTTCAGCTGAGAGGGATTTCCATTTAGCCTGGAAGCCTTTCACAGTAGTTCCCAGCTCACATCAGTTCCCAGGCATCTTCATCTCCAGCTGAGAGGGCTTGTAGATGGGAATCTCCGGCAAATAATTGCTTGTTTGGTTTTGTAACCAGCCAAAAGCAAAACACTGATTTGGAGACCTCTGAGAAGCCCGGATTTGCAGATTTCACTTGTCCACTGCCTGCTCCAAGCCCAGCAGCGTTTCAGCAGCTACATGGTCCTCACACAGAGGAACTCTATTCTGGGCACACTTAAGGGGGACAATTGCATCAGAAAATGGCATTTGAAGCCAGGAGCAAATCTGTTCTGAAAGCTCCAACAATTTCAGTGGACACCCGGGAAATCCCAGAAACAGTCCAAAGTCAGTCCAGAATCAGGGATGTGAAGTGGATTTGTGCTTTAGAAGAAAATCAAGAATGATTTTATGCACAGAAGCGACAACAAACAAAAGAGTTTTTTCATGCCTTGCAGTTCAGATCTCCATAAAAACTACACAGCTGCACACAGAAACAAAGGCAGCCTGTGAGGGAAATCAGAGGGCACCATAACAGTCTGCATTGTTGCTGGATGACAGTACAAACATCAAGATATGCTTGGAGACAAAAAAAATCCCCAACACTCAAAAAAAATGCAAGAATTTGTCCAAAATACTTTCAATATCCCCTCCCTCCATAGTTACATTTCCATGGACACTGCAGGGAAATGCTGCTGTGCAGCATCAGACCCTGGTGGCATCCCCACACCATGCACGGGCAGCCTGCATGGCACATGCCAGGCTCAGGGGCACACCTGCTCAGGGATCCTGCAGAGGCTGTCTCTGATCCCTGGGATCCCAGCATCTCCAGACCAGAGCTCCACATGGAAGCACCCAGAGAGAGCTGCTGAGTGCAGACATGTTCAGCAGACACTTGCAGAGTTTCCAGAACAGCTACAGAGATTCCACTCCCCAGGAATTTCTCTGGCTCCTGAGTTTGGTCTCACTGCAACAACCACAAGGCCTGTGCCAGGAAAGGGCTGTTCCATGCTGGAAGCACTGGGATGGTGCTAACATTGGTTTCACCTTTCCATGAGCTGTTTCCAACAACAACAAACCTCCAGGGACCTGACTTACAGTGCATGGCAGATGTGCTCAGCGCTCCCTCCTTGTCCTTAAAGGATGGACTGGCCCTGTTGGCACAGCAAGCACCTCACTACACTCCTGTACAAACTCTGCTGCCTTGCAGCAGCTCCCACCAGCCTGAAACCAGGTTTTCAAAGCCCAAACAGGAACCTCTCAGGTCCCCTCCTGACCTACAGGACAAAGATCTCACTCCAGCTACTCTGGCAGCATCTCTGGAGCACAACTTTTGCTGCTACGAGGAAAAAGGCAGCATTGGACATTTTTAAAATAGAAAAAAGTATTGAATTTCAGCCTTCTAATACAGAGGAGCCCTACAAGAACACAAGCGTGTCTGAGGTGTTCCACAGCAAACACATCTGCTGGCAGGGTGAGCAGCACAGGTAAAGTCCTCAGATAAGATCTACCCTGCAGAGTTTCATCTCCTTGTGCCACGGCACAGACCTGCAGTTTCCTGCATGGATTTTACCACCAAGTTACTCAGGCAGTTTGACAATGTAAGAAAAATAACTCTTGGGACAAGAGAGGGTTTAAGTAAATGGGGGGGGGGGGGGGGGGGGGGTGGTGTTGCATTTTCTTTGTTCTTCATTGTTTGGTTGGTGGTTTTTCCATCCAGTTCTGTCTCCAGTGCACATGGCCACCACTCCAGAACCATGGGCAAAAGGCCTGCTACAGGTGCTGTTACAGCTGGTACCAAAGGAAACAAGGTAGTAATTTCTGTGTCCAGGACTGAGCAAGGAGCAGTGGCAATCACCTGCACAGAGAGGCAAGTGGTAGAATAAAACACCCAAATGGGTCCAGGAACTCTGGAAGCTGGGCTGGAAACAAGTTAAAATCCCTAAAAAAAGAATTTTTAAAAAACTCTGCATTTTATTTAAAAGGTTACCCCAAAGATGCTCAGAACCTTCTGTTAAACTGCCATTTAAGTACAGCCTTTTAGTGTCCTCTTTCTGCCTGTCTCTTCCTTAACCACTGATGGTGTAAGCAGCAAATATTATGTTTGAATTTCACGAGGATTTTTGTCCCAATTCAATGCCTGATACTGCACAGAACATACAGGACATTAAGAATTTCAGGTGTTGTATTTACAGGAGAACAGGTGTCAAAGTTTTAAAACTATCTAACAATGTCTAGAATGGGCTGATGGAAATGAAACAAAGACAAGGTAGAAAAGAGGAAGAAAATCTAAAAAGCTGTGGCTTTTTTAGCCACAGTAAAATACTAGCCAAACTAAAAATACTTTCAGCAAATAGAAGCTCTATAGGAACAAACAATCTCTGAGGAACAAACAATCTCCAAGCTATGTTGCAATCTTACTATTTACTACAACTTTTGCAGAAGCAAATAGACTCTTTGATGGAGGTTTCTTGCCTTGAGCCACCACCCTCTGTGCCCCAGGGTAATTTTCTTTCAGGTGAGTCTCACCTTACAGCAAAGCCTTTAGCAAAACAAAGCTGAAGGTTTTCACATTGGAGCTTCCTTCCACCTCCAGTGCCTACAATCACACAGGAATTGATATGACATAATGTTCCTGTAGAGCTCAAGCTGGAGTGCCAGGGGACAGCGACAGGCAAAGGGAAAGAAAACCAGATTTGAACCAGCAAGGTTATAAAACCACAGCTCAAAGCCTCAGCTCAGAGCGTAGTTATTCTCAAGTGCAATGGAAAGATGCTCTGCTGTTCTGAGAGAGCGAGGCTGCAGAGGAAAACATGCCAGGGAACAGCTGGAAACAAAAGCTGAAGGAGGAGGAGGAGACCATTTTCCATGGTCTTTCCTATGCAGCTTAAATACCGAAGCAACCAAAAACCCCCACACCAGGAGAGGTGCAGACAATGTTGATGTGGAATCTGGACAGAACAAAACCTGCCTGCTTTTTACAAACAAAAAACATAGAGAAACTTTTAATCCCAGCTATTAGAAGGACATTCCACCCATTTCAGCTTTGTACTGCTCGGCTCACATCACCTTTGTGCACTCAGGGCTCTGGAACACGTTAACAGCCATAAAAACACAGCTTTTATAGAGGGATTAGAGGTGGTGAGAACTCTGCAGTGCAATCCAGAACTTTGCAGAGTAGGTCCTCAGCTTTATAAAACCCCAACAAAAACACAACCCTCCTCAAAAGTTCTGCACACATAACAAGCTAGGCTGCTGTGTACCCCTAATCCTGACTAGAGTCACCAAACCTGCCAGGCACTCGGTTTGGGGGCTGGGTTTTGGCTTGATGGGGATTTTTTTGTTTGTTGGCTTTGTTTTGGGATTTAAGTTTAAGCCACAGCTGGTTAGTCCCACAACAAGCAGAGCTGGAGGTTCAGCATTGTATCTTCGGAACTACTTTTCACACAAAGGTTATGTAGTAAACAGTGGAGAAATAAGAGATGCTGGAGCTGTTTCTGAGTTGCCTGCTCTGATGAGATCAGCTTTGCATCTCTGATGACAGGGAAGTGAACATCCCTGAAGGACACTGATGCAAGTGCTGGCAGACAGTGCGATTGCTGCAACAACCACTCTGCACTCTGCAAGCCATCCAAAGAGGTTCCCAGCAGCACAACCAGCACAGTCCAGTTCAAACATTTCCTGCACATCAATTGTGCAGCCACTACAGGAACGTGATGGCTGGGCTGCACTTGGAACACTTTGCCTCAATCCTCCTTGCATCAGAGTGTTAAAGCCTCAAACGAAAACATTATTCCAAAGAACAGTGCTGCCAGAAAACAAAGAGCAGTTTCCACTGCTGTGCAGCAGCTGAAGCAGTGGGACAGCCCAGCCAGCTCGTGTCTACTGTTGACAGGGACAGCGCTGCTCTGGCACAGCAGGGCACGCCTGGTGGGACTGGGCCAGGTGAGGAGGGGAAGTCAGCAAGCAGCACCAGAATCAAGGCTTCCCTCCCTGCTGATGCCAAAGAGAGACCTGACAGTGCAGCAGCACCAGGATGAACGCTCAACTGCCATCTGAAGCCTGGGCTCAACACCTGTAGCTCTCCTGTCTATGCCCAGAAGGTGCCACTACATCAGTGCCGGCCCTGTCTGGGGTTTTACTGCACATGGGGTCACCCAGCAATTCTTGTCTGCTCAGGAGGGTGAGCCAGTATCGAGAGAGGTCCTGTGCTTGCATGAGTTCAAGTTTAGAGCAGAGCTGCTCAGCCACACACTTTTAGAGGCTGTGAAAAGAGAGCCAGTGCAGCAGGACCTCCAGCCAAACACAGCAGCACCACAGAGGCCGTGGATCAGAAGCAAGAGACCATCTCCATGGTCAGTCTTGGAAACTCAGCAGGCAAGGAGCAGAAGCACTGGGAAACATCTCTTGACATGCCCTCCATGGCAGTGAGGAGGATGAGACAAAGTGTCTCTTCACTCCCTCCCTGAGCATGCTGCTGTGGGACAGGTGATCTCCTGGTTGGCATGGAACTACCAGGGGAGTTTCTGGTTGCACACTGATGCCTGAGGGGTCACAGAACATACAGGGAGAGGAATTGCTGTAAAGGAAGACTTGAAAGGGACATCTTAGGGATCTCCAGATTCAGACAGCTGCAGAAAAACAACCAGAGGGAAAAGACATCCAAAGCTGTGGATCACTCAAATAAACAACCTGGTAATTAACAGCAGTCCCCAGGCACACAGTGGCAGCTGCAGGGGACTGAGCACCTCCGAGGGTTGGGCAGTGTCTTCAGCTGCCTCTCCCATTCCTCCCAGCCAGGGAAAGGGCAGGAGGAAGCTGCACTGCCCCAGCCCTTGCTCCTGCATGGAACCCCAGCCCTGGTAGGCTTGCTGCTGCTGCTGCCCAGGAGCTGAATTCCTGCATTTCTGCTATGGGGGAAGAGCTACTGGGAAAGATCCAGTTTTCACCTGAGGCACAAAACCTGTTGGTAGCTATTGCATTGAGCACTTCAGGTGCCTTTTCCCTAACATTGTCTTGGGTCTGGGTAGCAGTGGGGTACCAGAGCTCGAACAAAGGTACTAAAACCCAGCCAAGGGACAGCGTTGAAAGAAGGTGCTGGGTCTCAGTGCATTAGGGCTGGTGTCACAGCACCAACCCTGTGTAGGGCAGGGCTCTCATTTCAGCTTTCGTGTGCTCATTGCAAGATCAGTGTGAGGACATTGGCTGCATCCTCATCGCTTTCTTAATACAAGCTAAGGACAGGGAAAATAAATATAAAAATCCACCCCCTTTCCAGTCAAAGCCATCTGCTCCAAAACACGCTCTACTCTGTCCCTAACACACATTTCTGCTTTCCTGTGGGAACAGCAGCAGGTGAGGGGGAAGGCAGCCGCAGAAAAAGCCCTCCATCATGTGAGAAGGGAGCACATCACCCTCATGTCTGCGTGGTGAGCCCAGCCCTGGCCCTGTTCCTGGGGCACCGTCACTGTCTCATACAGCAGCGCTGGCCCTCGTGCCTGCCGAGCACAGAGCGCTGCCCTGACTCACCCGTGGCTCAGGGCTGGCTGCTCCAGCAAGCCAACAAACCAGCTGGGTGAGATCATTTCAGCACATGAATAACCAGCTATTCGAGAGTGGATGTGTGACACGGTGGTGACAAAGCCAAGGCTCCCTCAGGTGAGGTGCAGCCTCACCTCGTGCCCCTCATGCCAGGCATGCACACTGTCCCTGCTTTCACATGCAGCTCCACCACATCTCACGTCCCAAACCACCCTGTGACCACAGACAATTCTGTTCTGCTTCAGCACTTGGGGATGGATGAGGACAGACCCCAGGTGAGCTGTTCAAAGACCAAAGTGAAAAGTGATCTATGTAGTGGACTCATATCTACAAGTAACTCACAGTTTCACTCCGAGTCTGGTGTAACCCTATGGCTCGTGGCACAGGGGCCAGAGCAGCCCCTCCCTGCACCTGGGGAGAGCGAGCCAGTGCTGGCAGCAGAGGGCATTCAGGGAAAATGCAGGACTTTTTGTTCCCAGGTGAGATCCTCCAGCTGTCCAGAGCAGCAGTGAGGCTCTAAGAAAAGCATCCTGCCTCCACAACTACAGAGTTGGAAAAGGGAGGGTGAAAGCTGGGAAGAAGGACAATTCTGAAAGCCCAGAATAGCACTAATGCTCTCCCTGTCAAAACGCTAGTAGGAAGGCTTCATTCAGGGTCTTCTGTGGATGGCCAAGGAAAAGCAAAAGCGAGGTCCAAATCAGTTACAATATCCAGCCACAGGACAAAAACGACACTCCCTGTTCTTCAAGGGGACTATGCTTGGCTAAGGCTCCTGGAGACTGATACACTCCATAGCTCCAGCATGAACCTAGTAACAAACACACAAACACACAAGTGACAACTGGACCTCAAATTCCTCTTCAAAATGCCACCTTAATGTCCCTAAAAGTTCCATACTCAGTGCCCTCGCAGCTTGGTGCAGCAATGGTCAGGGCATTGCTCACACTCCCTCCTGCAACAGGAGTAACAACCACCTCTGCTCCCACAGAGCAGGTTTATTTTGCCAGCAAGTTAAAGAAAGGACATTGCTGAGGCCTTGCTATGCACCACAGGAACTGCAGGGGCTAATTTAAGATGTGCCCAATTTAGAACGAGGTGCCAAGCTCCAAGGCTGTGCTGAGAAATGACACTTCTGTTCAGGGATCCTGAAAAAGGATGGACAGAAGCACCTATGGTGCTGTATGACAGACACAGCTCCTGCTGCATCCAAGGCTCTCAGATACCAGACACCGACAGGCAGAGGCTGCTTACAGCACCTAAAAACCAACAGAAAAAGGGCTTTTCATCTCTCACTTGTGTGCTGATCCAACACCCAGATGCCCACGGAGAAGATAGGAATCTCTCAATCCCTTTTCTACAGGCTGGGTAAGAGCAGCAAAAACACAGAGCTACATTTACAGAGCTTCACTTCTAAGGGTGTGCCTTCCCTGAGCTGGAAGGACAAGGCATGCCACGCTGCATCACAAAACCTGGCTGCTTACAACTGTTTCCACACAACAGAGTAAAAGCAGCATATCCCAACCAAACAGAGAAGGCAAATGGCTCTCTCCCCTCCCTGCCAAGGTCAGGGACCTGAGTTCCACATGAGATGCCCACCACAAGAGCTGCTCAAAGCACGCATCAGCACAGGCAAGTTGTGCTTTCTAGACTGACCAAAACAGTGGTAGATGATACAACACTCATTTTAAATTGGAATGTGGGAGCTGGGAGGGGATGAGGAAGAGGACAATGTGCTTACAAGCAGAGTTACAAACAGCACCTCCACACAACATTCCAGCATTGCTGTTCTGGGATGGCATTAGGTACGTGTCAAAGAGGATGCCAGGCTCAAGCTGTTCCCAAAATCCAAGAGCCTTTGCTCAGGGAATGGTCTCTGTCAGTCAGGGCAGGGGAGCAGCACGCCCTGTCAGCACGTCCCAGCTGTGCCAGAGACACAGGGAGTTCCACTGCCAAGGCTGTCAGCAGCATCAGCAGGATCAAATTCACTCAGATATCAAAGCCATTCCAGCTGATTATCCTAAAGGTGCATCGCTTCCCAGAATCAACAGAAGCAGAGAATATCAGAGCATATATTACTGTGAAACAACAGTATGTGACCTAATTCTTTAATTAGGAATGGGCTCAACTGCCCACAGAGGACAAGGGAAGGTTCTGAAATTATTCACTGAAATGTCTTCTTCCAACAAAAAGATGCTGGTATTTAGTTGCTACAAAACAGTGGGTTCTGAGACAAAGGATCTACAGCCATAGCCAAAATCCCTGTTCTATGGGTTTCATGCCTATACCAAAGACCCCACTTTACTCACTCCTTACTCCTATCCTGTCTGCTTCAAACCCACTTCAGTCAGGAGACAATTCCAACTGTAACACTTCATTTGAAACAACCACCCCGTTACACTCTGCATAGTGAACACCAACCCCACGGAGCAGTTCCACAGCTCCCAGGTGAGGCAGGTTCTCCAGAAACACAACCTCTCTTCAGGGAAGCTCTAAAGCACCCAGGACCTCCTCGAAGGCAAACCACACCAGGCCAGCCAGACACCCGAGGAGATGAACGATACCAAAGCCTTCTCCCTCCCGAAGTGCTGCTCCCATTTCACAGGCAGCTCCACTTCTGAGTCACCACCTCCCCGTAAATCTCCGTGGAGCAGGTGCGCACTTGCATCAGCTCCTGGGGAGCTGCTGGTGGCTCCAAGGACCGAGTGTGGTCGCAGCCACGCTGCTCTGCACACTCCGAATTTGGCCAGCACGGAGTACCAAGGAGTTCCCGATTCCCTCGGGTTCCTGATACAGGCAAAACTAGGCACCACCTGCTCCTGCCCTGGGCTGCAGTGATGATGCAGGGTCTGAGCCCTTGGGGAGGTTATTGTGCACGGAGGAGGGGGAAGGATGACAGATTGAAACCCGCAGCAGGACCCGCACCCCGCCAGGCCGTGCTACGCTGTAGCTGCAGGAAACGCACCGCGCCACTCCTTGGCTCTTAATTACGGTCTTGTGATACCGTAGTTAATGGTCTGTCAGGGGCTCCATTAGGAACCTCGACGCTAGCAGGAGGTGGGTCAGCCAAAGCAGACGCTCCCGGTACAGCCACCGAGCCAGAGCGGCTCAGGGCTGGGAATCAGACTCCAGTTCTTTTGTTACAGCCCCTGCTTCCTCTGGGAACGGCTCGGTCCTTGTGGCAGCCGGGGAGAGGGAGGGCAGCCCTGCCCTGCGAGCGGCACCGCTAGGGAAGGGTCCGGCTGCGCATCCAGGGATTACATCACCAGCCCCTCTACCCACATTCTCCTCTAGATTTGGGGCATTTCAAGGAGCTGAGGAGGCCTCTGAGCTGCCTGCCACGCGCTGCGCTCCCAGTTAATGGGAAAAAAAAAAAAAAAAGACAAAAAAACAAAACAAAGGAAAAAGCAAAACAACCCCTCCTTGCCTGCCAGCTCGGCGCTGGGGTACGGCCCTCGGGGGTCCCCGCGCGATGCGGGTGACAGCAATGGCGGGGGGAGGTGACAGCGACAGGGGTGTGACAGCGATGGGGGTCCTGCCGCCCGCTTCCCCCCCAGCCCCCCTTACCGTTGCTGTAGGCGTAGGGGGACTCGGAGGCGCCGTCCTGCAGGCTCTCCAGGATCTCCCCCTTCCCCACGTCGCTGTCGCCGACCAGCAGGAACTTGAGCAGGTAATCGTAGCTCTTCACCGGGCTGCCCTGGGTGCCCATCCTGCCTCTCATCGGCGAGGC
>VZTN01036233.1:432110-473148 GCA_013400515.1 Erpornis zantholeuca | reverse complement strand
CCCCCGCCTCACGGACCCGCCGCGTCCGCCCGGGCCCAGGCGGTGCCTCAGCCCCGCTCTCGCCGCTCCCATAGGCTGAGCCGCGCGTCAGTCAGGGATGGCCCCGCCTCCTCCACAAATCCGCGCCTTCCATAGGATTAGTAACACGTCAATCAGAGACGCTCCGCCCCTCAGCGCTCAGGGGCGGGGCCAGCGGGCGGCTGGGCGGTTGCGGACTACCGCTCCCGGCGTGCCTTGCGGGAAGCGGGGCATGATGGGATAGTGAGTCGGGCGGGGGTAGCACCCGACGCGGGGAGAGACCCGGGATTGGGGAACCGGGACTGGGAAACCGGGATTGGGAAACGGGGATTGGGGAACATTCGGCTGTGCGGGGCACTCAGGTGTCATCCAGGAAGGGGAGGCATACAGGTGTGAGCTGGGCACCCAGGTGGGAGGGGCACGTAGATGGGGGAGCATCCGGTTGTGTGGGGCATCCAAGGAGAGGCGGCACCCAGGATTTGGGGGCACCCAGGTGTGAGAGGTGCCCAGGTGGGTGGGCATGCGGGCGGGAGGGAGGGCATACAGGTGTCCTCCACGAGGAGGGGTAATCCAGACATGGGGTGGGCATCCAGGAAGAGGGGCACCCACGATTTGGGGGCATCCAGGTGGGTGAGCATCCATTTTAGGGGGCGGCATCCAGGTGCGGGTTCTGGAGGTGGGAGGTGTGTGCACCCCATTGTCGGTAGGGCAGGGGGCTGCCATGGTGACAGCCAGCATGCCCCCAGGGAACGGGGATGGCCATGGGGCTGTGGGTGCCAGGATGAGCCTGTTCCCAGGAAGGGCTGCGATGACCACTCCTGGACGTTCTCCACTGGAATCCCTTGGCGTTGGCCTGACACTCCTGAGGAGCCACTCCCGAACCCAATCCCGGAGGATTCCCAAGGGAAGGTGTGGATGATCCTCTCCCTGCTGTGATTGCTGACAAATCCCTGTGCTGAACAAAGCATCCTGCTGATCTCTCCAGAGCTGGGCATTTCACCATCGCTGTTCCCAGCCTGGCTGCTTCCAGTGAATCCCATTTCAATGACCCGTGTTCCCCAGCCCAGCGAGCACCACAGTTGTCCCTCAGCCTGCAAGGATCCTTCGGCTCTGCAGCTCCTCGGGGAGTTCCTGGTGGCCACATGTGCCAGAGAGCCCTGGGAAGGACTGAAGAGCACAGCAGGGTCACTCATGGATGGAGAGGGAGAGGGGATGGATTGAGGGGCGATGTTTTTATAGAGTCATAGAATGCTTCGTGTTGGAAGAGATCTCACAGACCATCCAGTGCCATCCCCTGTCATGAGCAGGGACATCTTCCACTAGCCCAGGCTGCTCCAAGCCCCAATGTCCAACCTGGCCTTGGACACTGCCAGGGATCCAGGAGCAGCCACAGCTGCTCTGGGCACCCTGTGCCAGGGCCTGCCCACCCTCACACGGAACAATTCCTTCCCAATATCCCCTCTAACCCCACCCCCCCGTCCTGTCCCTCCATGCCCCCAGTCCCTCTCCAGCTCTCCTGGAGCCCCTTTAGGCCCTGCAAGGAGCTCTGCGCTCTCCCTGGATCCTTCTCCTCTCCAGGTGAGCACCTCCAGCTCTCCCAGCCTGGCTCCAGAGCAGAGGGGCTCCAGCCCTGGGAGTATCCCTGTCGCCTCCCTGGACTTGCTCCAGAGTCCTTCCCTCCACACTCACAGGGAGAGGGGAGGTGGCAGAGCTCTGAGGTGGGGGGACTTGCTGTAGGTCTCAGCCTGGCTCCCTCTCCTCTCCCATAGCCTGAGGGCTTGAGCTCATGTGCTGCCCTGGAGCCACATGCTGACAATCCCTTTGGGGGGCCTGTTCTGGTGAGGGGTTTGTGTCCTGTGGGCCGAGGGGATCCTCACCCTCAGATGCTCAGTTTGGCTTCTCCACTGGCAGGGGCCAAACAGAGCCCCCTCTATACCCTCTCCTGCCTCTGGAACAGCCCAGTGAGGGCACAGGCAGAGGAAAACCCAAAGAGCAGCTGAAGCACACCCAAAGAGCAGATGTACTCCTACAGCCACTGCCATTCCTGGCCACTGCACTCCCAGGGTAAAGGGGTTTGGAAGGTAAAGCCTGTGGAGAAACACCCACCCCAGGGCACAGCCTGGGGAGTGGAACAGGGGAAGGGGAGAAGGGGAACCTGTGGATGCTTGTTTTCCCCAGGAGGAGAGAAAAGCCTCGTTTCTGTCCAACAGTTCATTGGATCCAAAGCAGTGGGAGTGGACAGGAGGAGGATGAGCAGGAATCTCCTCTATTTTATTTCACTTTTCTCACCCTCTGGGTCTCAGTCCTGCTGCTCCAGAGGGCCAGCCAAAGCCCTGTTTATGGCTCACTCATTCAAGGGGTTTCTCTCATCTTTGGTGGGATGGTGGAAACCAAACAGAGCCCAGACTGGTGGGAATCATGGCCAGAGGTGGGAGGCAGAGTGAGAGGGGCAATCCTGGCAGAGGCTCCTGGCAGAGGGGTGGCCTTGGCAGGGGCTTGCTGCAGTATGGGGACTTTGTCACAGCCACGCATTCAGCTGGGAGAGGGAAAAGGAGAAAGGAATGGAATTTCAAGGGAGTGACTGCTCTGGTGTGAGGAGGGAGGGGGTGGCCACAAGGACCCATCATTCCCAGGCTCAGCTTGGGCTCCTGCTCGGATTGTGCTGTGCTGCAGAGGATTGTGCCCCGTCCTGTCCCCTCACACTGAACACACCACATGGGCAGGCTCACAGGAAACCAAGGAACCCCTCTCTGAATCACAGCAACACCCAGAGCTGGAGGACCATCACCCCAACCATCTCCCAGGACTGAGGTGGCATTCACTGGATCCTCCTTGCACAAGCTTCGTGGTTTGGCCTTGGCAGAACAATTACAGCTGGACAAGTGCTGAAATACCTCTATGTGTGAGAGCAGAGGCTGAGGAACCACCCAGCCAGGCCCTGGGATGGGGATGAACAACCTGCCTGGATCAGCTGAGCCTCCAGCAGCTGCCCTGCCCCGTCCCCATGCTGCTGACAGCCACACCGTGCTCAGCAGCAAGTCAAACTGGAGGGAAGGGCAGAATTTTCCTCCCAGCATCTTTATTCTGGTGTAATCAAAATGCATTTAAGTTCTGATTAAAAGGTTGAATTAACCAATAGAATCTATCAATAGAACAAAGCTCTCCATCCCTAAACTCACACACAAGCACTGATACATGCAGCATCCCTCATCCCCGCTGCCACTGCCACTGCTGGCATTGTCACTGCCCTGCTGGCATTGCCATGGCTCTGCCCAGCACTCCTGCCTGCAGAACTGGAGCTGTCACGAGCCTGAAGCCAGTCTGGCTCCTGAGCCAGGGCTTGTTCCTGGACTGGTGCACAGGACTGGTCTGTGTTTCACATCACCAGGCTGCATTTCACATCGGGGCTGCAGTGGGAAGGAAGTCACCTTCAGCTGGGGTTAGTGGTGACATTTAAAACAAACACTGTATCGCTGCTGTGGGAGCACTTTGCTCCTGCTGAACGCCTGCTGGTTCACGTGAGGGAAGGAGAAATGCACAGTGGGTTTGAATTTCCTCGCCAAACTTCACTCACACTCACACATTTTTAATGAAACCCTCATCACACACTTTTAATGAAACCTTCAATGAGTCAGTGCTCTTTTATAATACTTTACTTAAAACCAGAAAAGACTGAAGGAGGATTGATTACAAAAGTTGTGAAGTTCTCACGAACTTCCCGAGGTGCCAGATGTTAAATACCACAATGGATGGGAGAGGAGCTGCAGCCTCCCCCTGCTCCGACTGGGCCTGGGTTCTGCAGCTTCCCCCAAACACTTGCACTGCTCCCAGCACCAGCACCTGCCTGGGAATGCAGGGGGTGTGTTCTGTCACCTGCAGCACCCAACAGTGCAGGAACACTGCTCATATTCAGCTTGCTGAGACGTTAAATGGGGAGTCTGAGCATTCCTGGTTTGGGGCCCAGGTGTGGATAAGGACTGGAGCCAAAGGCAGCAGACTCTGGCAGCAACTCCTAATGCAAACTGGTGAGCCAGAGGCAAAGGTGGTGGGCACTCTGTTCTCATCCAGGAAGGTAGATCAGCTGCCCATGTGAGGCCTGGATTGCTCTGAGCATGTTTATCCTGCACCCAAACTCCCCATGCAGCTGGAAAGCCCTGTGGCCTCCTGTCACGTGGAGGATCAGCTGAGATCCAGAGCCACCCCATGTGTGCACAGGACACTCACCCTGCAGAGCCCCAGGGCTCCACACTTTGGCTGTTCCCTGACCCTGCAGACCTGGACACTGCCGGGTTTGGGCTTCTGCTCCCACTGTGAGCTCAGCACAGGCAGCAGTGTGGCTGCACAGAAAGTGCCCTCTGCTACCAAGCCCAGAGAAGGACCAAGGGGCAGGTCAGGGATCTGAGCCAATGCACAGGCACTCCCCTAAGCAAGGCTTCAGCCCCCAAAAGGCAAAGGGGCTGCTGAACAGTACCTGAAGAGGGGGAACAGGAGCAGAGATGACACAGGACTGCTAATGCTCACATTCACTGAGGAGATCTGACTTACAGTGTCACCGAGCTCTGCACAACACAAGGACAAGGAACATGAACTGCAACACATCAAACCCTGCCTGAGAGCAGGAAACACCTTCTCACTGTGGGGGTGACCAAGCTCTGCCACAGAGAGATGGTGGAGTTGCCATCCTTGGAGATATCCCAAAGCCACCTGGACACAGTCCTGGGCAACCAGCTTTGGGTGGGCCTGAGTGAGCTGGGACTGGACCAGACGATTCCAACCCCCACCAGCTTCCTGTGATGTGTAACCAGCAGGTCTGAGCATAAAGGGTATTATCACTGAGGGTTAGAGTTAAGCAAGAAGATGGTGTTGGAGCAGCAGGAAGAGGCAACACAGGGCAGAAGGAAAGCACTTTGTTCTCTGCAGGATGAAATGCAGATTCCCCTGCCTTACACTACTGAAAGTCAACATATGAGTTGTACATTCGTGCGAGAGTCTTTGTGTGGGCCTGAACAGGGCACAGTCCAGCTGCAGCATCAGGGAAAACTCCCAAACCCACAACCAGAGCCTGCAGTGCAGCGTAATTACTGAGGTTTCCTTTCAGCATCGTCACATGCTGTCCTGGTTAGGGGAAGAAAGTATTTCTCCAAGGCAGAATTTCTCTCTAGGATAGAGTTTTTCACGCAGTGAATCACATTTTCCTCCACAAACCCCCTGCCTAAGTAAAGAGGGGGTTTGTGGCAGCACTGGGAACCAAAAGGTGGGAGAAATAATAATAAGGAAATGCAGTATTAAAAAAAGTCTCTAAGTTTAGAGTCTTTGATGGCTGCCAAAGCCTGCTTACTGCCTGTTATAAGGGGTGCGTGGTAGGAATGGGAGATCTGGAATCTTTAACTGCTTCTCATCCAAGGGCTGCTCTAGACAATTTGGATCTGAGGATAAATCAGAGCCAGAGCCTCACCAGCAGCCTCTTCCCTGAGGAAATGCCAGCGCTGGGCCAGTCTGTGCTCCCGTGGAAGATGATGCTGATCCTAACTTCTAATTAGAGAGATGACATAAGGTCAAGTGTTCTTGAGCAGGATGTCTGCTACGTTGTTGTAATGTCTCTGCACAGAGTCGGAAAAGGGTGGGGGAAGACTCTTGCACAGCAGGGACTGGAAAGGAAGAGGAGAGACGTGGCAAACATCCAGCAGAAGAACTCAGATGCTCAGACACCATCACGGGCAAGGAGCACGGTGTGAGGAGCAGAGAGGCAGCTCAGGAACCAGCTCTGGGTGACACAGGAGAACTGCACCCACAAGGAGCTGCTACTGCCCAGCTGGGCTGCTCAAGGTTCTCTATTGCAGAAGACTCAGGATCTCAGGTTTGAGGAGGAGCTTTTTCTCAGTTCAGTACCCCAGAGTCAGTATCAGCCTTTAGTAAACAAACCCAACACTGGAACATCTAATACATCTGGCAGGTTCCCAATAGAAAGGTCATAGTTGCTGGTTTTCATGGCTCTGTGCTGTCTTGGGGCTTTCAGGGCATTTGATGCCAAAGGACCATGATTAGGACCATCATGAACTGTCTGGTCTCACAGAAAGGTTTTAAAAGCCAGGATATTAGAAGCATTACTTTCACAAGACAAAAATAACAAAGTTTCTCACAGCAGTCAGCAAACTGAACTGTGCAGGCGTGGGAGGAACCAGGGGATATCATTTAGGAGCTCCAGGGGAAAGATGAGAGGGAGGTGATGTGTAAACCTGCTCTGCTCAGTGCCAGGTAAGGATGGGGCTCATGACTCTGACTTCAGCTGAAGTGAAAATGTTATTTACACCATTCATCCACTAAATGCATCACAGCCTGCAGTTATTCCCACCTGGAATGCAGAGAATTACTCAGTAATTCCAAGACAAGAAGATGCTGCACAGGAGTTTTAAGCACAGATCATCAAAGAACAGGAGCTCTCCAGCTTCTGCAGGCAGGGATGCCCCAGCCAGAGCCTGCGGTGGCAGATGGTGAGGGGGGTTTGCCACGCTGGCTTTCTTCAGTGATGTGCCCTGGCTCAAGGTGACAGGGCACCTCGTAGTGCCCCTGTAGCCCTGCCTCCCTCACATATCCCTAAGAAACCTCGAAGGCCTTGGAGCTTTGCCTGCTAGGGAATGTCTGGACCACTCACCTGCCTGTAGAGCTTCCTTTTCTCCTGGTCAGGCTGTGCCTGGAGAGGCAGTGACTGCACCATGAGGAGCTTTCAGCAGTTCCAGATAACCCAAATACATCTGGCCAGGGACATCTTACAGCAGGGGCCATAACCCTTCTCTCTGTGATAGCTGCCAGCACATGGATGAGACACAGGGCTGGGGTAGGAAACTCTTACCCTGTCCCTGGGAGTGCTGGCTGAAGGCTCCTGAAGCCCCAGGGCACCTTGCCTAGGCAATGCCCTCTGGAATACAGAGGCAGCCATGCAGAGAAGGGCACTGCAGGCACAGCACCTTCTCCTCTTCCTCCTCCATCCTTGGTTCCTTGGCCAGCCAGGGGAAAAGGGGCAGGATCCAGCACAGCCCTTAACTGCCAGGGTACAGTGACACTGTACAAAAAAACTGCAGGGCACAGTAACAGTGACTCCTTGCTTGAGCTGGGGCAGAGGAATGAGCAGAGCTGGAGGAAGTGTATTTTGGGTAAGGACTGTATTTAAATTTGACACAACCACAGCATGCCCAGTGGGACATCACCCTCCAGTGCACAGGCACCCTTTCCAAAAGAGAGAATAGGAGACACATCAAAATGAGACCAGCACATGGAAAGCCAAGCACTGCTGCACTTTGGAAATATATCCAAAGCAGAAAACTCCCCTAAGAGAAATCACAGAATCATGACACATGACACATCTGGGCCTCCAGCCTCGCTCTTTCAACATCTTCTCTGCTGCAGCAGTGGGGGTGAGTACAAGCCCTCCTAAAAAGAGATTAATAAATATCCCATGAACTCAGATACCCAGCTGTTCAGTCTTCAGTGTAGGACTCCACGAGCTGATTCTCCACATGGTTTTGATCAGCAGGCTTGAAGGCTGAAGCATAAAAGGTCCAAAACACCCTCTGGCCGAATGCACCACAGCATTGTGGCTCTGAACCATCTGAGGGGCTGCTTTACTATGGCCCTGTAAGCTGATGTGGAAGGAGAAATTCATCACCAAACCATTGGGGAGCTGCTTCCTCCACAACACTGAGCACTGGTTTCATGAGGCACTGATGGGTTTAACCTTTTGCTTCCAAAATAATCATTAGCATAATATACAAACACAGTGCAGGGGAAGAAAAAGTTAAAAAACAGTGTTCAAAAATACTTGCCTTTAAAAATTCAGCCCTTCCTTTACCAAAATCTATTTAAAGGGCTGGAGCAGTTGCTGGCTCTGAGAAGCCTTTGGTCCCAAAGCATCAGTTTTCCAGGTCAAGTTCTCAAGCTCTTCCACTGTCTTTAGTTCTGCTTCTCTCCTTTGTGTTTCCAAGGGTAGATGAGCTCTCCAAGGAACAGTTTCTTGCAGAGAGATGCCCAGGAGTCCCTGGGGTAGCAGCTGTAGGTGGGCAGTCTGTAGGTCTGGACCACACCTCCGTAGGAGAGGGGGTTGATCTGTGCAGAGAAAGAGGGAGAGCAGCAAGGGAAACATCAGTCCTGGTCCTCACACAGCATCAGAATCCCTCCCTGGCTTGCTAAGGCTGTTTATCCTTCTCCAGCATCCCCCAGCATTAACAAACTGAGCTTGGCAAGGGCTGTTACCAGAACCATTCCCAAGCAGAAGAACAGACAAGCATTGGCACAAGAGCTGGGGGAGTGAGAAGGGCAAGTGTTACACACCAGAGGGGAGGTGACAGTGGCTGGAGAGACAGCAGACAGCAACAGAATCAGAGTCATGGAATTTTTAGTTTGGAAAAGACCTCTTAAGATCATTGAGTCCAACCCTTAACCCAGCACTGCCAAAGCCACCACTAACCCATGTCCCCAAATGCCACATCCACACTGCTTTTGAACATGTCCAGGGATGGGGACTCCACCTCTGCCCTGGGCAGCTGTGCCAGCGTCTCACCACCCTTCCAGTGAAGAAATGTTTTCTAATATCTAATTTAAACCGACATCTAATACTGCAGTGGGGATGCACTGGCACTCCAGGAACTCCTCTGGAACAGGCCAGTTTAGCTGTACCTTTATGAGCCCTCAGCCCACAGCTGGGTGTTATGTTAAACCTGGTATCACCCGAAACCACCCAGTGGAACCAAGTCCCAGCATGACAGGATCACACCACAGAGCTCATTACCATTTTCAATTAAGTCTCCTTGGCTGAGTTCATCTTTTTAAATTTGACTTCAATCACCACCCCAAGCTCATGCCTACAAAAGTTCTGACTATGGTCCTCAGTTGCTGCATTGACCTTTTAAAGACAGGAATGTGTACAGACACATTAACTGTACCAGGGGTGACAGAGGCATGTTAGACTTTGGGAATGCTCATCCCAGTGAAGCATTCAGGGTAGGGAGACATGTGAAGTCCACAGGATGGACCCAGTGTGGCCAAGATGTGATGCATGAAAAGGCTGCACAGCACATTTTCCAAAAGAGCAAAAAGATTGCACAGAAATGGTGAGGCTCAGAGCACAAAGCACGAGAGATGCCAAGGGCTGGGGACTTACAGAGGTAGGGAAAGCTTAGCCAGTGGAGAGAAATGGAAGGACATCAGCTGGAACCAACGAAGCAGCTCTGGGAAAGGAGACTGTGAATCACAGCACAGAATCACACAAAAGGAAAGAGCGAGGGCAATGAGCCATGCACAGAGTCCCTACTTGGTCAAAGCTGAATGTTTTTTTTTGTCCACTAAAAAGCATCTGGGTTTCTGGGAGTTTGCCTGTGCCACCAGCTTGTTTCAGCTGCCTGGAGCTCATGGAGTGGTGAGGGATGAGCCCCCAGTGCCTACAGAGATTGAGCTCTTGGAAAGGGGGGTTGAGCTAAGAGTTCATTAGAATGAATCCTGGAGACCTTTGTCAAATTAGTTTCAAAGTACAAGATTGCTCAAGCAGAAGGGGGAAATGCCTGTACACAGAAGCATCCATAGGAAGTTTAGGAAAAAGGGCAGGGCAGCTGCTTGCAGGGAGGATTATAAGGAAAGAATAAACAGGGGGAAAAAAAAGGCCAAAGAAACCTGCCCCCAGAAATAACAGCCATAAAACCTGAGTAACTATTTCTGCCCATTTCCCCAGCTGTAGGCAAAGCAGAGTGTTTTAAGTGCAAACATGCTGGGGGAGGAGGACAGGAACTGCTGCTCTACAGCAGAGAGACACAGTGAGTGTTCCTTTAACTATCACCAAGGTCTGGACACAACATCTCTGGCTGAGAAGCACGCCTGGGCAGAGTGGTGATACCCAGGGGTAACACTGGCCACTGCAGTGACCAGGGCTTTTTACACCCAGAGCAATTCATGACCCTGCCTCTCCTGGTACAAATGGAAGCAAACAGGAAAAACTCATTTATTAGTGAAGGGGAAATATTGGTTTCCCTTATATGAAAGTTCTGTGGGTCAAAGCTATAATGAATGCTGCTAGAATATCTATACTAATGGAGCTGTTCCCTTTTCCCTTCCTCTGTTGTTTAACCCTTTCCAAAGCAATAGCTGGACAAGATGAGACGTTCAGCAGAAGGTACATGAATGGATCAAACTCATTGTGTCCTAGAATCCCAGAATCTCAGAATGTTTGGGTTGGAAGGACCTTAAAGCCCATCCAGTTCCATCCCCTGCCATGGACAGGGACACCTTCCACTGTCCCAGGCTGCTCCAAGCCCTGTCCAACCTGCCCTTGGACACTTCCAGAGATTCAGGGGCAGTCACAGCTGCTCTGGGTACCCTGTGCCAGGTCCTCACCACCTTCAAAGGGAAGAATTTTTTCCTAATATCTACTCCAGACCTGCCCTCCTTCAGCTTAAAGCCAGTTTTCTCCCTGGGCTATCAGTCCAGTTGAGCCACACTGCCAGAAATATTTCTTCTTGTGCACCAAAAGAAATGATTTTAAACACTAATGAAAACACTGACCTATGTAAGACTTCCTGAAGAATGTTAAGTAGCATTTGGAATGGAAATATCATCCCCCATCCTCTTCCCTCCCCCAGGGTCTGCACTTTGCATTCCAGAGACACTGTCTTAAAAATCAAAAATAATCCCTTGGCTGAACCAGGAGTTGGATGGGAATGCTCAAAGCCAGCATTATTGATTTCTAATCCATTCCCAGTGCCCCACAGGACAGCTCACACTGTAGCTCCATGCATCCAGCCCTACTTCCATCAGGCACTGCCCAAGAGGCTTCCACAGAGAGAGAGCAAAGCCACTGCAGAATCTCAAGAAAGGCACATCGCCATGTACAATAAATAAGAATTTTAGCATTTCACTTAAAAATAGGTTTTTTAGATTGCCCTCTCCAAAGGCCTATCAGAAAGTGGGATATTCAGCAGGATTTCTGACACAAGCCCATTTTTCATTTCCACCAGCACAAAGAGAGCAAAAAAGTGCTTTTTCTGACTCTCTGCTCATTATTGTTTGAACAGAAGGCTGGGACAGACATCTACTGCAGCACTTCCACCTCTTGAGGTGATGACTTGTGCTGTATTCCAGATAGAAAATGGATCTTCCTGCAGTGGTCCGAGGAAAATTCATCACAGTCATATGACTCACTGCCTCTGCTCTTTAAGTTGTGGTCTTTTCTCTCTGGAGACTCCATCCACCTCGTCTCTCACACATGCTGATGCCAAAGCCTCTGCTCAGCAGCTCCTGTGCCTCATCTCTGGTGTCTGGTTTCCTTTTTCTGGAATCTCCTGGCCATGAAGGATGGCAGATTTTGGTTCTTACACCACTATCCTACTGAAAGGCAGGAGCTGGGAAGACAGTTTGCTCAGAGCATGCTTGTTTTGCCCTAGAAGACATCTGTTGAAGGGAGTCCCTCTGGAATTGCTACTAGCTGGTTTGCTGGTTCCCTGCTAGCCTGACCTTTGCTGAAATAGGGTGGGACTGGTGATGGAAAAAGCAAAAGGGCTGGGAAGCTGCAGTTAAATCCTTCCCACACACTCCCCCAGTGTCCAAGTGCTTTTATAAGTGCTATACACTACTGGCAGCCTCTCATCTTAGGATGCAGAGAGCAAGAAAAGCCACCCTGGGATATGGCTGTACTCCTGCTGGGTCAGGAGATGGAGATTTCACTCCTGAAAGTGTAAGGAGAACTTCCCTGCTGCCAAGACCTCGTTTTTTTTTTCAGAAGATAATTTCCTTTAGTATCTTTGATGCCAGAGAGTGGGAATGGGGGGGTTACAAAAGCACAGGTGAGCTTTGCCCATATCCCTCACAAAGGCAACTCAGGAGAAAAGCAGGAGGCCCTTTCCTCTCTCATCCTGCCCAGGCTCTCGTCCTGCTGGCATCATGGAGCAGCCAAGGCTTTCCACCACATCTGGAGGGGAAGAGTTTTTCCTGCTGCTTCATTCTGGATGGCTTAACTGCCTTCTTTTGCTTCTCCCAGTGTTCAGCAATTATCACATGAAGCTGCCCAGAGCCAGGAGGTGATAGTGGCATGAGATCTTAATCCCAGAAATAACACAGCTCTGTGTTTCTCCTACCTCCCCTTCTTCTACATTTCACTTCACACCATCCAGGGCACTGCATTTTCTCCAAAAACAGAACTCAAGCAGGTCATCAAAAAGCACAGAAAGCAGCAGCCAGCCAGAGCAACATGAAATTATTTCCCTTGTTTCAGCATTTTACAGCTGATATTTTGAAGTGGAGCCTTTCAGTGGGAGCAGCACAGAGGGACTGGGGTCACTCTGGGGGCAAGGAATTGTCATGGAAGGCACAGGGGCCTTACCTGCATGAGGAGCCGCAGAGGTTTTCCATCCTGCTGCTCAAGGACTCTGAACTTCACTCCAGCTGCAAAGACACCAAACAAGAAAACCAAACCCATGGTGGCATTGTTGGGGTGTCCTGTGCAGGGCCAGGAGTTGGACTCGGTGATGCTTGTGGTCCTTTCCCACTCAGGATATTCCACAGCTCAGTGCCTGGAGCACAGACTGTGCATTTGCTGCCCAGTGCTGTTGGCTGAGCACTGATTCCCTAGAAATTGTCTTCGACCTTTCTGGATTTGGGAACGTTCCCCATGTTCAACAGGAAGCATGGATTGTCTCTTCAATGCTTTAAGCCTAATGACACAGCTCCATTAAAAGTAACCCCTCTCACCTCCAGCCTGAAAACTCAGTCCTAGAGCAAGCACAAAGCCTAGAAATCAGCCAGCCAGACCTGATGATGACAGAGGGACTGGAAAAACCTCCCACTTTTCCCAACTTCCATCAGAATGAGAACTCCATGCTAGCAGTGGGCAGAGAGCCCACCTTTAATTCGTGGTCCCGTGGACAGAGCACATGTGCAAATCTGTCCCTCCTTCAGGCTGAGGGAGGGAAGTGGCTGACCTGGAGCCATTAAAACACTTCAAAGCAATCCCTGGCCATCAAACCCAGCTTCCACATGATTTTAACAGGCTAACCCCATCAAACCTGCCACTCTCCTATTTCCTCTTGGATTTGCCTCATTGCCAATACTGTAAAGCTAAACAGGACAGATTTTGGATTCCAAGGCTGACACAGCGCACACAAAGATTTAATAAAATGTTTCAAAGGTAACAGCTTGAACCAGAGAGGCATTTTTCTTTCAAAGATGTCAAAATACTTCACAGAAATAAAACCACCAATCCATCTCTGCAAACCAAGCCAAGCATGCCCTGTTATTCCTTCCTGCAGGTAAGAAGATGAGAGAAGACTAAGGCACAGATCAAACAGTGACAGGAGCACAAATAGAAATAAAACTCTTCACCTATTTGAGAGCCATTGCTGCAGTATCTCTATGACTCTTGCAGACTAAAAAAGCAAAATGTTTTCTCTTTTTCCTCAAGCTTTGAATTAATTAAAATCACACAGTTCACTCCTGGGACAGAATGCTTTCCTCTAGTACACAGCTCTGGTTTAAACTCTCTCCCAAACTCATAAAGCTTTTTCTGTCCAGGACAGAAGGGATTTATCTGCATTTTTCTGGATTACATTGAAAGAGGGACTTCCCCAGTGGCTTGAAATAGATGTTTGAGTATCCTGGGCCTCAACAAGTAAATGTGCTGGATGACCAAAGTGCTCAATGTGATTCACAGAGCCTTGGCTATGAGGAAGTGTCTAAGCCATTCCAGGAACTACTTTTCTGGCAGACTTTGTCAGGGAGAGACAGAAACAAGCAGGCACTGAAGGTTCAGATGTGTGGTTGAGCACTCTGGAGTCTTATCCCAGGAACAATCCATTCTCCCAGCAAATGCTGGTTCTGTAGGCCCCGGCCACACACCTCCCTTCTACAGCTGCAAGCCAACAACTTCCTAATTAGATGATTTAATTGCTCAAGACTCTTAAACTTCTAAGAAAATATGAGCACAAAAAGGTTATGAATTCATTTTAGCATGACTTACAGATGACTGCAGTGCTCAGGACTCTGAGCAGTTCCCTTCTCACAGGAAGAGCAGGAAGGCCCAGGCTCCTGCAGATCACTCCAGCACAGAAGAACCCTGAGCTATTCTGTGATTTCCAGCCAACTCCAGAGCTCAGGAGTCTGTTTTTCCTGTACAAAGGCATCATCAGTGGCACAGGAGAGGTCAGGACATGAACACATTTGCTTTGTTTCACATGACAGCACTGCTGGTTTGTACTCCAGCAATCATGGCAGGTCCTACAGAACCATGACAAAACCTGTCCCAATGTTTCCAATGTGAATATTGGGAAAGGGAAGTACAGGAAAAATGAGCTAGCCTGTTCACAACCAAAAAATGTTGGTGACCTGTGTGTGGGCAGAGTCTGAGAGCCCTGAAGCCACTGCTGTCCCTTCCTTCATGCTGTGAATCCACATCCCAGCCAAGGTGGCACCCTTTGAGCTGGCACTGGGCACACAGAACTCTTGCACAGAGGACATCAGCTGTGATCTAGGTAAAAAAGGCTTTTTTAAGTCATTACTATTTCACTTTGGATGTGTGGAAAGAACAAATGCATTTAGTTTCTGGTGTGTGGATGGATCATTCACCTACCACAGGCCTGGGCTTCATCAATGGAGTATTTTGTCAATTCAGACACTTGTCAAACAACTTGGAGGCCAGATGCCACAACTGAACTGAGCTGAACTCAACCCCCTTCCTACCAGCAAAAACTACCCATTCATGTTGGTAGAACCATCCTGATGGTGCCTGTAAAATCAGCCACCCTAACACCTGCCAGAGGATGTCTCATCCAAGTTCTGAGTCTGACAAGGGAGGCAGCACCTCAGCAGTGAGGACACCATGTGATGTGTACTCTCTGAAGTCCTTTGAATTGGGTTCAACTGCTCCATCTGTTGCTGTTGCCATGCCACAGTTTTGTGCTGGGGCAGGAACACAGGCTGCAGAAATGCTCAGAGATGCCTCTTCACCTCACAGGCACCAGGGCACTGCAGTGCCAGTGAAGGAACTCAGCTGAGAGGACAATCCCCTGCTTGGGTGGGGGCTCATTTCCTGCAGCACAGACCTGGCTGAACAGGAAAGAGAAGTAACCAGTGGCCTTACATAACCTAAAGGAATTTCTGGTCTTATACCTCTCAGTGGCACCAAGATTTCCTCCTGCCCTACATCCTGCTCATTACTGGGTCAGTTTTCTTCAGCAGCATCCCCTGTTCCCCAAAGACAGCCCTGAAGGCTTTAAGAGGTTTCTGCCAGGAAATCCATAAGAAACTGCTGAAGGCTCCCATGGAAAAGCAACAGAGTTGGTAACACAAGCTCAGCTCTACCTTCCCCAGACTGAGCCTGGCAGCACTCCAGCAGACAAAGCTGCTGAGGTTGCCTCAAGCTTCCTCTGCCTTTGATGACTGGCCTTGGTTTACTGATGATCAAGCTCTTTCTTCTATGCTAAATTCCTGCTGCATGCTCTTTAAAAGGATGGGAGATAATAATTTAGATGTGCTTGACTGTAACTAGATCAACCATAACTGTGGACAGTCAAAGGCATTCCAAAATAAGTCCCTACTCTCATGGTGCCAGCCATGGTTTATGGTTACCCAAAGTAGAAAAACAATGACTGGTTTCAAAATGGTGACAGATTAGTCTCAAAAAGAGAATGATTATCTGAACTCTGCCCAGAGCTTTGAAATTAATCCAAACACTTCAGCTCAGGGTTTCGGTCAGTCAAAGTCAGCACAGAACTGAAAGAGCTCCATTGATTTTAAACCACTTTGGATCCAGCCCTTTGGAACAGCTGATATTCCAAGTAATTTTGTCATTTGGCTTGTTTCAGAGCCCAAACACCCAAGGTTATGAGCTTATTTCACAGAATAATGGAATATCCTGAGTGGGAAGGGACCCACCAGGATCATCCAGTGCAGCTCCTGCACAGACACCCCAACAATCCCACCCTGGGCATCCCTGGCAGCGCTGTCCAAACGCTCCTGGAGCTCTGGCAGCCTCGGGGCCGTGCCCATTCCCTGGGGAGCCTGGGCAGTGCCCAGCACCCTCTGGGGGAAGAACCTTTCCTGGTATCCAACCTGACCCTCCCCTGGCACAGCCCCATGCCATGTCTGACTCGCAGAAGTTTTACCTGACCTGGTAGTCTAGAACTGGAATAAAAGATGAGCTTCTTTATATGGTGCTTGTTTGGATGTCACTTTTAGTGGCCAAGGGCTTTGTAAATGTGCTCCTGATTCTGCTTCAAGTTCAGATTTCTTTCCACTGACATCCTCTTCCTGCTCCTTGCAGGAACTGGTTCACAGTAGGGACACCTGCACGAGCCTTGGGTTCTTTCCTACCCCCACAGCATCCCCAACTCAGGAGTGACCCAGCACACCAAAATCAAGCACACAATGCAAAATGCTTGAAGTGCTGCAGGGGCAGAGCTGAGGGACTCACCTGCGAGCCTGTAGGATCTGCAGAGGCGAAGGATGAGGGAATAAAGAGGCAGAGAGTCAATCAGGTCCACCAGCAAGTGTATGAGACCCTGCACAATCACCACCAGCAACCGGAGCTACAAAAACCAGTTTAACAGAAAATGTCAGGAAACAGGAGATGAAACACTTGTAAATTCCTGAGCTGAGCTGGGATCTGACACTGCTGTGTGCTAAGCTAAAGCCTCCCAAAGTGGGTGTGATGTCTGGAAGTGCTGAGCATCCACACCCTGCGTGAGGGTCCTCAGCAGTCTGGGTTGAAGGGGGTAACTGGAATGAAGCTCCTACAGCTTGCCATGACCAGCAAGGACATGAGAACTATTCCACTTCAAACAAAAGCTGAAAAGGAAACCCAAATTCTCCCATTTTGAATCAATGTCTACCAGTGAACGCAGATTCCCCTCTCTCCAACAGAGAGGTGCAGCAGCTCATTTCTGCCTGAAGAATCCCCATGTGAGTCTAAGCAAGAGCAGAGCAGGCAGAAATGAGCTTCCTGCTCTGTTTTCTGTCCCTGACTAAAGCACCTCCTTTTGTCACACTGCAGTTATTTTCTGCTGCCAAGCTCATCTGAAAAGAGAGGGCTCAAAAAAGATGCTGAAAGCATGTGATGGTCACTGTCTGTGGAAAATTTGGCTCTGGGCAGACCGCAGAGAGGACTGGTCATACTGGGGGAAGAAAAGAAAAATAAAGAAGTTCCAGCCTCTGAGGAAAGCTTGGCTGAAAACATTTAATACAGCAAGTTAATTCCCTGGAAAAAAAAGTTCGGGATCAGACTAGAGAGGCCATCACTGCAGATGGGGACAGAAAGACAAAAAAACAACTTTTGAGAGAAAGAGAGGGGAACAGTTTGTTCTGCTGGACAGGATTTGCTGGGAATTCCCATTGGAAAAACACAAACATGAGCTGTGTGGGAATCCTTCCTAAGACACCCACATTTTTATTTTTTTTGTGGATGACCATAAATGTCTAGGAAACCACTTTTTACTATCTCAGAAGAGAGTGTTTGATTTGTTGCAAGGGTTAAATCTTACCAGGGTAAACACCAAATAATACAGTGCAGTCGTAGGCAGGAGGAACAGCAGGATTGTGAACAGCAAAGTGCCAATAAATAACTAGGGAAAAAGGAAACACAATCATGAGCAGAGCAATGGCAAAATAAAATACAGTACAAATAAAAAATAGGAGACTCTGAGGCAATGGAAGTTTGCAGGACTCCTTAATGTGCTTTTATGTTGCCTATGTGAATAATGCTGTTGCCTTGGATATTTTCAAGTCTCCTCTCACTGGGCCTTCTTCAAAACTCCTTATTATGGGAGCACATTTGGAAAGACAAATAAAAGTTGGATCCTAACAGCACTTTTCCTTTATAGACAACACTCAACATTTCCCATTTCAGGCCAGCTTTCTTAGGAAACAAGACTTACATGATCTTGCAATTTTTCCATTCTCTGTCCCCAAAAGTTTTAGAGCCACTGATCAGATTTTACCAGAAAAATGTGGAAAAGACCAAAGAAGTGGTAATCTGAATGGCAATTCTGTAAAGAATTGAGAAGTACTTTTGTTCCTCCTCGTTTTAGCAGTGCAGACACCTGGTGCAAACCTGACAGAATTTGGGTGATAAACATTCCCCAAGGCAGCAACTGGCTGAGCTGTCCAGGCAAAGGAATTCTGCCTCTTGCTCAGTGGGAAAGTGGGAGAGAGGAAGAAGCTGGAGTTGGGGAGCAATATTTAGAGGATGAAGGAGAAAAATCCCTAAGGAAGCAGGTGTCATTAGCTCCACTGCCCACAGAAAAAGTTATTTTTACTCTGGGCCAGCCCAGTTGGCATAGGCCTAAATAATTCCAAGTGGGAGAAATTCAGATTTGTAACAAACAGGGACCTGACTCTTCAATTTCCAGTCACCACTTCCAGAACAGAGAGGCTACAGGAGCACAGAGCACTGCAACCTCTGCAAAAAGGGACCACGGCTGTGGGATATCATGAAAGAAAATAACCCAGCAGCCACAGCACAGAGGTGGATCAGCATCCCAGCTTTAAGGATGTAACCAGGAATAGATCACAACCCAAACCATTCTCCTCACAGCAGTTGTTTTCCCCCTCTCCTGTCACTCCACTGCAGTTGTTTAAACCTCCAAAAGTCTTTTAAGGTCTGCTTTGAATGTCTCTTCCTACCCAGCCAGTGACACAATTCCCACTGGTCTCTGGAGCAGCAGGATGATGCCTGAAGTGCCAAACCAATTCTCCTCAAAGTACACAGGGAGTGAGCCCTGATGCAAACCTGGCATGGAGGCTTTTAATCACCAAAGAAACAGAAAACCAGCTCTCAGCTGTGGTGCAAGAAGCTCAAGGTTATCTGTTGTAATAGAGAGAGGCACTGACCCTGCAAGTTTCCAAATATTATTGTATTATTTCAGTGATGTTTGCAGCTGCTGGCCTGGAGCAGTTCTGCTGGACTTTTGCATGGCATTTCAGAAATTAAAAAGAGCTTACAGCACTCCACAAAAAACTGCCTCTGCCTGAGTGAGAGTGTGTGGGCCAGGCTCCAGCACAACGTGAATGAAACGGGGCCTTTTAATAGAAACGCTGCCACGGCTGTTACTGTGGCAACACTGCTGGGCACCACATTTCCAACTGCCTCCATCCCTCCCCCATTCCCACTCCAGGCTCTGGGAGCTGCCAGCATCTGCAGCACCCACTGCAGCTCGCAGGGTGCCTGGCAGGTGCTCAGGGCACTTGTGCACTTGCCAAAATTTTGCCCTGTGAGCAAGGGAGGGGGTGCTGGAGGGCATGGAAGGGATGCTGGTGAGCCAGGAAGGGGTGCAGGGTAGGGAAGGGGAGCCAGGATGGGGTGCAGGGTAGGGAAGGAGTGCCAGGAAGGGGTGCAGGGTAGGGAAGGGGTGCCAGGAAGGGGTGCAGGGCAGGGAAGGGGTGCCAGGAAGGGGTGCAGGGCAGGGAAGGGGTGCCAGGAAGAGGTGCAGGGCAGGGAAGGGGTGCTGGAGGGCAGGAAGGGGTGCTGCAGGTAAGGAAGGGGTGGTAGAGGGCAGGAAGGGGTGCTGCAGGTAAGGAAGGGGTGCTGGAGGGCAGGGAAGGGGTGTAAGGAAGAGGAGGGCTGTGGGGCAATGAAGGGGTGCTGCAGGGCAATCAAGGAGTGCTGCAAGGCAGCAGAAGAGCCATGGACTCAGAGTGTCAGGGTATGTCCTTGCTCCGGGCACCACAAAGGCTCCTGTGGCTCTGTCCCAGCATCAGTCAGAGCAGGACAGGAGGGCATCCCCGTGGGCAGTGCCCTGGGGTGTCCCCGGGGCCGTGGCACTACCTGGTCCAGGTCATAGGAGCAGGAATCCACCCGCTGCCGCAGCACGTTCCACTTCTTGCCCCGGAACAGGCGCCACAGAGAGGACAGGCCGTAGATCTTCAGGCAGTAGAGCCTGAGCAAAGAGAAAACTGTGCAGCACAGCAGGCAGTGCCCAGCTCCAGCACCACCCAGCTGCCACCATCACAGCCCCACGCCCACTCACCCACCTGCAGATCCAGGGGTGGCAAAAGAAACCCGCTGGGAATGATGCAGATAAAGACTCATGGCTCAGTCACCCCTATCTAGGCTGGCCCCTGGCATGGGGGCTACTGCAGCTAGCTCTGGGCCACTGGAGGGCAACGGCCAGGCCATGCCCTGGGGCTGCAGCAACCACCAGCCTCATGGCAACACCTTCCCTGCAGCAAAAGGGTGCTGAGGCCCTGGCACAGGGTGCCCAGAGAAGCTGTGGCTGCCCCTGGATTCCTGGAAGTGTCCAAGACCACTTGGAGCAGGCTGGGAGAGTGGAAGGTGTCCCTGCCCATGGCAGGGGGTGAAATGAGATGATCTTTAAGGTCCCTTCCAACCCAAACTGTTCCACAATTCTATGAAAAGAACCAGCAATCCTATTTCCCCAAGCTCACCTGTGTCTCCCCAGTTTAGATCTGTCCCTTCCCCTGCCCTCACACCTTTGCAGACAGGGCTGGCCAAGGTCTTACCTCCACACCTGAGTCCATGCAATGCAATTGTGCCTCTGCAGCACAGAGATACAAGGGAGAGGAGAGGAGTGGAGCCTCTGCAGCTTCTCTAACCCACAGATCTAAATATCCTTCAGAGTGGGAAGAGATCAATTAAATGCCTGGTGGCCCCTACTGCACTCCCTTCCTTAGGCTTTCAGCACTTGGTGCTATGAGACTTGGAGCTACTTCCCTCACAGAAAAATGACAACACTGAGGGAAACTTGGGGTGACAAGGGGTGGGAATCAGACAGCTCTTCATGGAATAACATCGAGGAAGAAAGAGCCCTTGGGATGGGGAGGAGGCACAAAGAGCCCTGGGCAGCAGTGCCAACACACAGGGATGTAAAGAAAGGGTACATGGCCAATGTATGGGGCAGAACAGAGTCTGAGAAAGCCTGAGCTACAAAAGCCAGATTGGCAATCCAGGCTAGCTAAGGTGTGGAGGCTGCTCAGATTTCATGGCAGCAATGTGAAAGCAGAGGCAAGGAGTCTCATCCAAGAGAAGAATCTGGTTTGAGGAACACCAGCTGCTTCAAGGAATTGGCAAGGTGCCTCCAGACTGGCAGGCACAGCTTGGTGCACTAATCCCTAGGCAGGAGGGAGACCAGGACATCTCCTCCAGGTTCTGGCACACACCTGCCCGTGGCTCTGACTGAGGCCACACTCTCCCTGCACCCCCTGACATGACACCCAGTGGGTGTTGCTGCAGGGGCACCTGCCCCACCTGCCCTGCTGCCTGCACACACATGCCTGCCCTCGTTTCACTCTGTGGTTTGCTCCAGAAGGGGATCTCAGGCTTCACCAGCACCTGAACCAGCAAATTCTTCTTCCTGCCACCTGCAGGAATTCAAGGGGCTGTGGTGGCTGTGGGTGACTGCTAACTCTTCCTGGCTCTCCATGGGGACAGCACACAGCTCTCTATACTTCTCATAAACATGAGACAGGTGGGCTGGCTCCCTGCAGCTCCAGGGAAGAGCAATCAGCTGAGAAAATGCTTTTCCTACTTCCTACTACCACTCTGCACAACTAGGATGAGCAAGGCCACTCCTCACAGACCAACACAGAAATTCCAGTAATTAGAGGTGTTGGGAACATTACTGATTCTGCCTCATAAATCAGCTCTCAATATTTCCAACCATTCCCTAAACTACCCATATCTAAAGATTTACTATTTCTTGTGTTGTTTGCAATGTAAAGACTGAGGAGGGACAATGGCCATTCTGTACCTTATAAGGCAAAAAGTCCTTTATCTCTTGTGTCCCATCTCCCTGGCAAGCACATCCTGGGGCCTGTGGGACTCCTTGGTGCAGCACAACTTAGAGGAGAGCAGGAATAGAGCACAGTGATGGGCACCTCTTGCACAGGAACCCAGATGTGCCCTGAAGCCCCCTGCACTCCCCCTACTCATTCAGAGCCTCTGCCCAGCTCTCAGGCCATGGGACCCTCCAGACCAGAACACCAGGATAGTGTCAAAGACCCTGTGACCCCAAACCTTCCATCTGTGCTCCGCAGTGCAGGCAAGGACCTCTGAAGCAGTGCAGAAACAGAGATTTTGGGACTTCTCCAAAACTACAGGGGTTCCCCTCTCCTCCTCCTCTTCTCCAGCTCCCCTCCAAACCTCTAGCAGGGTACAATTGAGGAGAGAACTATGAGGTTGAATCAAAGCCAGGGGTGAGCTGCTTTCTTGTCCTCTGCCCGTCATGTAGTTTTATCTTTCCAGGTCACTACCATGACAGATAAATATCCAAATGAAGGAGAAATGAAAGATAGGTTGCTCGTACTACTGTGGCCATCACTTCTCCAGGCTTAAAAGACTGTGAGAAATTAATTGCAGGTTAAAACGTGAATTCAGGAGAACTACACCAGCACTGAATGCTTCACCATGGCCTGAGGTGTTTCCAAACAAATCCCAGGAGGGAGGGGGACTCACCTGGCCCCATAGACATAGAAGCAGTAGATGTGGAAGGTCAGGAGCGCGATGATGTCGGAGAGGATGCAGAGAGCCACGGTCAGACCCAGACACGCCGAGAGCCCCACGTACCACAGGATCATCTCAATGAAGGGGGACAGCAGGTGGATGTAGCCTGGTGGACATGGCAGAAGGTCAGTGTTTGATTGGGTCATCTCCCTCCTGACCCTCTCAAAAGGGATTCCCCTCATCCTAGAACACTGCTCCGGGAAACAGAGTCATGAAAACATGGAAGTGAAGCTGGAAAATTCCTTTAGATGCCAATCTTCTCATTTGGAGGGGCAACAAAAACTCTCTTTCTGCCCAAGTTTCTGCCCCAAAGTGAGGCAGCACTGCGAGGATGGGAAGGAGTGTGCTTAGCTTGAACACAGCAGTCACCTTTCTCCACATGGATTTCATGGAGCTAGCATGGCATGGTTTGGATTGCAAGGGACCTTAAAGACCATGTAGTGCCACCCCCCTGCCACGGGCAGGGACACCTTCCACCAGACCAGGTTGTTTCAAGCCCTATCCAGTCTGGCCTTGAACACTTCCAGGGATGTAATATTTGATTTTCTACATTTGTGTCCAGGTTCTTAAGTACATTTTTAACTGTATACATCAACCTTTACTGCAACCATTCCTGTTTTTCTGCTCTTCCCACAAAAGCCACCTCATATGGCTTTTGTAAAATAAAGCAGTGTGGAAAAACAGTCTCTTTCATCACCAAAGTGGGGCAAAGTCACAGAAACAAGACCATACTTGACTGGTGAGCAAAGTAAATCAGTATAATAACTATGGAGTTCATGTCCATCATGCCTGTACTGCTCCATCAAGGATAACAGGGGTGTGTTATTCCAAGGAAAAACCTGAAATAATGAAATCACACTAAGCTGAAGCTGGTGATAGGACAGGGTTGGCATTTGCATCCCTGCACATTTCTCAATCCTATCCCAAGATCTGCCTCTCTCATGGCAAAGACCACAAACCCTACAAAAGACCTGATGGCAGTGTCTTCCCTTGGACACTCACCACCAGTGACAGCAAGTAACTAAGCCCCAGCAGGATCCACACTTCTTGAAGAGCATTTTTATTTAATATGCATGAATTCCTTGTGTGGGAATCCAACTTTGGCTTCAGTTCCCACAGCAGGAAGGCTCCCAGACAAGTCTGTACTTGCAGAAGTGCATTTGGATTCATTACTCACCTTTAGGCAAACATTAAACACTCAGAGGGAAGAGATGAAAAGGAAGGCTGGAAAGTTAAACAATTTCACTTACTGATCCAAAGATGGATGTGATAAAGGAAGAAGCGGCCCAAAACTTGATCCAAGGCTCGGTTCATTTTCAGCCCAGCTGGTGCTCCCATGAGCCACTGGAGCAGGTCCTGCAGCTCTTCAGCCACGTGCTGCAAACACAAACAAGCAAGCCATGGAGAGAAAAGACTGCAGCCACACTGAACAGGGCCAGTGCACTGGAATTGCTGCCCCCTCAAGTGTTCCACCTCAACTTTCAAAGCAATGGGAAAAAATCCAAGCAACTGCTTTACAGATGGCTACTTAAATCAGAAATGCACCTTTATTAAGTCCTTACTGAATCAAACAGAACAGCTGAGAGGAACATGAACTTCTTCAGTGGTCTCTGTGCTGGGAACATGGAACTGTGTCACCCTAGAAGGCTTGGACAGTGGGACTTCTTGGGGTAATGTGGGTTCTGGAAATAGATGGCAAGTGCTGGTGCTCAAATCCACTTCTGGGGACAATCAGGTGAAAACTCAGAGCTGAGTTTGGGGAAGGCTGTCATGATATTAAAATGGGGGAAGATGGCAGTGCACTAATGGGCAAAAAAGAGTGAATTTTTATAATCAATCTGTATTTGTTTAGAGAAAGGTAGAAAACACAATCACATAAATGTATTTCATGCACAAACTTTCTTGATACTTCGTGGTGTACTAGGCCATAGCACTGATCTTGCCTATCACTGTCTGTAGGCTTCATGGACAGGTACTCAAGGCGTCTCAGCAACAAAGCAGCCTTGGAACCACTGAGGAAAAACACTCATGGAGCTCCTCCCCACATCAGTGACTCAGAAAATCATTATGGTTGGAAAAGACCTCTAACATCATCAAGTTCTATGAACCTCATACTGACAGGTGCACCACTAACCTACATCCCCTGAGCTTCCTTTTCTCCAGGCTGAGCCCCCTTCAGCTTCCTCAGCCTCTCCTGGTGCTCCAGCCCCTTCCCAGCTCCATTCCCTTCCCTGGACCTGCTCCAGTTCTCCTGTGTCCTTCTTGTCTGACCCCAGGATTGGAGCTGCAGCTCCCCCAGGTCTCTGGTGCTGAGTTTCAGGACCTGTTCCTGCCTGCCCCGTGTGCTGTCGCTTCAGTGCAGCAGAACAAACCAAACCCCAGCTCTGGGCTTGCTCCTCCCTACCTCAAATGTGTGCTCCAGACCCTTCACTGAGGGCTGTGATTCACACCTTCTAATGATTTCAGCACAGGCCGATTTTCTCTCTCCACTCCACTATTCCACACTCCCCTTGCAGCTGGATGATTTTTCTCCTCAGAACTTCACACCTGCCCTACTCCCCTGAGCTGAAACCATTGCTGAGCTCCAGTTACCAAGCTCTGAACTGAGGGAGCTGAGAGTGATAACCTTCAGCAAACAGATGGAGAAAATACCTGGAAGAAGTGACCTCTTACACCATCCCACGTGGACAGACATTGTGAGGAAAAGCCCTTTCTCCAAAAATGCCACTTACAGCCCATGCAAGTGAAGGGCACTGAAAACTGCCCACTGTAGAACCACCATGCCACACTCCCTAAAGCTGATGCACTGTAGCCTACTTTGCTTATCACTCACATGTATAATTTCCCTAAGGAGAAATTACTTCCAAGGGATGATTCCATTTTCTTTATTAACCAACAGATCCTGGCAAAATGAGTTTGTAAACATTTACTTTTAGTGCAGTGACACAATTAATGGTTCCATTTGCAACTTCTCCAAAAGGCTTGTCTTTCTATTTCCTTCCTTTTCCCTCTGCCTCACTGCAAGTCAGGACTGATTGGATCCCATGGAGCTCACCTCTGTGGCTGAGAAGCGTTTGTTGCTTTATAAATAGACTGGTTTTAATATTTAAACTGTTGGATTGGTAACTTAGAAAAAGCATTTGGGGATTTTAATGAAATATTTAAATGCTTGAAAGCAGTCCTTCAGCAAGGCTGGGTTTTAGCAGTATTTCTGGAGGCTGCCAGTCCCAGAGGTGCTGCTAAACCCTGACAGGGGCACGTAGCCCTGGGAAGGTGCCCTACCTTGCCATTATTTAGCTGGGCAAGGCATCTCAAAACAGAGTCCTGAGGCATAACCTTGCAGGTTGTTTTCCAGACAGATATTTTAGGACTGATCAATAGCAAATAGAATCAGGAAAGGTGACTGGGAGTCCAATTCTCCTCCTGCACTCATGAATACTGAATGTGGGCATATTAATAAATCAGATACAGTGGTTTGGAAGTGTTTCATAACAGGGTGATGGGACATGACCAAACTGGAGAGAGACAAGCTAACAAGGGTTAGATGAGCTCACTGTGGAAAAATTCTCCTTACTGTCATGCTCTTCTTCCTAGTTTCCATGTGCAGAGAACTAATGTTGATGTGACATGGATGGAGAAGGACACAGGGCACTGTGATGCTCCAGGGAAGGGAATGGAGCTGGGAAGGGGCTGGAGCCCCAGGAGCAGCTGAGGGAGCTGGGAAAGGAGCTCAGCCTGGAGAAAAGGGGGCTGAGGGGGGACCCTGTGGCTCTGCACAACTCCCTGACAGGAGGGGGCAGCCGGCGGGGTCAGGCTCTGCTCCCAGGGAACAGGAACAGGAGGAGAGGGAATGGCCTCAAGTTGCACCAGGAGAGGTTTAGGTTGGGTATTGGGAAAATTTCTTCACTGAAAGGGTGGTCAGTCACTGGCACAGCTGCCCAGGGCAGTGGTGGAGTCCCCATCCCTGAGGGCCCTTGAGTGGTGAATGTGGTGGTGCTGGGCTGATGGTTGGACTTGGTGATCCTAAAGGTCCTTTCCAGCTTTAAGGGTTCTATCTGGTGCAAGTCAGAGCACGCAGAGCCAAAGCTCTCCCTGTCAGACACACCTGCCCTGTGTCTGCTGCATGTGCTTGGGGCTCTAAGATACACTATTTCACAAATTAACATCTCCAAATATTTTCCAGGAAGTGTTCTCTCTGCTTGCTTTGTTTATGGATCAGTGGAACAAGACTGAGTAGGAACATCCAACCAATTATCTCCAAGCCCCAGCAATGCTTTTGCAGGCACAGCCTATGATAAATATGTAAAAACAGATTATAAATGAGGGAAAAGAGACATCAGCAAGGATAAAAGAGATGAAGGGAAAAAAAAAGAGATGGTTTGTAAGCAGTTCTGTTTAAAACCAGTGCAGTGCTTCGAGTCAGGTATTTTTTGAAGAAGGCTGTCTTGTGGAAGGCAAAAGCAAGGACAGCCATTGGGAAGCCTGGTGGGATCAAGAGAAAGGAGGAAGGTAGGAGTTGTGAGGGCACCTACAGAGAGAAGATTATTCAAGTTTTCCATTTTTGGATTTGAAAGCCTGCTTCAAAAATCAGTCCTTCCTAACAGCTCCTTGCCAGTTACTCCCTGGGTGTCTCTGAATCACATCTGCCTCACCGAGTGACAAAAGCAACTTGTTATTACAGCCAGCACAGCACAGCTCACCACGCTGGGAAAGTGGGAGCTGCACTCAGTGATGTCTTGTGCAGCATCAACAACTGCCAGCCAAGTGCTGGTCTGAGATCCATTTTATCAGGGGATGACATGGGATGGCCAGGGAACACAGCTTGAACTCCGGGCAGCAGACTGAGCTTGTGATCCTGGCAGTGCTGAGAGTCAAAATAACCCACCTGCACTGCTTCCTTCCAGAGATGTTGGTTGGAAAAAACCCAAGCACTGTATCCAGGCCCCACACAGCTGGGATTTTGTCAATGTTAAAATCAATCAAACCAATAAGGTTATGTGTTATATGAGGTTAGCCTGTCAATATTAAAATCAATAAGGTTAAAGTGAGGTTATGTATATGGCCTTACTATAAGTAACAGTCTTTATTATAATAGTAACACAGAATATCCTGAGTTGGAAGGGACCCACGAGAATCATCCAGTGCAGCCCCTGGCCCTGCACAGACACCCCAACAATCCCACCCTGGGCATCCCTGGCAGCGCTGTCCAAACGCTCCTGGAGCTCTGGCAGCCTCAGGGCTGTGCCCATTCCCTGGGGAGCCTGGGCAGTGCCCAGCACCCTCTGGGGGAAAGGAGATATCCAATGTTCTATTTACCAACAGACAGAGAGGTGTAGGGTCAATGCCATCAGCAGATCTGGGCACAGCTCAAAGCAGAAGAGTGTTAGGGAAGGAACAGGAGCTCTCTGCACACAGGGAATGCTGAGTTACTGAACTTGGCAGCACACAAGCACTTGAGAAAGCCCAGTGATGGGAATAATGCAGACCAGATGGACACTCAGCAGCAGAGAGGAAACCTACTGCTGAATGGCTGAGGGGAGATTTTGCTGTCATACTGGAAAAGAAGTGGTGCTGGCTTGCACACCGCATGTTGAAGTCATTGGTGTATTTTGGGATCACCCAGATCTGCATTTTTTGAGGCCTGCACATAATGCATATAAATCAATGCCCAGTAAAGGCAGTAAAAAGTCTCCAAACGATTTTATGTCCACAATCTCATATGCCTGGAAGAAGAAAGTAAGGCTGGAAAAAAGAAGAGTTGTGAGTGGACTGAACTGATAAGCCTGGAAAAACAGGGAAGAAAGGCACTGACTGGCTATCAGCCCCCCCAGACATGGAGGAGTCAGCACTTCCAGGAAAGAAAGCAAACAGCTCCTGGTGATAGCCAGGTAACAGAGTCCACACATGGAGGAGACTTGGTGAAGATAGCTGACACTATGAGGCAAAAGTTGAGTGACAGATGAGCTACATGACTGCAAGAGGACCAAACAAGCAACCCTCACAAGCAAGCCTGTCCAGGACAGGTGCTGGGGTTGGACACACCTTGAGCACGGAGAGCGTCCATCTGCCAGAGACACTGGGCAGATGGAATCCCTCCTGGAGCCATCTGTGCAACCAGGAATGCAGCCAAAGCCACTTCCCTGCAGACTCGTTAAGAAATCAGATTTCTGAGAGCTGGGCACTTCCAGTAATCCCAAAGGGAAAGCTCTAGAGAACTTAGACTTCTCCAGCTTAAATATCTGTAAGGGAAAAGATATAGGAATAAGGCTTAGAAGAATATTTGCAGTGTATAGCTCAAACATGAGAGCAAGTGTCCTGCAAACAAGTGTGGTTCTACCTACCCACCACTACTGCTGTCCTTAAAAGTTTGACTATGAAAGACAAGAAAACCAGCAGCAATCCTGATCCACAGCTATGCTGGACACTCCATACACACTTTCTGAAAGTCCAGCATGTATGAGAATGATCAGAGACCTTGTAATAATTAAGGAGTTAGACAAGGACCAAGAAGATCATTGTCAAGGGAAATGTGAGCTCTTCCCAGGAAACACGGCATAAGTAGGGAAAATAAACTGCTGCTGGAATTCTCTGATGAGAATCAAATTCTTCCCAACCAAGAAGCTGGAGAAAGATCAAAGAAAGGACATTCTCCAGCTGCTAGAAAGAAACCAATGGAAAGACCCATTCAGAAATGAAAGAAAAGTGGGCAGAGAAAGGATTAGGCCGTGCAGCTGCATGGCAGGGCTAAAAATTGGCTGCACATGTATTCCAAAGACACAGAAGCTCTTAAAACAGAGCTGACCTCAGATTAGTGCTCTGGTCTCCAGCCTCTGAAGTGCATTATATGTTCCTTACTGCCACTAAACAGATATACTGAAGCTCCACACCTAAAATGAACCACCAGAAGAGCAGGGCAGTGTGAGTCATACTCACTATCCGTGAATTTCTGCTGATGTTGAGGGATCTCAGTGGGCAAGAGGAGTTATGTTTAAGAAAATCACAAGACACAGCAAGTTTTCCTAGTTTAGCATCCATACCCCAGAGCTCTTAGGCAGGATTTCAGGTGTTTGTATCCTGACCAGCAAAGCCTTTGGACTTCCCACGAAACTCCTTTACAAGCACAGCTGCACTGCTGCTTATCATGTTTGACTTTCCAGCAGTTTATCAGCTTCAACCCAGGTTACAGCTTTTTTTTTCACCACAAAACAATCCATATAGCAACAACCTGAGGACACTTTCTGTTGACTGCAGAAAAAAATAAAAGCACTGTGGCTCCGTAACCAACCAACCTGCAGCTGCAGAGCTCTGTCCAAACTCTGTAATTGTTCCTTTAGGAGCTGGAGGAGCCCTCCAATAAACATCTAATTACTATTCACAGCACATGCAAAGCAGAGCTGAGTTTCTTTTGAGCAGCCTCAACAGGCTCGATTTGAAGACTTCCCTGTTCTTGAGGAGACCTAATTTGCATGACTTCAGACAGGTCTCTCTGAAACCCTTGTGTGTGAGGCACTGCCTCCTTACAGCCACCCCAGGCATGCAGGGCTGGGCAGCGCCCAGAGCAGGTGAAAGGGGATCAGATTTGGCCACACTTACATCAGCCACAGGGATGAGGGTGTCAGCAAGGTGGCCAATGCGGTTCTTCCTGTACAGCCACGACATCAGCAGTATCCCCAGGGCCACATCAATCAGCAGAGAGACAAAGATGTTGGCTTTCCTGCAGGGAGGGTAGGGAGAAAGACAGAGAAAAAAGGACAGTGTTTAAGCTTTCAATGACAGTTGTTGGCATTGCTTATGTAGCACCTTTAACGTCCCAGGGACACCAGGACAACTCACTGAAGAGGAACAATTTCAGAATTTTTTCACTTTTATTGGTGTGCTGCTCCTGAGGCAAGCACAGGACAGGTTTGTTCAGCCTGGAGAAGGGAAGACTGAGGGGAGACCTCACAGCTGTTTACAGCTTCCTCCTGAGGAGAAGCTCTGCTCTGTGACCAGGGAGGGGACCTGAGGGAACAGCTGGAGCTGTGCCAGGGCAGGCTCAGGCTGGAGATCAGGGAAAGATCCTTCCCCCAGAGGGTGCTGGGAACTGCCCAGGCTCCCCAGGGAATGGGCACGGACCTGAGGCTGCCAGAGCTCCAGGAGCTGCCAGGGATGCCCAGGGTGGGATTGTTGGGGTGTCTGTGGAGGGCCAGGGGCTGCACTGGATGATCCTGGTGGGTCCCCTTCCCACTCAGGATATTCTGTGAGTCTAAACATGGAGCGACTCAGAGCCTGTCACACCACGAAACCTTCCTTAGTAGGGAGCAAAGAGGGGACTGAAGTAGCAAAGAGGAATGTTAGACAGAAAGGTATATACACAGGGGGGATTTACCAACTACCAGTACTGAGGGCACCAGCACCTGGTGCATCCACACTGAGATCAGATGGCTTTCTGAGACAAGGCCATAAATAGTGGGTTTGGGTCCATACACAAACCCAGAAGGGCTCCTGAGCTGCCCCTTCCTTGCTAGAGTTTCTGAATGGAATTCCATGACGTGAGTTATTCAGGAAATCAGATTAAACAATCACAGTTACTTTTGGCCTTCAAATCTGCTAATCTATTTTAAGTGTTCCCTGGGAGTCTATTACTGCAGGATCAGAGAACCACACAGAACAAGACTGGCTGTGGAAGAGCCGTAGGGCATCCAGTATCTGTCTCAGATCTCTGCTCTGCTCCTCTCACTGTGCTGCATGTTTGCTTTTTCTCTTACACTTTGTTACTGTTCTAACAGTGGAGTAAGTGGAGTCTCTGCTCTGCAGTTTCTGCACAAAAAGCTTCCCTAAAAGAGTGGGTGAAAGAGGGGAGCATTTAAACCTTTCTGCTCTAATGGAAAATGCCACTGAACACTGATGGATGGCAGTGGTTGACAGCAGCACATGTGAAAGCAATGAGCCTGTGGGAGTAGTGACAGCAAAGCACTCATGGGCGCAGTACAAGTTTTTGGGGTGCAATATCCCAGTTGCCTTTCCCAGGGTAGGGATAAAGGCAGGTATCTGGTAAAAGGCATAATTAATACATAAAAATACAAATATATATGCATATAAATAGAGTGCAGAATAAAGATGTGCAAACTAGCAGGGATTAGAGCAACACGACAGGGTACAGCAAGGACCCAGTGCTGTCCAGGCATGGGATCCACGATTTGGGTCCCCCACAGGAGATGGGAATAGAGCCAAGACACACCTAACTTTACATGTACGCCATACCTCATCAGCTGATTTTGGTTTTGAGCCTTCTTGTTGCTGCTGATGACCTGGAGGTGCTGCAGGCGATGTCCCAGCTGCTCACAAGTTGAGAGTTTGCTCCACAAGAAAGACAAAGGCCAAAACCTCAGCACCCTGCAGAAACACATGGGAATGTCTCCTCTTGCCTTTGCCATGCAGCAGGCAGGCCAGCATCCAAAATCCATGCAAAACAGTCAGTGTAACATTAAGGTTGTGCAACCAGAGCTGGTGATTAGATGTTAATGACTCTCTGAAAGGTTAACAGAACTAAGGCAGCCTTGCCAGCCCAAGACATGCAGACAAGCCAAGCTCTCATTTGCACTCTGTCAAACCACGTCTCACTCTTCCAAAGAAGCCACAAGGCAATCCTGATTCCAGCCTCTACTTTTGGATACATCACTGGGTGTGCACAAACCTCCAGTCTCCAGGAGAGCAGAGTCAAATTGTGTGTTCAGTGCCACAATACAACACAGGGTAACTGCTGCACAAAGCCCAGTGTTATTCATCACAGATCACGGAATGGTTGGGGTTGGAAGGGACCTCAAAGATCATCTCGCTCCACCCCCTGCCATGGGCAGGGACACCTTCCACTGTCCCACGCTGCTCCAAGCCCCAATGTCCAACCTGGCCTTGGGCACTGCCAGGGATCCAGGGACAGCCACAGCTTCTCTGGGCACCCTGTGCCAGGGCCTGCCCACCCTCCCAGGGAACAATTCCTTCCCAATATCCCATCCATGCTTGCCCTCTGGCACTGGGAAGCCATTCCCCCTTGTCCTGTCCCTCCATCCCTTGTCCAAAGTCCCTCTCCAGCTCTCCTGAAGCCCCTTGAGGTTCTGGAAGGGGCTCGAAGGTCCCTCCAGAGCCTTCTCCTCTCCAGGTGAGCACCCCCAGCTCTCCCAGCCTGGCTCCAGAGCAGAGGTGATCACAAGTCTCTGTGTGGTGTGAGCCTGGTACAACAAACAGCTGTGCCCTCCACGCAGTTTATGTCCCATTTTCCCCTTATTTTCTTTTTTCTTCCACTTGATCCTTCTCTTCTTTTTTTTTCTTTATTACTTCCAAATTCCTTTTTCAGGGTCTTTATTTCTACCTCCTCTCCACTGCCTTGCAGTGACCAGCATTATGTAGATAACACGACATTTGGCATTTAATTAGGTTTCAAAGTTAACATCCACATTAGGCTTGTAGGGGAGGAAACAGTCACACGGTTCTTTTCTTATGACTCAGAAGAAAAGTACTAAATGATGCTCAATTATTTTGGGGAGTTACTTTTATTACCACACAACCTATAACGCAAGGACTGTTGGTGGTTTGTGCAGGCTGAAGTGACACAGCACTGGGTGCAGGCTGGTCACAGAAACCACAGCAACACGTGGCACCAGGTTTGGTTTGGGGGATAAATTCTGATGGGGACATAATGTGGATCACTTCTCTCCTGCACACAGAAGTGCACTCCACTAGCCAGTGCAGCTGTTGCACTATTTTCACAGTGTTTTGCTGTTTTTTACTACAGTCACTTTTAGTCACTTCACCTACTCTCCTGTGCTGCTTTGGCACGGTCTTTGAGGTTACATCCATTTCACACACTACCTTCATTCCTTGTATCCTGCTTCACTTTGGCAATTGCACAGCTGCTTGGATCATTAATGAGCGTGGCCTGGAGATGGCTGTCTCTGAAAACTGTGCGTGCCTTCCATGGATTTCACCCAGAGCATGCCAGCCTGTGCCCAGCAGCAGATGCCTCCAGGACTGGCCAGGATGGGCACACTGGGGTGCCCACTGCTATTTATACAATTCACACCGATCACAAGGGTACAGTTGCTCCAAACCTTGCTCAGTTCCCTGGGGCTGCTGTCCCCTTTCTCCCCACATCCACCTGAGCCCTTTGAACCCTGCTTTGTGCATAGTTTGTCAGCTTCAGCACCAGAGTGTTGGAGCCCCCCCTTCCCCCTCCCTCCCCATTCAAATTTCAGACACATTGGGTTTGAAACACACGCAGTGTACTGTGAATCATTCTTAATTTGAGGTCTCCAAGTTACTCAGCTCTTCGCTACAGCCTCCCACCTTGGAGACAAATCAATGCACTGTTCCTCAGCTGACTTGTCAGGAGGAGGGAGCTGAGGCGGTGGAGAAAAGAGCACCGTGCAGGGGAGGGAGAGGGGGGTGACTGCTCTGGCCACTGATCACACACACCTGGGCTCACAGATTCACCAAGACACAAGAGCAGATGAGTTTTCCCTTCCAATTATACCCCAGCCCAGTGGTTACAAACTGTGGTGTGGCAAAACTTGACTAGAGCAGAGAATTGCACTTGAAATGCAAAGACGGGGAAGGAGAAACGCTCTACCTGTGGGATTATGTACAGATGGCTGAAGGTGAAGAATTATGGGTCAAACACCAGCTGCCAGACCCTGTCAGCTCAGGCAGAAAGCAGCAGCTCTGGGGCCCTGTGCTACACTACACACTCACTGGGTGACAGTCCCATCCTCCCTCAGCAGTGGGTGTCTCTCACCATCCATGGCTGCTCCTCAAGCTGGAGGCAGCCAGCCCCTGGGTCACCCCCAACCTGACACCCCTGGCCAAGGCAAAGGACAGGCTGCTGCTGTCTGCCTAGGGAATGTCTTGCACAAGTGGGAATGATTCCCAAAGCAGCCTCATCCCCAGAGCACCACAACACTGTGCACCCACTGCAGCCTGCAATGGTTCAGCTCCTCAAGAGGACACCACGGGCCCAAAAACACATCAGAGGATGTCCTTGTCTGTGCTACCACTGGCTCTCTTTTCACTCACCACCACAAGCACAACCTCTATTCCACTCACATACTTTCTTTGGAAAGGAAATACATACACATACTTACTGAAATAAAAATACAAACATACTGCAAAAAGCTCAATAGAGCAGCTGCAAGATGTGCTATGGGAACTCTCCTCTCTGAGAGGACTGAGGAAGAAAGCAAAAAATATTCCTTGCGTGGTCTCCTACCCCTTTGCACATTGACTGTGCATTGCCAGAAATACTCCCACTTGTTTATCACACAGTATATAGAACACTTTTCAGAATGTCAATGGAAAACCAACCAGATAAAAAACCCAACAAAAATGCAGTGACGTTGTGTCATTGCATTATTTAAGCAGCAGGAGATCTTTGGGGTATTTCCAAATATATGGAATTTTAGCACTAAATTAACATAGCCTCCATGAGTAAGTCTTGATTTTCCAATTCAGTTTTTTTCCCAAGAGTGAGAGGGGATTTTTCAGCTATCAGATGAAAAGCAATCTTTCCAAATCTAGATCACATGCAAATATTAAACTCCATTAACCAGAACTCCTGAGTGTTTTCTTGCTCCTCACTAGAAACTGCAGGAACAGTGCCTCCCTTTGGATGAGGAACTGAAGGTGCTTATAAACAGACTTTTTAAAAAAGAATTGATTGCCTCAAGACTAAAACATCCTAATGTCCCCAAGAGCAGAGACTTTCAGGGATAATGGGAATGCTGCCCTCAAGTCCCTCCGAGGCAGAATTGCAATGGCCACCCCTTAGCACACGGTGGTGCTGAAGAAATGCCTTAATTCGGGATGTCCAGGACTTGGGAGCGCTGGGTGAGCTTGGAGGGATGGCAGCAACTCACTCCCTGAGATTTCCAACACTGCTGCCCTGCTTCTCCTGTGCAAATACACAACAGGGGCGTTTCCAAAAATCCCCAAGCCTCTGCAGCCTGAGAGGACATTGCTGATCTCCTTCTTTGGCTTTTCAAAACTGACTACCCCTTAACATCACAAAAAACAGGGAAAGAAAGAAGTCCTGTGACCTGAAGGAGAAAAAACCCAGTAAATCTTATTTTATGGGATGTCCTGTCCCAGCATGGGGACAAGGGGACTGGAAGGACACCTGCACATGACATGTTCAACCCTCCCTGCCTTGAGTGTGTTGGCATGAAGGAGGTTGTGCCACACATCATATGCAAAATGGAACCAAGTTTCTTTCAATGACTTAGAAGGTAAAGCAGGAGACTTGTTAAAAAGCCAGGTACTAATCTCTGTTCTCCAAGACTGATGTTTTAAAACACGTGTAAGATAAGTAAATATAAAGCTGATACTGTGGGTGAATAAAACAAAGGAGAGAGAAAGCTCCCAAGGCTAAGGACAGGCTCAGTGTAGGTTTATGCACAGCAAGCCTTGCATTCTGCCTGCTGGCAGGTACGGCTGGCTGCTGCTATACCTCAAAACATCCATCCTGGCCCTAGGAAAAGCTGAAGTCAGAATTCCTGAGGAGCTGGGTAGCAGCTATCTGGGCCCTGCCTGCCAGCTGAGCTTGAGCTCCCAACTTATGCTTAGAGTGCAGCCTCCTGGATGCCTGCAAGGCTTGGGCTTAACTTGACTCCAAGCCTGGCCTGAGTCCTAGCACCAGTCGAGGTGGGACCAAGTGAGACCAAGTGCCTGTGCAGAAAAGGATCATCCTGTTGGTGCTGGCACACAGATAGAAAAGGGACCTTTGGAGCTGACTCCAAACCTTCTGCCCAACCACAAAGCTGTGCCTGAATCACCATTAAGAACCAGTAACACACGGCACCTACAGAGCAGTCCCAGGACACAGGGGTCCTTGATGATATTAGGTTTGGGTCTGAACCTAAATCTCTTCCAACAGTCCAAAACTGGACAGATTTCCCTTTGTGCACCAAAATGTGTAACCCAACTGCTCAGAAAATCTTTGCATGGGAAGAGTTTCACTGTAATTCTTTTACAACTGTATCACACAATTGGAAACCTGCTAAAAACCTCCATTCCCTTAGGCTGTACTTGAGACAATTTACCCATGAATATAGTAGTAGCTGTTATCAAAACTTCATCAATTATAGTGTCCCCTTGCAGCTTAGAAGCAGAACTCCACTCCCCTCTCTGTCACAACCTCTCCAGGCAGCCTGACCAGGGCACTGGTAGAATCACCACCCCTGCTAGTATTCAAAAAACATGTGGCACTTGGAAACATGGCTTAGTGGTGGCCTTGGCCTTGGGTTGTTGGTTGGACTCAATGATCTTAGAGGGCTTCTCCAAGGTAAGTAATTCCATGATTCTAAGGTTTTCCCCTACAAATCTGCTCAGAATTAGTTTTCAGTCCAAGCACTTGCCACATGTTACATTTGGGGCAGCCTATTCAGGCTCATGGTTGTGAGAACAGGATTTCACCAAGGACTCAGGCTGACCAGCAACCCCTCTAAACTTCTATAAAGTGCCAAGCTTGCAGCATCACAGTCTCTTGGAATGAGGAGAGATTTAGAAACAGTATTTGCTGATGTTTCACAGCTCTAGAGGGGCTCACAGCAAACAGGGAGGAGGGATTCCCCAGCTATCGAGCCATTAAGGAGAGACTCATGTCATTCTGTCAGCCACAGAACAGCTGCAAATCCACTTTTCAGCTGTGGTGAAACAGAAGCAGGACTAAACTATCCCTGCTGCAAATGGGGAGGACATGAATGCCTCCCCAGAAAACCTCCCAGCTCCACGAAGAGCTCTGAGGTAGCCTGTGGCCTTGTGTTTTCAGTGGAGCTCTGGAGACTCCAACAGGACCTCTTGCAGCAGCCTGTTTCCAACAGAACAATTTTGTATCACATTTCTCACTGGGGTTGAGAAGTAGTCCTGCAATGCCTGAACACGAATTCCATTTCCAGGCAATACAAGCTGGGTGATGTCACATCACCTACCTGCTCCTGCAGATCCCAGAGAGCAGTGAGAGCAGGAATGTCAGCAGCATGCAGGCAGGCACAGAGGCCTGCTTCATCAACTCCACGATGATGCTGGCCTCCACCCCATCCGACTGCCAGTGGGTCAGCTTGATGGGCCCCTCGTCGTACCTGTCTGTCATGAACAGGACCTGGCTCCTGGCCACCGTGTCGAAGATGGCCGAGAGCTTAGAGGCATCCTCTGCCCTCTGGCCAGCTGTGTCCAAAGAGGGGTGCAGATGGGAAAGCATGACTTTGCGTTGGTCATAGTACACCAAGATTATTTCTTCCTCCTGAGGGTTCTTAGAGTGTTTCTGAAGGGTAGAACAGCTCCAGAATTTGCTGTCTCCCTCTTTGCTTATCTGAATCCATGGCTCATGGCAGAATATAGTCCCAAGGTCTTCCAGGAACTCACTCATACTTTCTTCTTTCTCCTGTTTGCTGTTGCTCCATGAGCCAAGCACAGAAACATTGACTTTAGTCACACGCTGAACTTCCCCGAGGTACTGCTTCACCTGGACAGGAATGAAGGGGAAGTGCACCACAGCAAGGATGACAGCAGAGTTCTGCTCCGAGATCCAGCGGCCGATCAAAATGCCGCTGTCTGCCGAGGAGCAGCACGATGGAAAGAACACCTTCAGCACCATGGCAGTGACCCGGAGGGACGTACACCCCTGCCAAAAAACACAAAAATTGAACTTGAGGATGGTGAGTAAATGCAAGGAAAATCCAAGCTGGCCAAAGCCACTGCAGAGGAGAACTAAGTGTGTTTGAAAACACTAAGCCCAACCACTTGAGTAATGACATTAGTGACAGCCAACAGCCATACACACATTCAGGAGGTTCCTCATGATCTGCAGTCTCTGAAGTGAGGGAAGGTGAGCCTGGAGTTTCCCAGTAAAGCCCTTCTTCCAGCCCTGTAGAGGTCTTTTGTGGTGGTACACAGATAAGCCTGTCAGACCAGCCAAGATCAGGAATTCACCCAGCCTTAGATCTTGGATCCCACACTGGATGTGCTGGAGCACTTCCTAGAGAAGGGACTACATCATAGTACACTATGGTGCCTCTGAGGAGTATTTCCTGCTGCTACCAACAATCAAACACTGGTTCATGCTATACAGTCTCCATTATCACCTCACAACCCAGAGCTCTGCTCAGCAGCAAACTCACTGAGCAACCTTGATCACATTGCTCAGCTCCTCCTGCCTCACTCCCCTCATCTGAAAACTGAGACGATCATTTTATCAGAAGGGACTATAGTGATTAACTGAAGTAGTTTTAATTCATTAGATTCAACAGCCTAGAAAAGGAGAAGCATCTCTGCTTTATCAGTGCTCTTTATCTCCAGTGCTTTTCTCCCATCATTAAGAACACATCTCAGTGGCCTTGGGAGACTTTTCCAAAAAGGAGCTTTGAGGCAGTTGACAGTGTCTCTTTAAATAAGGTGGAGGTTTCTAACAGGAATATAATTGCAGTAAGGAGGGCACTGGCGCAGAACAGGCGGCAACCGGCGCCCGTTGTCCTTTCCTGTCCTTCAGTGCTTTGCCAGGGATGTGAAAACTCCACAGGCCCCCGAGGCTGCTCCTCTGCGAGGGACCCAGTCAGTTGGAAAGGGAACACAGAGGGTATTTACAACACGGAGAGAGGATGCACAGCAGGAAGGGCCTGTGGCTTTGTTTTCCTCTCCCTTAGTACAGGAGAGCTGAGCCAGTCAAGCTCAGCACCTGGCAATTTCCTACAGCATGGAGGGATGGAGGAGCAGCTATGGGGAGTGATTAACCTCTGGGATTAATCACTCACAGTGGGGTAATCTGGGGAGTTGTGGATTCTCCATCCCTGGCAGTGTCCAAGGCCAGGTTGGACAGGGCTTGGAGCAGCCTGGGATAGTGGAAGGTGTTCCTGCCCATGGCAGGGGGTGGGATGAGATGGTCTGTAAGGTCCTTACCATGGCAAACCATGCCATGATTCTATGATTCTTCTAAGATCCTGCTTCCTCACAGACTCCAGGCCTCTGAGGTTATCCTCTGGTCAAAGAGAGAGAAACAAAGTCCCTCTGTGACCTCTAGATCTTGCTGGGGGCTGGAGGATCTCTGGGGCAGCGAGGGCCAGTGCTGGCTGCTTCCAGCACCACACTGCCAACAACATCCCTCAGGAGAGGGAAGCCTTGGGATGTACTTTGCAATTTTGCAGTAAAAGGAAAAATTCAGTCCAAGGAAAAACATCAAAGGCAGCCCCTGTGACGTTTTCCCCACTGAAGGAGGGAGAGTTGTTGCAAGTATTGCTACAAGAGTCTCTCACTGTCTGTCCATGGCTGTCCTTAAGGGTCTGTCCATCCACTGAACATTTCAGAAAGGAACTGTCAACTGACTCTTCATACACACATTTAATTTTCACTGAGATTGTTTTTAAACATAGCCACAACCCTCTGGGAAAATTTCTCATGGAGCAGAAATACATCTCATCCTTATCTTCTCTAGTTTGAGAGTTTTTTCTCTTACACTTTTCCCAACTTCTTAAATTAACATAGTTTTATGCACCCAACTACTCTGGCTATAGCTCAGGTCAAATGATCTGCCCTTTGGCTGCTGGAGACATGGCAGAGAATATTCTGATTTTCAGGCTGTACAAAATATCTTGATAGTTGAAAACCAGCTGATCAACTATTGTTATGTTAATGTGTCTCGTATTCCCAAATCCACGACTTGTTGTGCATCCACCTCATTCATTTCAATAGAATGACTGAAATGTCAAATGTCATCACAGTCAACTGTTTCACTGCTGCAAATTTTAACAGAAAAATACTACCAATGCTCATGCAGTCCCTGTTCATCAAGTGCCTAAAGTCTTCCAGATCCACCTATTTCTGCTGAAAACATCCACCTTTCCCTGAGAGCATCAAAGCAATGATCTCAGGTCGCCAAAACCAACAAATAAACACCACCTAAAATGAGTTAATGCAACCAGCGAATTAATAAAGGACCCCAGGCCTGATTAATTCCAGAATTTTTGTTAGAAAAGCAAAGGTGCATGGCAGGATGTGGCCATGGTCTCACCCCAGAGGCTGTCCTGTGGCTACAGGGTGCCAAGGGGACTGATCCCACAGCAGACCCACACCTGAACATCCCACGGTCCTTGCAGGGGGGTTAGGGCCAGGATATAAAGAATCATAGAACCACGGAATTGTAAAGGTTGGAAAAGCCCTCTAAAACCATTGAGTCCAGTCATTCCCCCAGCACCACCACCACTAAACCATGTCCTCAAGTGCCACATCCACATGGCTTTGAACACTTCCAGGGCTGGCATTCCAGCACTGCCCTGGGCAGCCTGTGACAGTGCCTCACCATGCTTTGCGTGAAGAAAATTCCCCTCCATCCTATCTATATTCAAACTAAACCTCTCCTGGCACAACTTAAAGCTATTTCCCCTTGTCCTGTCCCTGCTCCCTGGGAGCAGAGCCCGACTCCCCCCCGGCAACCCCCTCCTGTCAGGGAGTTGTGCAGACCCACAAGATCCCCCCTGAGCCTCCTTCTCTCCAGGCTGAGCTCCTTTCCCAGCTCCCTGA